>QLSR01000104.1:1498179-1873603 GCA_031780015.1 Citrullus colocynthis | reverse complement strand
AAAAAAAAAAAAAAAAAAAAAAAAAGCTAGCAAGATGAACTTGGGACCAATGTTAGCCAATTTCACACCAAACGTGCAGGAGTGGCATAGAGTTAATTTTTTCTTTTTTTAAATCTCTTTTATCGAAAATTACAACTATTATGTAAACAATTATATTTTTCTAAATATTTTTTTTAAACTACCATATTTTTGTAAATTTTCCTTCACAAGGAGGCTACATACTCTTTATTATTTTATCATAGATAAAATGGGATGAAAGTTTTACAAAATTTGCCGTGGTTTAATTTGGTTTTATTTACACATTGACCTCAGCAACTGAATAATCAAAGCCATCATTTGCCCCAAATTTCACAATTTTGCCTCTCAAGCTCGTGTCCCAATCTATTTGGACAAACCCTAAAACATCTTAACAAAAAAGACCAAATTGTTTTCACCTCTATGAATCAACCAATTACATGCAGCTAATTCTATATATAAAATATATATGATTAATTACATCCCAATGCCTCGGCCATCAAAAGCAGCACTCAAATGGCCAATTTTGAGCCCATTCTTATTATTTCTTCTACCAAATTCCCCTCTGCATTGGTATGTTTTGAGAGGCAAATTAGCTTCAAAGCCTAGTGATCTCTTTGCTGCCAAAGGGTCTTGACTTTGAGCTAATTTCAATAATGGCCCTTTGGGGGGCACTTCATTTGTTGTTCTCTTGTATGAACCAAACCATTTAGCTTGCATATACCCATTTCTTCTCCAGGGTGGAATGTGCATATCTTTGCTTTTTATTGACTCTCTCATCGCTCTACACATCACTTTCACTATCTTCTTCAGCTCTTCTACTTTCCCAACATATATTTGAGGGAAAGGATTTAGAAGTGACATGTATTGACTCGTAGGCCGAGCTATTTCGAATTCTCTAACGAGAAAAACTTCGACAACGTAGCGATTTTCGTCAACGATTACATCAACATATTCGTAATCTCCAGCAGGATATTGTCCAAATTTTTCCCATTTGGTTTTGCACAAGCCTATAATATGTCACTCCAAGATTATTAAAGTTGATGGAGTTCATAGCCAAGCATATATATATAATCAACATGAAGTCCAAGCCAAGCATATATATATTAATTTATCCTTATATATGAGATTATGAAAATTTGATAACTATATGAACCAAAACCAAAATTACTTTGAAGTCTATACTTTAAAAAATCAAACCGACCAAACAAAATATACTTGAAAACAATCATATATCACTACTAGAATTTTGGCCTTTCTTGATGGACGATATTTTTGCTTTCTGATGGTCATGAAAAGAAACCATCAAGAAAACCATAATTTGGATGTTTTAAAATTATTATTTATTTAAAATTATATTTCTTGATGGTCTTAGAAATTATTTTTAATGACAAAATTGTTGAAAATATTTATAAACAATAACAAAATATCACAATCTATTTGCAATAAATCAGGATAAACACTAAAATTTTTTATATTTATAAATATTTTGGTTCATTTTCTTGTATTTAAAAATAACCATTTTCTTTTTTCAATTTTCACTTACTTCCCAATAAAAAATTAAACCACGGTTTAAGGACTTCTTTGATTTGACTTTTTAAAAAGACTTGACACTTTTTTTTTTTTCCTTTCTCGCTTTGAAAATGAATACTAAGAAAGTCCATTCAAACCTATCCTAAATTCAGAGCAACAATCAATGACCAAATTAAATTACATTCCTAATATTATTATACGTACAGGTTAACAAAATTAATTCAAATTGGCAACCTTTAAATCCTATTTCCTCGAGTTTCAGTTTAAAAAGAAATGATAGATTTACAACAATAGATGATAATGAATAGAGAAAACTCACCAGAATCAAAGCCCTTTTTCCGGAAATGAGTCATCAATTTACGTTTAACTCCTGGAGAAGAAGGGTTCTCCCCAAGCAGCCGGCAAGCCAGCTCAGCCTCAGCCTCAATTTTCCAGCGAATTCCGTGATCACTTTCTTCGCCGCCAAACAGCTTCCTCAGCTTCCCCACAGCCTCCGGCAACTTCCACTCGTCGACGCCGTCTTCCACCTTCTCCACCGCACCCCCACCATCATCGTCAAAAACATCTCCACCTTGGTAATAATGATCTCTCTCCATAAACGACTTCACAAGGTCCGATAAGTCAGTGCAACTCTCTGCGGCCGGCGAGTACTCGCTGCCGCTGCTCTCCTCAAACGCTGCCGCCATCCTTTGAAATCTCGCCGGAATCTTCATCATTTTTCAGATCTCCAATTACCCTTTTCGAATTTCCACGTTTCCAGCGGACCCTTTTGAGATATAGCGACTTTAATGAAGAAGGAACAGGAAGGGAGGGAACTTTTTGGATAATTATGATGTGTTTTGGTAATTTGTTTGAAAGAAGAGATTTTGGAGAGTGTGGGGAGAGGAGGGAGTTTATTTATATATTATGTGGGGAAATGTGAGTTTTTAGGAATGTATTTGGGCATCTTTGGGGGGAAAGAAATGAATGTTCTTCATTTCATGGCTACATTCATTATAGAGTAGAAGAAAGGTGAAGAAAAGTGTCAATTTTGTAATAACCTTGGAAAGAGAAAGGTGATTAATTTGGTATTGGCCAAATGATCATTTTGTTTGGTTTAACATTTAGAGTCAGATTTGAGCTCTAAAAGAAAAAAAAGGTTTGAGTTCTAAAAAAAAAAACAAAAAAATTGAGCTAGTAGCTTTAGATGGTAACTAACGAGTTAGGCGTAATTTGATTGATATTTGTGGGGTAATTTGAAGAATAATGCAATTTTTAGAAATAATGACAAAATTAGGGTGGTTTGAAAACTTATTTGGAAAATGGGGTAGGAAAATCGTGTACCCGGGCACGATTTCCTTTTGGACTAGTCAAATAACCAGTCAGCAGCTAACTTGGCAGCTGATGGGTGGTGAGTCATGGACCCGGTCCATGAGTTTTTTTAATTATTTTTTATTTTTTATTTTTTAAGAAATTAACTAATTAATTACCTACTTAAATGAGAATTTGTTTCTTGCTTGTGGTCTTATTCAATTATTGTATTAGTTTCATTGGTTCTTAATTTCTGAAGATGTAATGGAAAATCATTAATTCATTTAATTACAGATAAAAGTTAATACAAATCAAAAAATTTAAAATACAAGTCAAGTGCCACATGGTGTTGTCTTCTTTGCATACGTTGTCCATGACGAGGCACGAGAACAGTTGCTAATTGTGAATTACATCGTCAATATCCTGTTGGGTGATGACAGATGGAAATTCATCGTGTGCATAATATTTATGTTGATGACTAGAACTGGATGCAATGTCTACTCCCAATAACTGTCCAAGAGAAGGTGGAACTAGATTATGTAATATGTGAGGTTCCTGATCATCGGGTTGCTCTTGAACAGCTTCGTCACGTTGTCTCTGTCGTCTACGATAAATACGTCTTCGATCAGTGTCAGCAACATTGAGTCTCCATGTATGTTGAATGATATTTTCAACATTTACCATGTTTTGCTCACACATTAAACTCAACTTTGGTAAATCATATTGTAAGGAGTAATTGTGCACGTCGTGAACAAAATTATTCGGTATGATATATATATAAGTATAAAAGAATATTCTTAGCATATATTGTAAGGCGCTATACATAATAAGATGCTTACTATGCAATAATAATAAGCACCGTTGGGTGTGATAAATCTTCTTGTTATGGAGTCGTACCAAGACAAGTAACCATTTGACACATCTGACTCATGTATTGTTTCTCCTTGTGCACAGCGATCATGACGTGCACGCCAAAAAGATATATATTCTGCATGAATTAGACGCCAGTTTTGGTCGTATTTACCTTTTAGATCAATTTGGTGTAGTTGAGGGAGTGTATTACACAACGTCGGTGCCGTTTGCCTTACACCGAATTGTCTCAACACTCGATTTGGTTGATGCCACTCTACGATATGGAAGCATATGAGCGGGCTAACCGTCAACCGAATATCTTGTCCATCATGACAATAACCAGGCAACAACGACATAATATCTGGTGTATGTGGCGTCCAATTGATCTAAAATCATGTACAAGCATAATTAGAACCCAAGAATATACGTAATATTCAGTTGTATATGCAACATATATATTATTATCTGATTCTGCATCAAACGGTCAAATATTAAGCGATATACCAGCAACATGTTTGCTGATTGTTCAGATCCAACTAAGACACCGCTCCATCTATCACATGGATATAAAACAATTACAATATGTTACTATTTACATTGACAAAAAAATAAATATATACAGAAAATAATACATGGCACTGAGTGGACGTCCCAGAAAATGCTCTAGAGGTTGTAAGTGTACTTGTGGGGCAACAGTGTTAAATCTATTGTAGGCCCATACTTGAAGTAGTATCAGTGGGCCTGCTATGTCCAAAGCTTGTGCATGACTTGCTCGACACAATTCTCTATACAGTCATGCAAGACAAGCACCACCCCACGAGTAATTACCAGCTCGCTCAAGACTGGCCAATAGTGGAGAAACATTAAGTGCACTAGCGTGTTGGACTTGTCATCCGCATAAGGAGACAATTCAGTAAACTGAGAGGCTAACAACGGGAGACTCAACCTTGAGCCTTTTAAGTCAAGTGGTTGAACGCCTAAATAATCCTCACAAACCTGTTTCCAATCATGTTGCTTAATCCAGTCACAGGTTCTCTGTCCATTGGTAGTCCAAACTGAATTGCAATGTTTTGCAGCGTAATTATGCATTTCCCACTAGACATATGAAATGTGTGAGTCTCTGGTCTCCAGCGCTCTACTAGAGCAGTAATGAGGTACCAATCTAACTGTATGAATCCAATTTGTGCAACCCCAATAAAACCGACATGTTGTAGATAAGGCACTATATGTTGATCAAACGGTATAGTATGCTAAGAAACCGCTTCTCGTCTCCAGCAACATAGCACCATGGTGGATGCATTATCCCATACCGTCTGTGATCGGTGAGTGTTTTGAAGATATAGCTAAACAGGGTTAGATGGACTAGGATCCATAATCAGCACTGTTAAGATAAACCAAATCATTAACAAGGTCAGAGACACAACAACAAACTATATCAGATTACAATTAAAAAAACAAATAATGGAACCAAGTACATTACAATGTTACATTACAAGAACCAAGTACATTAAAGTGTTACATTACAAGAACCATTACATTACACAAAATCAAGTATTTTGCTAAACTATGAATGACGTGACGATGAAGCACCTAAATACGTAGTGGACAAGTACGCTTGTTGTGCCCTGCTCCCTTGCGTATCCCACAGCGAACTTGTGTGCTTGCCTCACGCCAATCCATCTCAATATGAATTCGCAAAGTTTTGGGTCTACCATGGTCTCTTGATAAGTTTGCGTTAGGATGCACTTCCGAAAATGATAACTCTGGCCAATAGTCAGGGTGTTGAATTGGATGGAAGCGACCTTCATAGCATAACTTTAAATGAGACAATTTGTAGCATTCATCAATCAGATGCACGTATGACAAACGCATGTAATTACAAATTGCAATTACATGAGAGCATGGAATCTTAAACGACTGCCACTTGTTGCACAAACAAGTCCCCTCTTGCCAGCACACTACTTGTATGTTTTGGCCTTTATAGGGAAAAACCATACTGATGCCAGTTCAAACTTCAAAACTTTGTGTTTCCCTGTCAACT
The DNA here is from genome assembly GCA_031780015.1 of Citrullus colocynthis. Taxonomy (NCBI): domain Eukaryota; kingdom Viridiplantae; phylum Streptophyta; class Magnoliopsida; order Cucurbitales; family Cucurbitaceae; genus Citrullus; species Citrullus colocynthis. The sequence goes on along the minus strand of QLSR01000104.1, from coordinate 1,867,872 downwards.
GACGTCACTGTATGTGCAGATGCTCGTTTCTCCCATCTCTTAAGCTTTCTCAGGGCATATTCCGTGTAGATGTCCCCACGATCGAGTGCTTCACTTATTTCTTGTCTATGACGTTCAAAGTATAAAATTGTACGGTAGAATGTCAGCCTAACAATCGATGTGATTGTTAACATTCTAGCTCCTTTGAATACGCATTCATACATTCGGTTGCATTGGTTTTCATCTACCCAAAGTGATACCCATTATCGTGCAATTGTGTCCATTTATTCAAATTGATATTAGAAAAATATTCAATACATTCAAGGTTCAATTTCTTTGACTCTTTCTGTTTCGAATGAACTTACGTCTTTGGTGTTGATTTTCAGCCTTAAATACCAAATCTTTCAGTTGCTTTGATTTGTATTTGGAATTGAAATTACTCGCAACATGACGTAAACAATAACGATGATATGCTTTAGGTTCAGCCCAACCAATTTTCTCGTTGTTAATTGCTGCAATGATTACTCTATGTCTATCCGAAATTAAGCAAATCCCTTCTCGATCAGTGACATACTCACGTAGTGCTCACAAAAACCATGACCAACTAGATGTGTTTTCCCTTTCAATAGCAAAGGCAAGAGGAAATATATGCCCGTATGAGTCAATAGACAAAGCAGTGAGCAATTTTCCTTTATACTTGCTGTAAAGATGAGTTCCATCTATCTGAATTAATGACCTACAGTACTTGAACTCTTCAATTGCAAGACTGAATGCCCAAAAGAATCGACCAAAGATAGTTTTACCAGGCATGTCAAACGGGAGAAAATGTCAATCTACTCGTGCACCAGGATTGTAGTGCACAACAACACTCAACTAGTGTGGAAGTTCTGAATATGATTTCTCCCGATCGCCGAAGTCTGCAACCAAAGCTTTTTTCTTTGCTTCCTACACATGTCTATATTTGATGTTATATCCGTACTGCTTTTTAAGCGCTTCTTGTAGTACTGCCACAGGCACACTAGGATCAGCTCTATCCAAATTTTGAATTTCAATACTCATGAAATTATAATCAAGTTGTGAATGGTTTTGTGCCAATTCTGTGTATAAACACCAACGATTCTCTCCAAGTTTAGCAATTTCAAACATTCCATGAGTTTGCGCCGACAAGCACGCAACCTCCACCTACAATCTTCATCCCATTGTTTGCACGCACATACCAAATATCTTGGCTCAATTCTACCATAGAAATTTGGTGGTGTTCAGTCACACAATATTTTTTTACTGCCATTTGTAGGTCTTCTTTCGTGTCAAATAACATTTCTTTTTGTATTATACTATAATTATCTATACATTTTCCCCTTTCCTCCAAGGTTGTTCCTTATTCACAAACTGAATCTGTAATTTCCCATTCTATCTGTGTAAATATCTCTGACGGAACCAACTCATTTTCATTTTCTACATTTCCTTCTTCTCCAACAATTCATTAATTTCTACATCAATATTACTGTCCCCACAATTTTCAGCTTCAAGAATAACTAAATCTTCTAGACAAAACGACATATTTAAATTCGTTTACAACTGTAAAGGTTAAAAAGAAAAATTAGTCCGAATCTACCCAAAATTATAAAACTCGTGGACCCGTTCCACGAGTTTACTACCCAACATTATTACTAATTTCCCACCACATTCTTTGCCAATAATTATTCCTACAACAATAAACGCTAAATAACAATCAAAACTATTCATGCACATACAAATTTATTCATACTTGTCAAGCTAAATTTTTCAAGGACAAACGCCAAATAACTAATAGCTGTCAAGCTAAAATTTTAAAATTATGAACAAAATAAATTATTTAGTAAAAATAATTTATTCATGCATGCATACAAAGTCTACATATAATTAGTGCATATTTATAAGATAATTAGAAAAAAAAATGTATATACATACCTATTTGGTGTTTGAATGGAGAAAATCAGCAGGTGGCAGCGGCGGGGGGCGGCATACGGCGGCAGGCGACAGACGGCGGCAAGCAGCGATTGGACGGAAATAAAAATATTAGCTTGAATAAAGAAAGAGAGATGAGATGCTCGGTAAATAATATATCTATATACATACCTATATGGCAGCGACAATGTCGGCAAACGATGGAAGATGGATGACAAACAGCATGCAAGATGATTGGAGAATGAAAAGATAGAGAGATTTCCGGCGGTGAGAGAGAGGAAATCGACGAGAGTGGAAGAGAGGGGGCTGCCGGTTAAAGAAGAGGGAGGTCCACGATTTTGGTAATTGTGGACCCGGTCCACGAGCCTGGTTAAACGCATGCAAAGTGTGTCAATGTGGCGCAGGAATCCGTCAGCGTGGCAGGAAAATCATGGACGGGGTCCATGATTTCAACCATAATCGTGGACCGGGTCCACGATTTCACAACCTTATTTTTGGGATTTCTTTCCCCCCGACTCTATTTTCTCTTTTTTTTTTTAATTAAAAAACATTATTTAAAAAAATCGTGAATTTGGTGATGGAAATTTGAATTATTTATTTATTTATTTGGGCAGAGGTATTGAATTTGCAATCTCAAGATCCACAAAATTTAAAGACATAGGAAGGGAAAGAAAGCCAAGTCTAACTCAATAACTAATTCCCTCTCTTGTCTTTACATTTTCTACTGCATTTCTATAATTGACAATGACATTTCAGTTTATAGAAATTATGTTTAGGCTTATTTTTTAAGTTCTAAATGTAATCATGGATTATTGCTAAGTTATTTTGTGGATCTTTGATTTCAATTTTCATTAATTATGTTTTAGTATGACTGTTCTTATTGCTTTTGGTTGTTTGATCAACAATTGAATGCTCTTATGATTTATGTCCTAACAAGAAGATTTAGGTCAGATCATCCATTTAAAACTTTGTTTGAATATACTAGCTTTATAGGATAATAGTATAGATTGTTGAATGAAGAATTTTAATGCTTTGCTTAATTAACTAGTTTTAAGAGATTAGGCGCTAGTAATTAGGAAAAAGAAAAGGTTGACCTCAAAAGGGACAATCCAGATAAAAGACTTCTAGATCTAGGTGTTGCGTTAATTGGTTCAAGAATTAAAGTAATTGAATTTATTAGGTCCATTGATGAAATCTATACCCTCGGACATCTCTTTGTTGAAAATCTCCATACATGATCATTTTATTTGCTTTCTTAGTTTACTTTGAGTTTATTTTCATCACAACTAGTCCTCTCCACAAATTGAAATAATCTCTAAAATATATAAAATAATTGAAAATCGATTCCTTAAGAATGATACTCAGCCAAGACCATTTTAATTATATTATAATTTGACGTGTATGCTTGTGTGACATCCTTCCTACCTAAGCCACAATCAATTGTACTTGCTTGAAGAGATTGACTAGCTCTACAGTGTTAGAAGGTCAGTCCCAAGTTCCATTAGGGCAGAGGAAATCACCAATCTCAACATGAAATGACTATTCGCATCCAAAATAACTACCAGTACTAAAATGCTGAAGAACAAAGTGCCTATTAATCAAGAGTCAAACCAAAATGAACAACGTCGCCCATGTGAGACCCTGATCTTTGACCTAGTAGCTTAAGTGGCTTAAAGAAAGGAAATTAGGAAAAATGAAGGAAACTTGGAACATAAGCCTGTGGAGTTAGAAAATTGTTGAGACAAAAAATCTGGGGTGGTGGAGTTAGTCAAATTTTGGCTCTGTTAAGGAAATCTACTAAGTGTCACAACTATGCTTGGAGAACTCAAGCTTGGTCACATAGCCCTAGGGAAGGGAAGGGAAGGGAATTCCACTAAGTGTTAAAGAAGGAAGAGTTGGAAGCATAGTTGAGAGCTAGTTGAAAGTTGGACACATCCTTAGGGGAAGAAGCCACCATGTTAGACGCATGGTTGGGCAAGCTCAACGCATGGTGAAGCAATTTTGGAAGAATTTTGGTTAAGTGTTTAGATGTTGAAAGGTAACCTGGGTCTTGGGAGAGAAGGATGACCACATGGTGCAAAGTTAAAGAAGAAACTTCACCTTACCTAGGGTTGGACGCATAAGCCAAACTCCTAGGAAGAATTGGCTAAGTGTTGGATGATTTGTAGAGTTGAAAAGCAACCCTAAGGAAGGAAAGAGAGGGGTTAGATGCATACTTGGAGATTTGGAAGGAAATGCTAAGTGTGGAATACGTAGGAGAGGAAGTTGGAAGTACAATATTGTTGGTTTAATATTGGATTTCTATTTTAAATTAAGTTTCATAGCTTGTTGCACAAAAATGGATATTATAATTTTCGTACAAAGATGCATCGAGAATTACTCAAGTATGATCATGATTAAGCAAGTTTTCCTATAAAAACCCAAGTATAAGCTCTTATAGGTTTCCTAGTGAGTCCAGGGTCGAACGCAGGGATTTGTATTAACTAGGCGTTGAGAATAGATGCATGACTATGCGGTGAACTATACAAGTAATATGTGCATGAGTTGTATGTGTCTAAAACTATACATAAAGAATGAATAAATTTTTCTACAACTAACATGAGGGGAAGCGGCGATGGTTAGTCAATGTCTTTGGGTTAGATAGCATGCGTTAAGGATGAATGGAACTATGCGATAAAAGTAGTTAACGCAGGAGCTAGACGAAAAACTGAAACCTATTTAAGTATAAGTACATACCTACAAACTTAGTTTGTGAATCCATCTCTCACATTAATCTTATCTCTAAGACGCAAGGTAAGTTTGCATTGGCAAAAAATGAACTACATCTCTGCACCTCATCTAGTCTTGATAAATGCTAAAGATTAACTATCTACTCTCTCAAGCTAGACAGTCGTGCTTACTACATTTGTTTGTCAGACAATGCTATTCAAGCTAATGATATGCATTCATCAAGATGTAACATACTTCATATTATTTAAGAAAAACTAACTCCAACATCTAACTCATTTAGCATTCAAACAACATGGTGTAAGATATTTAATATGAAAATAGATGGAAGATAATTGTCAATCAACCTCATATTTAAGAAAATAAACCATTCTCTCGAATGTCATTAACAAAACATAAGTAAGAAGGATGGAAATGGAGATAAAACAGAAATGGAAGACGTCAAGCCGCCACTGGCGACGTCTTGCTTCATGGAGGCTTGAGATGGTTGCTATTTGATACATAAAGTCCATGGGTGAAGGTTCTCACTCACTGGGAGACGATTCTGAAAGTTCTTAAAATTCTTCTCTCAGAAGAGCTCGAAATGGAGGCTGGTTATGGTGGAGGAGGTGTGCAGAGCCTTCACGCCTGTCACGGGTTTCTCTCTTAATCATTCCTCCTCTTTTGAATGGAGAAGCTTTGAGCTATTTATAGGCGTCGAAAAGGTGAACTCATGATGACCTGACACCTTTATATTAAATTCCATGCCCTGCTGCGCAGCCTTTTCACATCGTCGGCCCATTTATTCTGGCATGACCTAATAACGTGTTATCCTTTTGCATATTGACATGACAACTTTTGCCCAGGCGTCTGTATCTACTTTTTCTCAACGCATGATCTCGACGCATGGTCTCGAACGCATAGTTTCAACGCATGGGTTTCCATTTGTTCTCGTAGCAGCTTCATCTCTAGTACTTAGGTTATTTGGGCTTCTTTTCTTCTTAATCCTGCGTTATGAACAGAAAAGCTCATAATTTTTCAGATATTTTATTTTGTAAATAGTGCCAACGCATGGTGATACATTTTACATAATTCAACTACCAAAAAATCATGTGTTTAACTCTAAAGTTACTCTAATTAATTCAAATAGTGACTATAATAACTTGTATTTCTGCAAGTTATCACACCCCCAAATTTGAGTTAATGTTTGTCCTCAAACATTTATTTGAAGATTTATTAAATTCTACAGCCCAAGTCTAAGTAAAAGCTCGCCCTCTCAACATACCTTCTATTCCTTGACTATATCAACAATCAGATAACCATAGGTGAACTAACAAGGAGTCCATGGGGGCATGATGGGAGACTTGGACGCATGAACCAAGAGGATTAAGCTTGTTGGATGCATACCTAGGGGATTATGAGGAAACTCACACACATAGCAAGCCTTGTAAGTAGGAACTTTACCAAGTATGGGAACCTTGGATCTTGTGGGACGCATACCTCCTAAAAGAGGAGATTTTTGGCTAAGTGTTGGACTCTTGGAAGTAAGTTGGACGAATAGGAGGAGTGTTGGATGCATATAAGGGTCTTGGAAAGAAAAATTTGGCTAAGTATAGAAAGGTTGGAAGAGGAAAAAGAGAGCAGAAAAAGCCAAACCCTAGAAGCAACATTATAGACACACGGTATAGGGAGATGGATTCATGGTCCATATTTGGGGCTAGGTTGGACACATGGTTGAGAGTTTCTTGAGCTAAGTGGCTTCATTTGAGCTTAACACTTCATAAGGAGGAGGTGTCGAGATGCATGATAAGATACCATGCAAGAGGACAAGTGGTTAGACGCATGGTGTGCTTAGTGTCACGGTCATGCTTGTCTAGGGCATGTTGCCTATGGCCGCATGCCCGCCTCGACCCCTTTTTATCATGCTTTCATCTTATGTATTTTGTTATGTTAGTTAGTTTACTTTCCTAGTACTTATCTTTGTAAGTGACCGATTGCCACTTTGCATGTGCAAGGGTGATATTTCTAAAATTGTTCAGAATGTACTATATGGGGGTAAGACTAATCATCAAATCTTCATATCCGGAGTTGTGAGCTATAAAGCCGTTGTTATCCCTTATTGCTTTTTAGCCTTATAACAAATCTTATTTTCTCAAACATGCTCCAAACGTTTGAGAAAACCTTTTCCTCTAAACTCGTTTTCTAAAACCATTTTCTCTCGAAACGGGGGCGGAGGTTACAAGAGGCACTTGGTGTGCCGTAGGCGATCAGAATTTGATTAGGCTTACTTGTTCATGAGCTAGAACAAGTGTCGCACAATCGTTTAATTAGATGCGAAGTTGCGATTGTGACAGTTGGTATCATAGCCAAGTCGGCTCATAAGAGAGAAGGCTAGTATTATGTCGACCACGAAACAGCTGAACAAGTCCCAAGCGGACCGATTGGTAGAGATAGAAGAGTAGATGCTCCTACCTGACAGAAGTTCCCGATGCTATCCATTTTCTGGAAATCCGAGTACAAGAAATCTCTAAGAAAGCTGATGGGATTGATGCGGTAGCTGGCCGTCTAGACGGAATGCCCGTTAAAGAGTTGATGTTAAGGGTTGAAACCCTAGAGACAAAAGCTACAAGACCTACTAGCTTCGAGCATGGAGATAGCTCGTCGGGCTCTGTAGCCCATATGGAAGAACGAGTCGAAGAGCTAGATAGCTCAAAGAAAGTAATAATCCAGATGGTAACCGACTTGTCAAAAGACTTTAGAGCTGTACTCGATTGTCGTCAGGACGGAGATTGCAGATGTTAGTAGAAAGGTAAATCTCACCATGAGAGCGGTGGGAAACCAAACCTTAGCTGGAGGTGCGATCCAATTTAATTGGGTTGAAAATACCCGAGCCCAAGCCCTTTTGTAGGGCTCGAGACGTAAAAGCTCTGGAAAACTTCATATTTGACATGGAGCAGTACTATAGGGCCACGAACACGACTACTGAAGAGTCGAAAATTACTTTGGCGACGATGCACCTGGCAGACGATGCCAAGTTATGGTGGAGGTCCTGCTATATAGACATACAAGGAGGTCGTTGCACTATTGATACCTGGGATAGACTGAAATAAGAACTACGTTCTCAGTTCTTTCCCCAAAACGTTGAGATCTTAGCACGACAGAAGCTCTGAGAGTTGAAACACATGGGCCTTATTCGAGATTACGTGAAACAGTTCGTAGGACTAATGTTGGACATACGTGATATGTCCGAGAAAGACAAAGTATTTTATTTTTTTGAAAGCTTGAAACCATAGGCGAAGGCCAAACTGTATGAATAGAGAGTACAAGACCTCACATCTGCCTATGCAGCCGTCGAACGATTGTTTGACCTCGGTAACGACTCCCAAGACACAAGACGACAATCAACTTCCTCGAGTTGAGGAAATAAGAACAGTCGGGCAAGCCCTCCTCGAAATACTAGAGGAGAAAGGAATTTGAGTGGAGATCAAAAGCCCTATCAACAGAGGAGTGGGAACACTTAGCAGGGACCTAATCAACAGAACAATCACTACCATCCCTTACAGGGCTTCATATGTAAAGGGCCACACAGGGTGAGTGAGTGTCTGAAACGAACTGTGTTTCATGCTTTCCAAGTTGCCTAGCAACAGACTCAGACAGTCAAATCGAACAACTAGAGACTGAAACCCCACCAACAGAGGAGGGGGATAACCCTCGAATGGGGGCGTTGAAATTCTTATCAGCTCTCTAGAGGAAGATGGGAGAGACCAAGGAACCCATCGAGCAAGGACTTATGTATGTTGACGCCTGGTTAACCAAAGAGCGGCCAAGAGCACCATGGTCGACTTTGGTGCCACCCATAACTTCATGATTGAAACTGAAGCACGTCGACTAAACCTTCGATGGGAGAGGGATGCGGGGAAGATGAAAGTTGTCAACTCGGCAGCCTTACCCATCATGGGAGTGGCGAAAAGAACAGTAGTTAATCTGAGAGAGTGGACCGGACTTGCTGACTTTGTGATCGCCACGATGGATGATTTTGACATAGTCTTGGGGATGGAATTCTTACTCGCACACAAGGTGATACTAATGCCGATGGCGAAGTGTTTGGTAATTACAGGATCCACTCCCATAGTGGTTTAGACCAACATTAAGCAACCCAATAGAGTAAAGATGATCTCTGCCCTTCAACTCAAGAAGGGCCTTGCTTGCGACGAACCCACTTTCATGGCCATCCCGGTCGAATCTGTCGAAACAGAAGGAGAGATTTGTTCCAAAAGTCATTCAGTTTGTCTTAGAGGAATATCGGGATTTCATGTCGGACAGTCTGCCAAAGTCCTTACCTCTAAGAAGGGGGATCGACCATGAAATTGAATTGTTGCAAGGGGCAAAACTGCCTGCAAAAATTACCTATCGGATGGCGCCTCCCAAGTTAGTAGAACTCCGGAAGCAGTTAGATGAGTTACTGAGCGCAGGGTTCATTTGTCTCGCAAAGGCACCTTACAGAGCCCTGGTGTTGTTTCAGAAGAAGAAAGACAAAAGTCTTCGATTGTGTATTGACTATCGGGCCCTAAACAAGCTCACTATTCGCAATAAGTACCTGCTGCCCATTATCACAGACCTATTTGACAGCTTTCATGGCGCCAAATATTTTTCAAAACTCGATCTTCAGTTAGGGTACTACCAAGTGCGAATTTCCGAAGGGGACGAACTAAAGACGACCTGCATCACGAGATATAGGGCCTTCGAATTCCTCGTAATGCCCTTTGGCTTCACTAACGCCCCGGCTACCTTGTGTACTCTGATGAACCAGGTTTTTCACGAATACCTCGACAAGTTTGTCATGGTGTACCTGGACGATATTGTGGTCTATAGTGCGACCATGGAGGAACACTAACACCATCTTTAGTTGGTCTTGAGAAGCTTAAACAAAACTAACTGTATGTGAAGAGGGAAAAATGCTCCTTTGCTCAGGAGTGAATAAACTTCCTTGGCCACGTGATTGAATGTCGCCAAATTGGCATGGAGGAGAATAAAATCCATGCGATATGAGATTGGAAAGTACCGACCGTTGTGACAGAACTACGGTCCTTTCTCAAATTTTCCAACTACTATAGGCGATTTGTAGAGGGATTCTCGAAAAAGGCAGGATCGTTAACTGATCTGTTAAAGAAAGACCACCACTGGAGTTGGACTCCGGAGTGTCAAGCCGCATTCGAAAGCTTTGAAGAAAGCCATGATGGAGAGGCTGGTCCTTGGGATTGCTGATGTGACTAAGCCTTTTGAAGTCCGATGCATTTGATTTTGCCATGGGCGACGTCCTCCTTCAGGACGGCCACCCCATCGCCTATGAAAGTAGAAGGTTAAGTGATGCTGAGAGAAGATATGCAACATCCGAGAAAGAAATGCTAGCAGTTGTTCACTTTTGCAAGCTTGGAGGCAATATCTGTTAGGGTCCAAGTTTGTAGTCAAGACAGACAACAGCTCGACCTGTCACTTCTTCACTCAACTGAAGCTATTGTCCAAGTAGGCCCGATGGCAAGAGTGCCTTGCCAAATTCGACTTCCAGTTTGAACATAGACTGGGTAAAGTCAATTAGGCGGTAGACGCCCTCAGCCCAAAAAGCGAACATGCGGCCCTATGCTTGTTCGCTCACCTGAAAGCCAATAGCTTGAATGGAACAGTCCGAGAAACCATCAAAAGCCACTTAAACCGAAGCTATCGTCCAAGTAGGCCCGATCGCAGGAGTGCCTTGCCAAATTCGACTTCTAGTTTGAATATAGACCGAGTAAAGTCAACCAGAAGAGCAAACATGTGACCTTGTGCTTGTTCGCTCAACTGAAAGCCAGTAGCTTGAATGGAACAGTCTGAGAAACCATCAAAAGCCACCTAAATAATGACACAGCTGCCCAAGCCTTAATTCAGTTAGCCAAAAAAGGCAAGACTGGTCAGTTTTGGGTAGAAGACGACCTCCTCTTCACCAGGGGCAATCGCCTATATGTTCCTCCATCTGAGGAGCTATGGAGACTGTTAATGAAAGAGTGTCATGATACGCCATGGGCGGGACACAATGGTTGGCAAAGAACTTATGCGCTGTTGAAACAAGGCTATTACTGGCCGAGCCTCAGGGACGACGTTATGCAATTCACCAAAACATGTCTTGTCTGTCAACAGGACAGAGTGGAAAGGGCGAAATTAGTGGGTATGCTGGAACCCTTACCAGTGCCCTTAAGACCATGGGAGAGTGTGTCTCTCGATTTCATCACACATTTACCAAAAGTTGGAAAGTTCGAAGCGATACTTGTAATTGTTGATAGGTTTTTGAAGTATGCTACGTTTATCTCAACACCAAAGCTGTGTTTAGCTGAAACGACAGCTCAATTGTTCTTCAAGCACATTGTGAAACTTTGGGGTGTCCCTGTCAACATTGTTAGTGACTGCGACACAAGATTCACTGGGACATTCTGGACAGAACTATTCCGAATTTTGGGTTCAACACTAAATATTTCCTCTAGTTATCATCCGCAAACTGATGGGCAGACAGAACGCTTCAATAGCATGCTCAAAGAATATCTTCGTCACTTTATTGATGCGCGACAGAAGAATTGGGTCAGATGTTGAATGTGGCTCAGTTTAGCTTTAACAGCCAGAGGAGTTCCTCCAAAGGAAAGACACCCTTTGAGATTGTGTGTGGTAGACACCCACTCATGCTGCACGTCGTTGATCACCCCTATGCGGGTAAGAGCCCTCAAGCACACAACTTCACTAAAGAGTGGAAAGAGTCATCAGAGGTAACACGTGCGTGTCTGGAGAGAGCATCGAAGTGTATGAAGAAGTGGCCAGATATGAAACACAGACCCCTCGAGTTCCAGTCAGGAGATAAAGTCCTGATCAAGCTGCGCCCTGAACAGTTTTGGTTTCGAGGACAAAGAGACCAACGACTTGTGAGGAAGTACGAAGGACCAGTGAAAGTGATCGAGAAAGTCAGAAAGGCCTCTTATCGAGTTCAGTTACCCTCATGGATGAAGATTCATCCTATTATACATGTGAGTAACTTGAAGCCTTACCACTTTGACCCCAACGATGAACAACGTAATGTGGTGACTCGCCCTCCTGTCACAATGAAAAACACAACAGGAAAAGTAGTCGACGAGATACTCGCTGACAGAACCTGCCGCGTGGGAAGACCAAGGCGAAACTTGAAGGAATTCCTAGTGAAATGGAGAGACCTCCCGGACGAAGAGATCAGTTGGGAGCGCACCAAAGACCTGCAGTCAGCTGCCGTACAAATTGACAGGGATGTCAACCAATTAAGTGGGGGAGGATGTCATGGTCATGCTTGTCCAGGGCGTGTTGCCATGGCCGCATGCCAGCCTCGACCCCTTTCTATCATGCTTTCATCTTATGTATTTCGTTTTGCTAGTTAGTTTACTTTCCTAGTACTTTTCTTTGTAAGTGACCGCTCGCCACTTTGCATGTGCAAAGGTGACATTTCTAAAATTGTTCAGAATGTATTATATGAGGGTAAGAATAATCATCAAATCCTCATGTCCGGAGTTGTGAGCTATAAAGTCATTGTTGTCTCTTATTGCTTTACAACAAATCTTATTTTCTCAAACATGCTTTCAAACGTTTCCAAAAACCTTTTCCTCTAAACCCGTTTTCTAAAACCATTTTCTCTCGAAACGGGGGCAGAGGTTAAGAGAGGCACTCGGTGTGCCGTAGGCGATCAGAATTCGATCAGACTGACTTGTTTGCGAGCTAGAACAAGTGCTGCACAATCGTTTAGCGAGACACGAAGTTGCGATGGTGACACTTAGCATGCATAATGACATGTAGAAGCAGAAGTGTCAAGCTTAGATGCAAAGGTTGGATGACTAGGCTTGTCATCCAACTCCTAAATAAGACCAAGGGGGAGAAGGAAGCCTTCACACCACCAAAGCACTCGAAATTCACTAGAGAAAAGAGAGAGGGAAGGTTGGAGAGACATCTTTGCGTTTAAGAAGGTTTAGCCTACGTCCAAGGAGGTTTTTTACTACTATCAGGAAGCTGCTTTGCGTTCAAGACATCTGCTCCATGTCCAACTGAGCAGTGTTAGGTGAAGAAAATGCTACCCTGCATCCAACTTAATGAACCTTGCATCCAAGATTAGTACCCTGCATCCAAGGAAAGATTTCCAGGCGTTTAGAAGGTTGTTTTAGGGTTCCAAAGGATTTCTGGTTGTTGTTTTCTTAGTTTCAGAGGCAAATGAGGAGCTGAGAAGGTTCAGAAACTAAGTTTGAAGGAGAAAAACCTTAAAGTTTGGAGACTACTTTCTCTATGAGTGATTGATTTCTTCTCGTGAGAGAATTAAACTATGTTTCTTGTGAATAATTGTTAATAGCATGCTTTTTATTATATTGATAGGATGATTATGTGATAATATTAATATGCGTGTTATAGTGAGATATCAATTAGTATGTTGCATATCGAGCTGTGTTGAATCTTTAAGTTATATTCCAACGCTGAAGGGCTAAGAGCAGGCCTTGATGAAAATGATTACGGTCATGACTAGGCCTGAGAATTGAGTTCACAGAAGATGGCTGGAGAATCGAAAAGATCTAGTTTCTGACATTTGTCCAGAATGGAACCTTGCGGGATGGTCAGGTAGTGTCGTAACCTAGTTCCTGATCCTGCGAGAAGTATCTCGAGAGGATGGTCAAGGGTCAACGGACCTAGCTTCTAATCCTTAGAGATAAGGCTATGTGCACATAGAGACAGAGAATACAAGAGTTGTTGAGCTGGGAGAGCCACCAGGAGAAGACCAGTTAGAATGCTGAGCCGTGTGAACCAGTAGGTTAATCAGATGATTTGCTGTGTTGTGAATGCCAGCAGGATTGGTTCGAGGGTAACCCAAGAATGGGAAGTTTGAATATAAGCTCGATATAGATAAGCTTGCTCATGATTTCTATTATAGTTATTGTGTGTAAAAGGTTATATGAACCCTAGTTATTTGATCACTCACTAGGCTTAGTGAAGCTCATTCTTTTCTTATGTTTTTCTTTCTAGGTAGCAGCTGAGTTTCTGTTGCTGTGTGAAGACGAGGTCTACTGAGATATAATGTGGTTATTAAAACTTAGCAGAAACTTGTCTGGAGCTAGGGTTATGTCATTTGATTATTTACGTTGCACATAGTAAGTTTTGAAAAAGTTTAAGCTGACAGTAGATGTCGAAAAATGATCTACTACTATTCTCATGCCTCTTTTTGGGTTTCAGAGGGTAGCTCGGGAAGGGATGTGATAACCCATCTCCATTATAAAAATGTACCAAGGACTACAAGTTGTCCCTAACAAGGACAACTCACAAACACTAAAACAATGAACTAGAGGAACTAACCACCTAGATACTTTGACCACACAAACTATAGGCATTTAAGTAGGCAATATGCAAGGATCACGAACCATCTGTGACAAGCCATAATAGCTTCATGAAAACAACGACATTTCAAATAGAAATATGATAGTTACCTAGACCACCCTCACCACACGAAAGACAAACTTCCAACCAAGCATCCTCAGTGAAAAATGGTGCAAAAATAGAAAGCCCATTAAATAGAGTCATAAGTGAAAGGAATTGAATCCCGGTAGAAGCGTGTGATCGTTTTGTTTGATTTATTGAAAGAATTAAAAATACAAAAAGTAAAGAAAAGGTTAAGCATCATACCTTTGCCAATCTATAATTCTTGAATCGATAGTCTTTTCCTTGTAGTCTTTCTTTTCCAAGAGATCTTCCTCGCTATGACTCTGGCAAGTGTGTGCTATGAAGGCTCTCAAGGCCCTATTTATAGAGCTCTATGGGTTACTCCTAATCCTATTAGGATAACCCCTCTGTAAAAGTTTTAAATTAAATATTTAATAATATCCACTATTAATAAATATCTACCCAAATAATATATCATATTAAATGGTTTAAAATATATAAATCTTATTTAAATATTTATTTTTTGCAGAATCTTTAATTTGGATCTCATACAAATTAAATAATTAATTATTTGAATCTAATTTAAATCAATTAATTAATTCTCTCTCTATTTATTTTCTGCAGAATCTTTAATTTGGATCTCATTCAAATTAAATAATTAATTATTTGAATCCAATTCAAATTAATTAATTAATTCTCCCTCTAATTATTTATATGGATTTTATCCAAATAAATAATTAATTTTTGAATCATATTCAAATAAATTAATTCTCCATATTATAAAATTATAATTTGAATTACATTCAAATAAAATTTATAATAAATCATGCAATTAATTGTGTCAAATATAATTAATATTTTCCCTCATAAATTTGAACATTTCAAAATTTTCTTTCAACATAGTTGATCCTTGTTAGTCCATTGTGAGCTAACAAGGGACCTTATAGACCTATAGATCGAAAGCTCTAACGATATGAGATTAATCGACTGAACTCATTAATCAAATTAATCAATATTCGCTAACTGTGGATACACTCCATTAAAGACCCATAATTGCACTCTTCTCATTGTATATATATTTCTGTGTCCATGGAAATAGACCAATAATAGCAAATTAGTCCTTTACAAGTGTTCGTAGCACCAGCTATGTCACACCCCCTTCCAAGTTTACCTGCATAACCTGAAAGGAGACATGAGGACAATATACATCCCCCTCTTGTGACGCATACCATCCATTCCTTCACACACATTCTACACTGTTCACAATGTAATCTCCACATTCTAAGACATTTTAAACATCACATATGGAAAAGTATATACAAGCCAAAAACGAAATTTTTTCAACTCTTTTACATGTCCTTACACAACCCATAGTTCAACCCCTGGTAATTGTACATACATATCTACATGCCACCTAATTAAGGTTTAACATACAAATAACACTTCAACAAGTCAGATTTTCCGGAGACTCGAAGCTTAAGCAGGGCGAGTGAGAGTAGGCAAAGCACTAGAAACGTCCTTGCTACCTGGAGGGGAAAGAAAACATTGAAAACATGAGCTAAAGGCCCAGTGAGTGACAATATTAACAAACCATTTTAGTTCGAAAATTATCAGTAGTAAAACTGAGTTCAACATCAACATAAAACATGCAATCACTTTAAATACATTAGTTAAAACAAACTTAATTGCCCTTATCAATTCATAGATGAATTTTAAACAAATCATAAGGAAACAGTTTAGATACAATATTTTTCCCTTAGTTGAAGTGGAGCAAAACTCAACACCCCAACGTCGAAAACAGATAAGGCTCGATGCAGAGCAAGACTCAACGCACCAGCATATAACCTCTATGTGCACATAGGACTATGGCAGGTTGCCCAAGTACCTTCTCCATGGCCTTCAGTACTGGGTCCCGGGAAAACTCACATGCCTTCTCGTGTCCTTCAGCATTGAGCCTCCTCTAAAACATTTTATAGGCAGGTTGCCCAAGTACTGGGTCCTGGGGAAACTCACATGCCTTACTAGCATTGAGCCTCCTCTAAAACATTTTTCTTTTTAGGAGCAACATTTTATACAACCCGTTCGTATACAAATCGTTCATAAAAATACAGGGCAATTATTATATCAATAACATTTCATGAACATGCTTTTCCATAGCTTTAAGAACACAAATATGCTTCATAAATCATTTAATCACAAATTCACATTTCGTTGGAAACCGAACTATCATGTTCAACAAAATTGTTTTAAAGTAAAAGAAGTGTCACTCACAATTCTTCCTAGGCCTTGAGTGGATTATACGCCTTTCCTATTTCCTCTTGGCCTGAAATAAAAACTTCTCTTGTTATACTACTTTTCCATTTACAAGAACATAAACAACAACTTATCATATGCTCAATGTTTATAGCACATCATGCGGTTAAGCTTTCATTAGTTTATTCTCAAGCCTTAACTCTAAAGCTATAACTACGAGTTGTCCCTTACCCTTCTGCTATACCTTGATTTCCAAGAACACTTTATGTGCAGCTCACTTGCTGTTATATCAACACTTAAGCCTTAGCTTCTCCTTAACAAAGCTGACTGTTACAGCTTTGATGTCTCTGCTTAATCCCTGCTAAAAACGCATTTCCAGCCCATATTAAGACTTCTTTCCTTCTACAAACTTGTAAAGAATTAAGTCCCACAGCTTACCTCAAAATTTTAAGGCTTAACTCTTTTTCGTTCTCCAATTATGCTAAAATCACTCCGCGTTGCTCTGGATTGCGTAGCAGTTCTGTAGTTGCTGCTTTTACCTAAAGATTCATGTGATAAACTTCGGTTTCAGCTCAACCACCCTTCATAAGACTTGTTACGAATTATGTTAACTTACTAACCTGAAAATTTCAGCCCCAAACTCGGCTTCCTTGAGTCGTTCTACTCCAAACATCGACCACTATTCAGTTTGTGCGTCTACAATCAATCCTCTGTCCCTGCTTGGATTTCAGCATTAAAACGGGTAGAATTTTGCCCAAAAACTATAAGAACACCTTCCTCTTCCTTCTCTGGTGGTTTCTCTGAAAGATGGAACCGACTTAAGTTCTCGAAATGTCTGAAAATAATTAAACTTGCCTATATATATACTGCTGACTTATCTCTCACAAGTACCGAAATGATAATGCCGACTTACCCCTCACCCGTAGGCTGGCGCTGATCTTTCCTTCGACGCAAGGCACTCATGTCTATGTTCTCCTCCAGCGTCTTCAGCAACTAACCATTCTCAGCGCATGGTGTTCTCGGCGCCTCCTACCTCCGACGCATACAACATAGTCATTCACATCACTAGCTTCATCGCGTCAAGACCGTTCTGTCTTGGACGCAATGTGACTTTAGCGCATGGCTGTCTTCGACGCATGGTAACTTCGACGCATGGTTTAAGCATATTCTTTTCCCACCAATGATCACTCATTCTTCGATGCGACGACTACTTCATCTCACAACCCTTCTTGATTCAATCACCAACGCATGGTTCCTCAAATAATTCTGCTTCCCGCTACTTTCACCAACGTATGGTCTTGGCCACCACTTAACTAAAATTTTGCTCTACTTCTTGGCTACTTCTCCACTAGCAACGCATAACCTCAATCACATTGCTCTCCCTAACACTTGGTTTTACAAGTCAGTGCTTACAAGCTAGGTCAAATTACCGTTTCACCCCTAGGTTACTTCTAATTCCTTTAGTACCAATGCTTCTCTAATGAATAACCTGTTTATGGTCCAAACATTAAACAAAAACCCCTCTCGGGCTAGTGAGAGGGTAAGGCCCTTTGTTCAAGTCCCGAAGACACCACTTAAGGGAACGCTTATCTACTTATCCTGAAAATGAGAATGAGTGAATTCCATCTTATATAATTATGTCCCTAGCTCCCCATTTGATCTTGTCTCTAAGATGGTAGGCATATTGAGTAGGCAAATGGCCACTCTCACCCATACAAATTTAAGGACAAACCCTCATTGGCAAGAGTTCATAATATACTCAGGATTAAGACTAAGTTGTCTAGGTCATCCTATTGAAATAGAAACCTAACTAGTCAACAGAGTACATCTAGTGATTACTATTTCGTGGTCCGAACGCATTTCATCTACACGAACGCGTTAGATCATTGCATTTGTATCAAATACAAAGTGGGTCGTATCCATAGTGTCACTAGAATAAGGTACCCAACCTTATCCTTATACTATAGACCCTTTAGACTGTATCTTGAACATTGATCTCCATATGTCCCCACATACAGTTCAAGACTCATAAAACAACTTAGGATGTTAGTTTACTGGATTTATGGCTATTAATACAAAACAAACAAAAACAATCAATAACACTTATTGAAGTAACACATCAATATCTCTTTATTAATGATTTAATTGTGGTCAAATTATTACATTTATAATCTACAAGTTTTAGGGCATAAATCCCCACAGTAAGCCTTTTGGAGATCTATCTTCAACAGACACCGAACTTTTCCATAATTCTTATGATAACCCCAACAAGCTCCTAGCAGAGCAAAATATCATTTACAATACTATGAATTTTCACAACGACAAAGTGGTAAGGACTAATGAAGAACTGCAACCACACACATGGTGGTTGCAATAATATTTTTTTTATATATATACTTATAAAGCACATTTCAACATGAAATCAACTTGAAATCACCAAGACCCCTAGGTCGGGCCTTTTTTGAACAATTGTGATGGAAGTTGCATACACACCTGGGGAAGAAGAAAATATAAAAGAAGTATAGGACTGTACCATAAATGTCATATCCAACTATACTCCAAGAACATTTAAAAAACCCCACAAATTAACCATCAGAACTAAGAGCTTTGGTACTGTACATTTAAAGTAACATAGTGCAAACCTCATCTCGATTAATAGGTTAACACAAAGCCTCACTAGACCTCTTAGGCCAAGTGAAAGTCACAATATCTAAAAATCTCAATAGTAAGATCTCGACACTAGTTGGCTAAGTCGCTAATAAGTTCTTAAAATAACAAACAACTGTCAAAGAGATGTCAACATTGGAGGAGAGGCACTGACCAAAGTAACCAAGCAACAATAAAATATCATTTTGAACCACCTAACTCTTAACCACTGAATGAAATAACACATAGTTCTTATCTCCTAAAGATAACCATTGCATGCTAGTCTTTTGACGGAGAGATGCCTCCTTTCGACAAGTCTAAGCCCAAAACAACGAAGTTTTCCTCCTTGCACGAGATTTTTATGGGGTTCTAAACTAACTCCAGATGCACAACTCCATCCTCTAACGAGCCTCAACCACCTTCCTGCGAAACACACTAATTTGATGACCAATTTTACCCCTCAAGATCGACTTTAAGGTTTGAAGATTACTTTGCAAATTCACTAAAAGGGAAACCCCAACCTACTTCCTCCAACATCCTTCAATACTTCAATGAAATCAGCAGAATCAACCCATAAATTAAATAAACAAAAAATGGGCGTGTGTTAAATAATTCGAGCACCAACAATCAAATATCCCCCAAGCATGGGCCTATACCTCAGGCAAAGGAAGAACAGATGCTCAAATATCATCCACCAAAACTCAATTTAGTCTTTCGAGGATTAAATCTTACCCACTGTGACCGTTGGTTCAGGTAAATCAGCTACCTTGCACACAAAGCTCCAACAAGATTAGTTTCATTCAAAGCATTATCAAACTCCTCCATCCCCCGAGCCACATGCCTCTAATCAAAAAATTCAAAAGAATTTCAAATTGCATTAGTCCCTTTACAAAAGCTTTCACATGTAAAGTTTTTTAGGATCATCTGGAGAGTCAGGGTCTACGGGACATGCATCATCTAGTCTTGGGCAAGTGGGAGATGTTCTTGGGTATAGTGTATGCTCTAGTTTCTTGTATTGTACTTTATTTGTTTTATATCTTGTATTATACACCCCACTAGCTTTAGGACAAGGGGGAGATTGTTGGGACTGGTGTTCTAAATCTCTTGGGTTTCCATAGTTTGTAAAGTTGTAAGTACAAATTATTTATTCAATAAAATAATGAGTTATTTTAATTGACTTTTTGTTTGCATTAACTCAATCAAATAAACTGAGATTTGTAGTTATTTTATGTAAGCTTAAATATGTATGTGGTTGACATACAAGGTTGGATCATATTTAAATAATAACCAAAAAGGTCTGTAGTATAGGAATAAGGTTGGGTGCCTTATCTTAGTGACACTATGGATACGAGCCACTTTGTAATTGTTACAAAAGTTGTAAAGTGTTACAAACGATGTGATCCTAATCGTTCATGTAGAGATATGTGAGTGTGAGTATCCTATGCAAAGAGTTTGTATAATACCGGACCGCGAAATGTTTAACTTCTCTTTATAACGCCGTTAATTGAAGAAATTAACATTTCATAGGATGACCATAGGTGATTCAACCTTAATTCTTAGTGAGTTATGAACTCCTGTCTATGAGAGCAATCCTTTGATTTGTATGGGTAAGAGTGTCCCAATTGCAAACTCAATAAGCCTATCATTTTGGAGATTTGTCCGAGTATGCAGCTGGGAACATTTCTTCACAAGATAAAATTCACTCACTTGCGTCTTTAGAGTAAGTAGATAAATTACTCCCTTAAGGGCTGATTCCAGGTTGTGAACAATGAGACTTTATGCTCTTACTGGCTCGAGAGGAGTTAGTTTATAGTTGGACTATAAACTGTTTGTTCATTAGAGAGAGCAGTGGTACTTAAGAAGTTAGATGTAACTAGAGGGGTAAAATGATAATTTGACCCAACTATAGTTATGGGCAATTTATGAATGGTAGGCTTACTGTTGATTAGTTATATCCATAGACATAGAAATATATCTACAGTCTGAAAAGTGCAGGGTGAGTCTTTAATGGAGTGACCTACAATTAATGAATATTTATTAAATTAATTAAGGAGTTTAATTAATTAATATCATATCCTTTGAGCTTTTAATCTGCAGGTTTAATAGGTCCCATTGCCAGCTCACTAGGGATAAAATAAGAATCAATTAATTTTGGATTAATTTGATTTCTTCAAATTAAATAAGAGAATTAATTGTATTAGATACAATCATAGATACATTATAATATAAAGTTAATTTTGAATGAGATTCAAAATTATGCTTTAATTATATGAATGAGATTCATGTTAGGTTAAAATTAATATGAGTGAGATTCATATTAAACTATACATTATGTGAGAGAATATTATTTGAATATGATTCAAATTAAATTAAATATGTGATATTTAATTAATTATTAATTAATTAATTGTTTATTAATTAATTCTTATATTAAATTATATATTAAATATGACTTCATATATACTTTAATTAAAATTAATTTAATATAATTAAATTAGAAAAAAAAGAAAAAAAAGAACTCCCAAAAGGGAGTTAGTTTGCACCTTTTATCCACACCACTCCCTCCATTTATTTATTTGATTAGGAAATTTGTTTCTAAAACTATTATTGCATTTTCTAACACCTATTTTTATTGTGAAAATATGACTTGTGTTGTATAATTAAATTGATGCTTTGTGCTTTTATTTGCACAAGTAATATAACCTATTGTATCAACCCAAGTATAAATTAATGCAATAGCAAGCAGTAATTGGAGTATTACAAGGTCGATTCCTCAGGGATATTGGATGATTTAAATAGTGCTAAATTTAATTCATGAAATTATTTTCAATGTTGTATAAAAAGTGGTTCACAAGCAATATTGTTTTTAGTGTTTTAATGCTACAACTTTTTGAACAGTAAATGCAATAACTCAATTTATGAATCACATATAAAAGAATGCTAAAATTTGGTGTAAATATCAATGATGTGAATGTGCATACTTGACTTTTAGATTCCCTATGCTTCTAGCCACAATGTTAATTGGAATATTCTCTAACTCACAATGTGTTCCTTAAGCGAGAAAACCTACTATGCCCACCTTCGAATGCAACATAGAACATTGAATTAGTTGGAGGTCATCTATGCTAAAACAATACATTTACAACCGTTTTCTCTCTATAGCTTATGAGTGTCTAAATTAGCCCTAATAAAGACTAGTGTTTTGTATCACACTGATAGTTAATGAAAACCCGTGTAAAATGTATACACTCTCAGTTACTTTAAATATTTCCACACACGTACTTCTCTCAAAGATTCAAGTGCTATGCTTTTATCTCGTTTGGCTAGATGGAAAAAAACACTTATTGAGTTAAAGAACTTTTAAAGCAAAAAGATACCCAATGGATTTAAAGAGATATTCAATTAATACTGATAACTATTATAGCATAGGGATCCTAGTCAAGTCTTGCACTTAAAAAGTAGTCATTTCACCAAAAGAAAAGATAAAAAGTGAGAGTTAAGAAGAAACTAGAGATGTCAAATCAAGAAGCTACAGCTTAGCGTCCTAGCTTAGAGATGGATTCAACGATCTCCTCATTTCTTCTCAGATTGTTCTTCTAGTGATGAACTTGAGACGTCAACCAATAAGAATTCGACAAATGCCTTTACCAGACTAATTTGATAGGGTGCTTAGGATAAAGCATATTCATTGAAGGCAGACGTGATCGAATGCTACCGCATTGCAATTTTTCTTCACTGTTGTAGTATCAATGCTATAGCATGTGAAGGAGTTAGCAACATAATAGCGGAGACAATTAGGATTAAAGCACTCTAATTACATCAATTTTGAAGATTAAACATGCTTGTTTTTAAAAACCGAAAAACAGTGGAAGAACACTTACTTGTTGTAGCTTAAAATTGAATCAAATTCCTTTGAATTTTTTATCATGAACACTTTATAGATTACCACAAGAGTGTTCCTTGTTATCCTCAGGCCTTAGAACGGATTGTGGGATCCAAATTGAGTAGAATTTAGAGCAACAAGGTGAAGAACACACTATTTTCATAGGTTTTGAGTAGTTGGGAATTTCAGCAGAAATTAGTCTAATTCACAATTAAACGAACAAACCATAAAAATTTCTCATAAACTGAATTTGAACATTTCAAAATCACTAAATATATTGTTCTAAGGTTTAGTGTCACACCCCCTCCCGAGTTATCCCCTTAACCCGAAAAGAGGCATGAAGACAACAGACATCGACCCTTTACGACATTTACTGTCAACTTAACCCTCCTCATATCATTACCAAGCACTTTATAATATAATTTATAACTCACATCCAAGCCATAAATAATAATCTAAAAAAATTAAACCTTTATTAGCATAACAATAGAGTTTGATCACAACATCCATTCCTTAGACTCCAATATGTACAATGCTAGGTCTAAGTATAAAAATTTACAAAGTCCAAAACTAAACAGGTAATTTAGACGATAAGGCTAAGCACCTTTGTTTCGCTAGCTACCTGGAAAGTAGGAAAACATTTGAAAGCATGAGCTAGATAGCCTAGTGAGTAACAAGTTTTGAAAACTATTCTTGGCTTAAAAGCTCAATGAAACCATGCTTGTCGTTCAAATGGTAAAGCATTGAAAGCTTATAAATATTTGTATATGCTTGAAAGAATTTTCCTTAATTGAGGCGGAGTAAACTCAACGCTGCTCAACGTTGAAAACAATCTTAGGTGGGATGGAATAATCTCATCATA
The DNA here is from genome assembly GCA_031780015.1 of Citrullus colocynthis. NCBI lineage: Eukaryota > Viridiplantae > Streptophyta > Magnoliopsida > Cucurbitales > Cucurbitaceae > Citrullus > Citrullus colocynthis. Next base: position 1,844,140 of record QLSR01000104.1, on the reverse strand, counting down.
CTCAACTTCGAATAATCTCAGTTGATTGGAGTAATCTCAACACAACAACAACAAATCTCCCTCTATGTGCACATAGGAATTATAATTGAGGCGACCCATATGCCTTCTTCTACTCCTTCGGCATTGGGGACCAATTCAGGCTACCCATACGCCTTCTCCCAGTCCTTCGGAATTGGGGACTATTTTTAAATAAAAGCATGCTAAATCTTTTATAAACATGAGTTTAACAATTTCTCAAAATTTCCAAAGTATTTTTCAACAACATGTTTTTCACAAAATCCGGCATTCTAGAGAATTATGCTCAAAACTATATAAAAGCATGTTAAAAAACATATTGAAGAAACACATGCTTATCAAATTCAACTCATGCCAGAAATCTCATATTTTGTAATAAACCAATCATTCTAGAAATACTGAGAATATAAACCAAGTATTCGAAAAACATCGAGAGAATAAATCATTTAATCAGTTATTTACGGATTAAATGCTTCCCTTAGCTCCTCTCGGTAAGCAAAAAATGGGTCCTTTTTTCTCTCTTCTTTCTATCTTTTCTCTCTTTTTCTTTCTCTCCTTCTCTCTTTCGATTTCCGACACTTCAACTCAAATTTGTTACCCTAATTTCTTACCTTAAATTTTTCCTAACTTCCTAGGTTTGTTTTCCAAATTTACACCCTTTACGCTCATTTCTTCTCTTTATATCTCATAAGCAACTAGGTCAAAGGTTAGGGTGTCACATTCAGTCCATGAGCTAACAAGGGGACCTAATAGACCTAAAACTCATAAGCTCCAACGATCCAAAATTAACCGGCAAACTCTTTAACCTAGTTAATTAACATTTGTTAACTACCAGAACACTCCACTAAAGCCCAGTACTTCGATCTCCTGACTGTAGATATATTTCTATCCAGTTGATATAACCACAATAAGTAAGTCGATCCTTCATAAGTTGTTTGTAATTATAGTTGGGTCTGAATTATCGTTTTACCGCTATGATTACATCTCGTTCCTTAAGTCCCACTGATCCTCTAATGAACAATTGGTTTGTGGTCCAACCAACGAACCTAGTCTCTCTTGAGACAATGACAAGGTGGGGCCCCTTGTTCAAGTCCCAGAGTCAGTACTTAAGTGAACAACTTATCTAATAACCTAGAAATAGGTAGGAGTGAGTTTCATCTTACAAGACTATGTCCCCAACTATCTGTCTGATCTTATCACTAAAATGGGAGGCATATTAAGTCGGCGAACTTGAGCCACTCTCACCTATGCAGATTAAAGGATAATCTCAAACAGATAGGAGTTCATAGTTAGCTTAGAATTAAGATCGAGTTACCTAAGTCATCAGGTTTGAAAAAATCAGTTTTAGCAGTAAACGGTGTTATAAAGTAAAAGTGATTATTTCATGGTCTAGTCTTATGCAAATTCATTGCATATGATGCCCTCACGCACATGTCTCTACATGTACGATATAGGTGTTCGGTTCATAGCTTGTTGCGCATAAATTGGATTAGATGTTACAATTTTCGTACAAAGATGCGTCGAGAATTACTCAAGTATGATCAATAATAAGCAAGTTTTCCTATAAAAGCCCAAGTATAAGCTTTTATAGGTTTTCTGGTGAGTCCAGGGTCGAACGCAGGGATTTGTAATAAACTAGGCGTTGAGAATAGATATATGACTATGCGGTGACTATACAGCTATTATTTTCAAGAATTGTATGTACCTAAAACTATACAAAAAGAATGAATAAAATTTCCTACAATTAACAATGAGGTGGACGCGGAGAAGGTTAGTCAAATGTCATTTAGAGTCAGATAGCATGCGTTGAGAATGACGGTAGAACCATGCGATAAAAATAGAGTTAACGCAGGAGCTAGTTGTTACTTAAGCATATCTAAGTATATTTACATACCTACAAACCTTTGGTTTGTGAATCCATCTCTCAATGTTTTGACGCCACATTAATCTTATCTCTAAGACGCATGGTAAGTTTGCGTTGGCAAAAGATGAACTACATCTCTGAACCTCATCTAGTCTTGATAAATGCTAAAGATTAACCATCTACTCTCTCAAGCTAGACAGTCGTGCTTGTTAAGTTTGTTTGTCAGACAAAGCTATGCAAGCTAATAATATGCATTTAACATTCAAACAACATGGTGTAACATATTTAATATGGAAATAAATGGAAGATAATCGTCAATCAAACTTATATTAAGAAAATAAACTATTCTCTCGAATGTCATTAACAAAACATAAGTAAGAAGGAGGGAAATGGAGATAGAACAGAAATGGAGGACGTCAAGCCGCCATTGACAATGTCTTGCTTTATGGAGGCTTGAGATGGTTGCTATCTGATACATAAATGGCATAGGGTGAAGGTTCTCACTCATTGGGAGACGACTCTGAAAATTCTCAGAATCCTTCTCACAGAAGAGCTTGAAATGGAGGCTGGTTATGGTGAGGGAGAATTTGTACAGAGTGATTCTCAGAATTCTTCTCACAAAAAAGCTTGAAATGGAGGCTGGTTATGGTGAGGGAGAATTTGTACAGAGTTTTCGCATCTTAAACTCGTTTCTCTCCTTTTGAATGGAGAAGCTTTTGGCTATTTATAGGCGTCAAAAAGTTGAACTCATGATGACCTGACACCTTTGCATTAAATTCCATGCCCTGCTACACAGACTTTTCACATTGTCGACCCATTGGTTCTGCCATGATCTAATAACGTGTAATCTTTTTGCATGTTGACATGACAGTTTTTGCCCAGGCGTCTGTATCTACTTTTTCTTCTCAACGCATGGTCTCGATGCATGGGTTTCCACTTCTTTTGTTCTCGCAGTAGCTTCCTCTCTGGTGCTTGGGTTATTTGTGCTTCTTTTCTACTTAATCTTGTGTTAAGAACAGAAAAGCTCATATATTTTTCAGGTATTTTCTTTTGTAAATGGTGCCAATGCATGGTAATACATATTACATAATTCAACTGCCAAGCCTTAAAGTTACTCTCATTAATTCAAATAGTGACTATAATAACTTGTATTTCTACAAGTTATCAATAGGATCACATTGTTTGTATCAAATACAAAGTGAGTCGCATCCATAGTGTCTCCAAGATAAGGTACCCAGTCTTATCCTTATACTATAAACCGTTTTGGCTATTACTTAAACTTTACACTTTTATGTCTACACATAAAGTCTAAGTATTCAACCTATAGCCAAGGGTTCTTAGTTTATTGGATTTAATAAATACAATTGAAATATCCAATAACAACTTTACTGAATAAATCTCGACAACAACTTTATTGAGAATAAGTTCCAAAAGTTACAAACAACAAATTTTAGGACATAAAACCCAACAGCATGGCAGTGATTAGGCCACTTCATGCACCATCTCCACTTTTATTGATGTGACGCGCATAGAAGATAACTGGTAACTCTAATTTCATTGTTGGTTCAAGGCATCCATATGATGTTGTACTCCTCACTCTTAAGTGTTGTAGCATTCGCTCCTCCTTTATGTCTTTTCAACAGATGGTTGATGTGACTTCTCTTTCTTAATCAGCTAGCTGCTCATGTGGTGTGTCATGATATGGTGGACCAATGTGTTAGTTCAAAGTATGCAGACAATTCCACCTTACTAGGGCATCGTTGCAGCATTGCTTCTACACTTCAATTCTTGTTGCATAGCATTGAATTTATTCTCTTAATAGCATTTTGGTAATTAAAACTTCACATTTTCTTTTCTATGATAATGATACTTTATATAATAAGTTGTCTCAAAACATGTTGAAGCATTAGCAAAGATCTATAATTTAGGGGCATAAAAAACTTACTTCTGTAAGAAATCACTTCCCTGCAGATCGACTTGAATGACGATTACTACTATTTTAGTTTGAGTTAGGAGTTTATAAATTTTATTTTATAGGACGAGAGTGAAGGGACCAAACACTTCAATCCCGTAGCAGAAGCGATTGAATTGCATTTTTTGAATTCTTGAAATAATTAAAAATACACAAAACTAAAAAGGGGGTTAACCACCATATTGTTGCCGATACGTAACTACAGAAAACTCTTCTCGAACTAGTAATCTTTTCCTCGAAGTTTTCTTTTTCCACGAGATATTTCTCTTTATGATTCTGGTAAGAATCTAGTTTGTGAGTCCTTTCTTAAAAGAATAGAAGGGAATAGGGAAGGAGATCTTTTGAGTCTCTAAACTTGGGAGAGTTTTTCTAAAATCTCTGCAAAGTGAGTGCAGAGATTATTGTGTGTTATTGTAAAGAATGAGGTCTCTCCAAGGTCATAGTTATAGACTCTCATTAGGTTAATCCTAATCCTATTAGGATAGACCTATATAATTATCTACTATAATATCTTATATTTTTAAGATAGTTATATTTAGGGATGTTTTCAAAAATAGAAAAACGATTGAAAATAATTACAAATATAGCAAAATTTTACTTTCTATTTGTCGTAGATGGCGATAGTCCTAGATAAACATCTATTACTTTACGAGATAGACACAAATAGATGTCTATCTGGGTTTATCGCATTCTATCACAAATAAAAAGTGAAATTTTGCTATATTTGTAAATAGTTTGATATTTTTTCTCTTTATAATAATTTTCCTTATATTTATTTATTTGAATATCTCATATTAAAATGTTTAATTATCTGAACCATATTCAAATAATTGCTCAATATTTCTCTTTAATTTGAATCTCATTCAAATTAAATAATTAATTATCTAAATCATATTCAAAAAAATTAATTCTCCCATATTATAAAGCTTCAATTTTGAATCCCATTCAAATTAACTTTATAATAATATTTAATTGTATCAAATACAATAAATATATTTTTCCTTAAAAATTTAAACATTTCAAATTTTCTTTCAACATATTTGATCCTAGTTGGTCCATGGTGAGCTAGTAAGGGGATTTTATGGACCTACAGATCATAAACTATAATGATTCAAGATTAATTAACTAAACTCTTTAACTAATTAATCTTCATTCATTAACTACAGGGCAAACCACTATAGACCAATAGTTGAACTCTTATGCAATACTAAGTTGTGTTCATGAATAAAATCATTATAAGCAAGTCGATCAATCACGAGTTATTCGTAAATATTGCATAGTCAAAAGTCCGTTTTACCCCTATAATTACCTCTTTCTCCTTAAGTACCATTGATTTCTCTGAACATTTTGTTAATGATTCAATCATAAACTAAATCCCTTTAGGGTTAGTGAGGGGGTGAGGCCCCTTGTTCAAGTCCTAGAGTCAGTACTTAAGAGAACTACTGTTAATGGATATATTAATATTACATATGTAATAATAGTTAATTAACTACGAGACCTTAGGGCACAAATCTCAATAGAGAGAGAATTCAACATCCCTTTTCGGGCCTACCAAAGACTGAGTCGATCTATAGGGAGCAAATGTGATTTCTTCTAAGCAAGATTTAACTTTCTTAGGGTGACCAAAGAGGTGGTTTTGATCGTTTGTTTTATGCAATAAATGTAAATAGCACAAAAGGTAAATGTACACAACAGGGAAAGTGATATGAAAAGAACAACCATTTTAACATCTAGCTTAGGTTTTCAAGGTATTCGACTTACTTGATCATCAAACACATGAAAATTTACTTTTATTATTGTCTATGCTTAGCTACCACATTTAGTACTACTAAATGGAAGTTCAAAACATCTAATCAACCAACACACATTTAGATGTAATGCATCCTAAACATATAAATTAACCACAATAAACTACTGGGGATAAAGCTTAAAATGTGTGACAAGCAAATAATGCCTCACAAGCCAAACAATATAATATCCAACTAAGTTAAATAAACAATGATTATTGAATGGACGTCAAACAACTTCACAAGTTTAACTTAAATTTGCTACCATGTGATTAAGGATCTCAATGTTTACAGATTAAGACTTACCCTAAAGTAATAGATCATGCAACTTTGACTAGTTTGTCAGACAATCTCAAACAAACACAGTCATAAACATAAAGCAACCTTAACATCCATAGATAATAGAGAAATAATCAAACTTTAAGTCTCACAAGTGTTACAATTGGGAAAACCTCTAACTTAAGCTAGAAGTAACCTCTTAGCCCACACAAGCCTTCATCTTCAATGAATATAAATATGGAAAGTCCAAATACAACATAAGAGTGAAAATACAAAGAAAGATAGGGAGGGAACAGTGGAGGAGTCGGAATAAAGGGTGATATACTCATTCATGTCTTGGCTAAAGGGTCATTTTTATAGTCTATCGTGGGTGCTAGTTGTTGTGCATGGCGCTATGGTGTTATGTCTCTTCCATATCCGCTGATTTTCCATACGTGTGATGACATTGCAAATGTTGTAGGGTAGTGTCCAATTCCGTAACTTTTCTCCCGCACATCCTTTTCCCTTATCTATAACGGTGCTCGACGCCACCCCTTTGTGCAGCTAAAGTAAATAGGGTTGTGGATGTCGCAACAGCAAAGGGGCGTCCACGATCATTTTCACTTGCTCTCAAACTAATTTCATCTTTAGAACTTCCAATGATCCATTAAGCTTGATTTTTGCCCTAATGCTCATTCTACCTCTTCGATGGTCGATACCTATAAAATCATCATTTAAACACATTAAATTGCACAGCAAACTTGAGTTAAGCTAGGTAAGAGGACACATTTCAAGTGTTGTCAGAGGATGAAGGTGAATTTTTTTTCATATTTATTTTTTCATTATTATTATTATTATTATTATTATTTTTGTTATTCCTTTGTGAAACATCGAGAGATTTAACTTTTTTTTTTTTTTTTTTTAAAATTTGAGATATTTTTTTTTTTTTTTTTTTCTTTTTTTAAACATCGAGAAATTTAACTTTTTTTTTTTTTTTTTTTCTTTTTTTAAACATCGAGAAATTTAACTTTTTTTTTTTTTTTTTTTCTTTTTTTAAACATCGAGAAATTTAACTTTTTTTTTTTTTTTTTTTCTTTTTTTAAACATCGAGAAATTTAACTTTTTTTTTTTTTTTTTTTCTTTTTTTAAACATCGAGAAATTTAACTTTTTTTTTTTTTTTTTTTCTTTTTTTAAACATCGAGAAATTTAACTTTTTTTTTTTTTTTTTTTCTTTTTTTAAACATCGAGAAATTTAACTTTTTTTTTTTTTTTTTTTCTTTTTTTAAACATCGAGAAATTTAACTTTTTTTTTTTTTTTTTTTCTTTTTTTAAACATCGAGAAATTTAACTTTTTTTTTTTTTTTTTTAAGGAAGTTGAGTAATTATAGATAAACTTTTATTTTTATAAAAGTAGTTAGCTTTTATTTTAAAGTTTTATTACAATAAATGCAAATATTATTATTTTGTGTATTCTTTTAACTCCTTTAAAAAGATGTGGTTATAAGTAATCAAACATTTAAACTAAGAATCATTCAAAAAGAAATTAAACTCCACGTACTTGTACTCCAACTTTTTTCCTAGTTTCTTCTCTTCATGACATCTAAGTTATTAGGTCAAAGGGTTCAGATTTAACATAATAATTGTAAAACTTATAATTTTTATACTTTGTATATTAACAATTGATATAATAAATATAGAACATATCAATCGACTGATATATCAAATATAAACTACATATAAGTTTATGGTAAAATTAAGATAATAAAAAATGAAAATAAGATTTTCTATCTTTTTATTAAATTGTTTTAAACTTGTTTAAATATACAAATTATGATGCACAATTATGTATACACATATATGTTTTAATTGACCCAATCAGTGGTGGATCTAAAATTTCATGTTAGTGGGTACAATTATATATAAGGTTAAAATTTTAGCTCAACTTCTAAAATCGTGTCTACATATAGTTTTTGAACTTTAAAAAATAAAAATAAAACACGATAGGTCCCTGAATTCTCAATTTGTGTGTTCTAATACATAGTGCTTAATATTGTTTTACTAATAGGATAATTGATTTTAAACATTTTAAATACTTTATGAGATTTATTGACACAAAATCGAAAGTTATATATCTATTAGACATTTTTAAGAGACTTATTAAAGTTAAATTTAAAAGTTTAGAGATTTATTAGTCATAATTTTCAAAACTAAAGACTGGACTTGTAATTACTTGAATGTAATTTTAAATACATTGATATATGATATCTAAATTAAATAAATACTAACTAAATGATTATTATAAAATTTTATAGAATTATTTACCTAAATATATATAACCAAAAAATGAAACCTAGATATTTATTTTTAAAAAAATTAAAATAAAACTAAGTTTTATTTCCTACCATGAATCTTTGTAAAAATAATTTACTAAAACTAAAAAATATGTGTATATAAATGAAGGAATCAAAGGTATTATTTTTCTTTGTTGAACTCTTCAAGTTATTATTTTCTTCTCCCATAAGTGATGAAATTTAACACAAGTACAAAATTGAAACACCACTACTTTGTTTTCTTGGGTATTCTCTTAGAACAAGTTAGCTTGTGGGAACCTTGTGAAAGAGAAGGGAATGAAATTTTAGAGAGGAAAAAAGGAAAAAAAAAAAAAAAAAAACTTAAAAGAATAAAAAAAAAAAAAAAGATGTGTAAAAAAGAAAAAAAAAAAAAAAGATGTGTAAAAAAGAAAAAAAAAAAAAAAGATGTGTAAAAAAGAAAAAAAAAAAAAAAGATGTGTAAAAAAGAAAAAAAAAAAAAAAGATGTGTAAAAAAGAAAAAAAAAAAAAAAGATGTGTAAAAAAGAAAAAAAAAAAAAAAGATGTGTAAAAAAGAAAAAAAAAAAAAAAGATGTGTAAAAAAGAAAAAAAAAAAAAAAGATGTGTAAAAAAGAAAAAAAAAAAAAAAGATGTGTAAAAAAGAAAAAAAAAAAAAAAAAAACTTATGAGATTCAAGAAAGTAGAGAGAGTTTGAAAGCCTTTTTGGAATCTTCCTTTTAATGTAAAAACCAATAACTTGAATGGTAGACATTCTACAAAATATAAAGGCAAATAGGGAGAGAAATTGCCCTCTCTCCACTCTTCTACTCTCTCACTCCCCCACTCCTTTGCAATGTATGGGAATGATTTAATATTAATAAATAAATAAATATATTAAATAAATATCATATATTTAATTTGATGTATACATGAATTTAAATTCTAATATACAGATTCTCTCTTAACTAATAGTTTTGATATGAATCCAATTCACATTAATTTAATATTTAAATTTTATTCAAATATTAATACTCTCTTATTATAAAGTTTTAATTTTAAATTTCATTCAAAACTAACTTTATATTATAATGTATCTTATACATTATTTTAATCATATCATATACAGTTAATTCCCTTCACCAATTTGAATATTCAAATTCTTTTAACGCTTAGTTTCTTTGTTTAACCCGTCGTGAGCTACTAGAGAGACCTAATAGACTTACAGTTATAAACTCCAATGATTCGAGATTAATTAATTAAATTCTTTAATTATATTAATCAACCTTCATTAACTATGTGGCATACCACTAAATACTCATAATTGCACTCTTATGAACTGTAGTATATTTATGTGCCCATTGATTAACCATATTTTGTAAATCAATGCTTCATATGTTGTTTGCAATTACAGCTAGGTCAAATTATCGTTTTACCCCTATAATTACCTCTTGTACCTTAAGTACCACTGATCCTTTACTGAACAATTCTATTTATGGTCCAACCATATACAAAGTTCCGTTTAGGCCAGTGAGAGGGTGAGACCTCATTGTTCAAGTCCAGAGTCAGCACTTAAGAGAACAACCTACCTACCCTGTGACAACCCGACTTTTCGCGTTAATATTTTATTATTGGGTTAATTAATTATCTTAAATTAATTGGGGAGCCGGTTGGAATTTAATTTTAGGAATTAAGGAAATATAATCTAATTTGGGTATTTAAGATTTAAAAGTTGATTTGATTTGAAAGAGATTTAGAATTTGAAATCCAATTTAGGAAAATTGAGAAGAGATATCTTTATATATATATATATATATTTATTTATTTATTTATTTATTGGGGGAGAATTGTTGATGTTGGGAGATGTGAAATTTATTAAGTATCATTGGGAAAAAAAAGAGGAATTGGAAAAGGAAAAGGAATAAAGTGATAATTATTTATATATACTTATTTATTAGGTCTCGAAGTGCGTGCGAAGAAAAAAACTCTCTTCTTCTCCCTTTTTTCCTAGCGGCGCCGCACACCCCTCTCTCTTCCCTCTTTCTCTTTCGTCTATCTCTCTTTTCCCTCTGTCTCTTTCACTCGTAGCCTCGACGTCCTTGCAGCCCCGTTGCCGCCGTCTGCACTCCCGTAGCCGTCGTCGTTGACCTGTGTGCGTGTAGCCATGGTAACAGCAGCTGTTGTCACACCCCCTCCCAGATTTCCTACTTAACCTAAAAGGAGATGTGAGGACAGCATACATCACCCCTCTTGTGACGTATACCATCCATTTCACTAACTACTGATCCTGTGAGTTCATAACATGCATATTGCTATTCATACATTCAAAACCATAACCTATAGAAAGTTATATACATATCGATAATTCAAACTTTCAACTCATCCACTGGGCACTTATACAAAACCATATTTCAACTCCCAGCACATGTACAACTAGGTCTACATGCCACCTATATAAAGTTTTACATACATACAACCTTCAAACAGGACAATTTCTAGAAACTTGAAGCTTAAGCAAGGCGAGTTGGAATAGGCAAAGCACCAAAAACGTCCTTGCTACCTAGAGGGAAGAGAAAACTTGAAAACATGAGCTAACAGCCCAGTGAGTGATTAATTTTTTTTTTACAAACTAATTTTAGATCGAACAGGATTTAAACAAATTCCAACAGCATGAGTAAAACATAGAATCATCTCATATTCATTGATTAAATCATGTTTAAATGCCCTTATCAAATCATACATGGTTTTTCAGCAATTCATAAATTAAACAGTATGGTTACAATACTTCTCCTTAGTTGAGGCGGAGCAAAGCTCAACACCCCAATATCGAAAACAAATAAGGTTCGATGCAGAGCAGAACTCAACGCACTAGCATATAACCTCTATGTGCACATAGGAACATGGTGGGTTGCCCAAGTACCTTCTCCATGTCCTTCAATATTGGGTCCCGGGGAAACTCACGTGCCTTCTCCATGTCCATCAACACTGAGTCTCCTCTAAAACATTTTCCATTAAGGAAAGCAATACTTTATACAAATAGTTCATATACAAATCTTTCATGAGAAAACATGGCAATTTTTAAATCAATAACATTTCACAAACATACTTTTCAATACCGTTTAACAAAACATAAACTATGCTTTGTAAATTGATTGATCACAAAATCATAAATAAATTAGAAAACCAAACTAACATGTATAACGAAATCATTGAAACAAGAAAAGTGTCACTCACAGCTCTTTCTAGGCCTTGAGTGGATTATACGCCTTCCTTATCTCCTCTTGGCCTGAAATAAACATTTTTCCTTACATTACACTTCTTTTACTTGATCGTTTAGTTTGCATATTTAAACTCAAATCATGATTCATCACCGAGCCTCCCCTTTTTCCAAAGTAAACTTAATAAGCAAGATTACCAATGAGAATCCCACCTTCCTAGTGAGATTACTAGCGGTACTACCCAACAGGACAACGATACTAGTGACACTAGGATAAACGAGACTAGCGAGATTACCTGAGGAGCGATACTTAGCGAGAGTCAGCGAGATTTGTGAGACAAAAAGCTCCTCTTTTCAGAAAAAAATGGGTCCGGACCTCCCCCAGGAATGATTTGGAAGATCCAAAACCAAAAATAGTGATATTTGCTAGCAACAACATAATGGAGGCAGTCAATCAATATAGATTGATCCGAAATCTGATTCAAATTCAATATAACACCTATGGGTACATAAGAAATGTATTGAATCAATTCTTTTTAATGAATAGATCCGATCGTAACTCACCACCAGCGAGATTTGTCTCGCTACTCACTCTCCAATTTTCAGCAACACCAGCCTCCTAGCGACACCCGACAGCAGAGTTTCCTCCTTTCCTTTTGTTCTCACTTCTGTTAGTTAAAAGTCATATTTTCAGCCAAATTTAGAACTTATTTCCTTCTACAAACTTATAGAGATATATGTTTTCTAGCTTACCTCAAATTTTCATGGTTTAACTTGTCCTTGGTCGTCAAATATTGCAAGATTTCTCCGCACTACTCCAGATTGCACAGAAATTCCTTATCAGTAAATTCCAGCTAAAGGTTTACATATTTCTATTCCATTTCAACTCAAGCATCCTTCATAAAAGTTGTTCAGAATTGAGTTAACTTACTAACTTTAAAATTTCAGCCTTAAACTCGATCTCCTCTATTCGTTTCACTCCAAAAAATCCGATACTGTCCAGTCTATGTATCCACAAACAATGTTCTGTTCCAGCTTAGATTTCAAACCAAAATGAGTAGGCTTCTATCCAAAATTCACAAGAACACCTTCTTCTACCTTTTCTTGTAGTTCATCTGAAAAATGGAACCGACTTAAGCTCTTGAAAATGTCTAAAAATGACAAAATATTTAATTCTCTTACCTATATATATACTACCGACTTAACTCTCTATTCAACGTAAGACACTCAACGCAGCCTACCATCAACACCCTCAGCAGATAACCACCTCAATGCATGGTGCCCTCAACGTCTCTTACCTTCAACGCATACAACTCAATCAATTATACCCGTCTTCAACGCATGGGGACCTTAACGCATGGCAATCTTACCACTGCATGGTAGGTCAAAAACATTTCTTTCCCCGCCAATGATCAACTTTTCTTCCAACGCAAATGACTGCTTCAGCTCATAACTCTTAGTGATTTCGCCTTCAACACATGACCACTCAAAAGAAAAATGTTCTTCTTTACTTTCATCGACGCATAGTCTTGGCCAATGCTTAGCTCTTCCACTCTCTGCTACTTTTCCTCTAGCAACGCATAGCCACCATTTCACTTGCCTTCTCCCAACACTTAGTATTATAAGCCAGTGCTTACAGCTGTCGACGCTCGATTTATCGGTCGCACTACCAGTTGACTCACTGGTCTGCTCCTCTCGGTTGCCATAGATTGCGCCGCTGTCGGATTTGTGGTTTTGGGTAAGTTGTGGGTTTTCTTCGCAAGTCGCTTGCTTGGATTCAAGTTTTCTAATGTTGGGTTTTTGTGTAGATTGTGGACTTGATCTGAAAAGTGGAGTTGATTGGAGGCAATTTTGAATTAAGCCACGCTTTAGGTAAGAGTATATGGAGTAATTTTGATTAATTGAGGTTGAAGCTAAGCCTAGAAGTTAATTTAAATTGGGGTTTATGCCTAGGTTGCAACTGGAATTTAATCCTAAGGTTGCAATTGGAATTTAATCCCAAGGTTGCAACTGGAATTTAATTCTAAGAGTTGGCTGCGTGGTTAGCTACTGGAATTTAATCCCAAGGTAAGTAAACTCGTTACTAGGGTTGCCCTTATGCTATGTGATTATGAACATGCTACACTATTATTGTTTGATGTGATTATGCGTGGGACCACGGAAATATGTTGCATGATTTATAGTTAACTCTTTTTTAAATATGTTATAAATTAATTGAGTAGTGACGATTGCCCTCCCAACACCGCTATGTTACCGAAAAACCGATGGATTTCCTACTATGCCACTAGAAGCCGACGGGTTTCTTGCTATGTTACCGGAAGCCTATGGGTTTTCTACTATGTTACCAGGGACCTACGGTTCCTACTATGTTCCGAGTGTCGACAGGTGCCCTACTATGTCTGTGAGCCTCCAGGCCACCAAAGTTGTGTTGGGATAGGTTAAATCGTTCACTAGATGGCCAACAAGAGTTAAATTGCTTACGTATGTTCCACTAGTATGTTGCGCATTTTGGATATGGGTGCTTAGACTAGCCCAGTAGAGGTGTAAGCCTGTACTTGTTATTGGGAGAAGGTAAGTAAAAAGAAATTATGGGGCAGGTAAGTAAAGAAAATTGGCTAAGTTGGGGAAGAGTGAAAATGGTTCAGTGTTAGCCATGCGATAAGTGACCATGCGTTGAAGGATGTTTAAGCTTGACAAGAGTTGCCACTGATAAGCATGTATTGAAGAGGGCAGCTCGGCGGGAAATAGATGTGAAGGGAGAAGGGTGCAATATGCGTTAATAGAAGTATGTGTTGAAGGCTACTATGTGCTAGAAGTTGGCATCGCTATGCGTTGAGATGGCCTATGCGTTGAAGATGGAATGCGTCGGGCATAGAAAAGTGGCCGAGAGGGCCATGCGATAGTCGACTATTCGGTGTTAAGCAATCAGTGGCATAGTAAGTTGAGACTATGCGTTACTGAAGCCATGCGCGGAAGGTGGCGTTGGCTAATTCCAGAAGGAGGATGATATTAGAGCTGGTAAGTTGGTGATTTATAGTGACATAAAAGGGACTGCATCGAATAATTAAACCTTTTTGGATATATTTTTGAACTCAGATTAACTCCATTTCGCAAACGAACAACGAGGAGAGGTAGAAGAAGGTACTTATATCGAATTTGAGTAGAAATTAGATCAGTTTCAAGATGATTTTAAAGCTGGAACCAGAAGCTTGATTGTTACTGATAGATTTGGACACCAATCGGTGTTTGAAGGAGAGTGAACCAAGGACGTCAAAGCGGGAACTGAAATTTTGAGGTAAGTAAGTTGAGTCAATTCTTAGCAACTTTCATGAAGGATGTTTAAGCTAAATCCGAGCAAAAATGTGTGAATCTCTAGGAAGAAGTAAGCAGAGTTGAACTGTTAAGCAAATCAAGGCAGCCAAAGTTATTTGGGAATAATTCTCAAATGAAGACGAGTCATGGTCTGAAATTTTGACGTAAGCTAGGAAACTCACTACTTTACAAGATTGTAGAAGAAGGGAAGTTCTGATTTTGGTTGTAATATGGTTTTTAGCAGGATAAAGGAAGAGTTTGAGGGGAAGGAAGGAAAACTGTGATATCAAGTGTCGCTAGACAGTGGTATCGCTAAGGAGTGGGAAAGTGAGCAGCGGAACGGGTATCGCTGATAAACGCAAAGGAGCTCTGCGTCTCATAACTCTCGCTGAAGTCTCGCTAGGTATCGCTCCTTAAGATGATATCGTTAGTCTAATTCACTCCAGTTTCGCTAGTGCAGTACCTAGTAATGTGAATTTCGCTGGTGGTCTCGCTAGTAACATAGAATATCGATAGTTATTAATACGCATACCTAATGATTTTGAAAAAGGAGTCCAAAGGAAACCTAATATAAGAAATGTGTTTTACAGGCCAAGAAGAGCTCGAAAAAGCATACAATCTGCTCGGGGCCTAAGACAAACCGTGAGTGGCTCTCTAATTTGTCCAAGGATCATCATTAATGGTGTGCAAGTGAAAACGAATATATTATGTGAATT
The DNA here is from genome assembly GCA_031780015.1 of Citrullus colocynthis. Taxonomy (NCBI): domain Eukaryota; kingdom Viridiplantae; phylum Streptophyta; class Magnoliopsida; order Cucurbitales; family Cucurbitaceae; genus Citrullus; species Citrullus colocynthis. Next base: position 1,828,692 of record QLSR01000104.1, on the reverse strand, counting down.
CCTGTATGTGTGTTATCTAAATTCAAACCACGGCCGAAGGACCCTATGTGAAGACCTATGGAAATATGATATATGATATATATTGCCGAGGAACCATGAGTGAAGGCACTAGTGAGATTGATTGAGATAGTTTTTAATGCCGAAGGACCTTGTGAGAAGACATATGAAATCAGTACATGAAGGCTCAATGCTGAAGGACCATGAGGGAAGGCACTTGAGCAGTGAATTTATAATGAAACTCAGTGCTGAGAGACATTATGAGAAGGCACTTGAGTGTTGAAACGCCGAAGGACGAAATGTGAAGGCGTATGAATGTATGAATATATGAATATATGAATATTAGGAACAGAATACTTGATATAAGGTTAATAGCGTTGAGCTTTGCTCCGCTGCTTCTTAGAAAGGTATCTATGCTATCTTGTTAAATGGTATGAGAGATCCAGCAATCTTTACTAACAAGATATATATTAGTGTTATAATCAGCATTAACTCAAGGATTAGTTTATAATTGATATTTTAGTCACTCACTGGGCTTTAAGCTCACGCCTTTTTGTTTATTGTTGTTCGTTTCAGGTAGCGAGCGTGTCTGGGACGCCTAGCCTACAGAAGATCCTCGTCTGGGCTTACTTGGTTTTAGTTCTCTGGGGTAGTTGTAAATACTCAGTCTAAGTACAAATTTTGTCATATATGATTTTTGTGACATAACGAGCGTGGGTTTTGTATTGTATGCCGAACGAATACACTCGTATGATAAATTATGAGCTGAGAAACCTTATGTAAACCTTATGATTACCTTATAATGATACTTTAGTATAAACATTTGTATATTTGGTCTAGTATTGAATTGTGTTTCAAGATATAAGATGACGTGTATGTGTATAGGTTACACCTACTCATAGGTCAGCAAGGTAATCTGGGAGGGGGTGTGACAAGGGGGCTACTTACTGAATATTTGTATTCACCCTTTAATCATGTTTTTTTTTTTTTTTAGGTAAGAGGAGGGATATTTTGGCGAACGACGGGAGGAAACCTTGACTTAGCTATGGGGACTAGACTAATGCTTCCGCACGTGTTTTATGATCTTCCATTTATTTTTAACACATGTGATTGTTGTTGAACTTCGAAACCTTGATTCTTTGATTACCTATCAGTGTCGAAATTCCTATTTTTAAATTAGAACTGGCATCGACAAAACATTTCTTTATTTGTTTATTTATTTACTTTAAAGGCTTTCCTTGTTTTCTTGCACATAAAGAAAAAATGTGTTGTTTGAATTTTATGCATGCACAAGTGACAGCCTAGCTCGAGTCCTAGGGATCTGGGTCGTTACATACTTTCCCTAAAGTCAGGAAGGAGTGGATTCCATCTTGTGAAAGTATATCCTCAACTCCCCACTCGGTATCGTTCCCAAAATGGTAGGTATATTAAGTTGGTAGCTAAGGTCACTCTCACCCATACAAATTAAAGATTGACCATCATGAGCAGAAGTTCATAATTCACTCAGGATTGAGATTGAGTTACATGGTTATCTTTTGAAATATAAATCTCTTCAATTAATGGCATTACATAGAGAGATCATATTTCGTGGTCCAGTCTTATACAGACTCATTATATAGGATACTCCTACTTACATGTCATTACATGAACAATTTGGATCAAACCATTTGCAACACTTACAATATTTCTAACATTTACAAAGTGGGTCGTATATATAGTGTTAGCAGGATAAGGTATCCAACCCTATCAATATACTATACACCTTTTAGGTTATTACTTGAACATAATCCACTTGTATGTCAACCACATACTGTTCAAGTTATATCAAATAACCTTAGATCTTAGTTTATTGAATTTTGAGTTACGCAAATAAATAACAGTTATTAGAAAATAAATAATATTTTATTTATTAATACTTATGTACATATGCACATGTATGTGAGAAAAATCCCAAAAATATGTACATATGTACATAATCACCCAAAAATAAATATGTACATATATGTGAGAAAAATTAAAAGTAAAATTAAACTTGTTACAAGTGTATTAAAAATTAACATTTTACATGTGTATTTTGAAAAATTAGAAATATGAAATATGTTATATAGTAAAAAATTAAAATAATGTATAACTATATTTTGAAAATTTTAAACAATAAAAACCTAGAAAAGATAAAAAGCAGCGCTCTCACCCATTTCGGAAAATTGCTATTTTCAATCAAAAAAAGTTTTGGTGGACAAATCTAACCCATTCTTTTGAAAAAAACTTATTTTTTAACTTCTTTTTTTACATTTTTAGATTTTTATTGGAGGGCCACACATTGTGAAAAGTATCTTTTGTCTCTCCTTAAGTTCTCATTTAATTCCCTTCAATTTTGCCTCTATTGAACTTACCTAACAAAAAATTTTCAGATCCTTAACTTCAGTGTGCCTTCAATTATACTCCATGTTTCTATTTTGCTTTCACAAAAAAAGCTTGAGTGTCCCATTTTCACCTGGTTTAGAGAAAATCTGTTGGTCCTATTTTTAGAGACTCTTTCCATTTTTAGCACTTCTTTCCATTGTGCTTTCACAAAAAAAGTATGAATGTTGTTTTGGTTTTTTCTTTTTCATTCACCTGTGTTATGTTGAAAGTTGAAAACTAGTTTGTTATTTGTGTGGAGGAGAAGTTCTTTATAAGAAATTTTTAGATTTATTGCCAATCCTTGGGAAAGAATCTCATAAGTTTAAGGAAAATTGGTGTTTTCTAAAAAAAAAAAGAGAAAAAGAAGAAAAAACAACTATGAAATTTTTGGTAAAGTTGACTAGTCTTCTCGTGGTGGTTGACAGTCTTTGCATTTGTCAAAGCTCTCTTTAGGCTACTAATCATCTTATCGAAAATGACTCCACTTCAGTCATAGTTGTAGAAGATCTCCCAATCATCCACTACCCTAAGGAAATCACAGTTAAACTGTTGTTTCTTCTCCCTCTCCATCATCATCAACTCAATGAAGTATGCAAGTGATACTTTTGCTGCATCCTCATCACTCCTAAACTCTAGGCCTAGGTAATGTTCCTCAACTTCCATCTATTTCTTCCTATAACAGTCATCGAAGTACAACCTCCTAAGCCTACTAGGGTACCAAGCCCTATGTATATACCTCTTCATTACTTTGAACCTAATGATGAGGTCAAACTCTTCCTTATCAAACGACACTATGTTCCCAAAGAGGTTAAAAGAAATCATGTTTGGTCTATCATCTGCCACCTCCCTAAGAAGAAAATGGTGCATGAGTTGCCAATTAAGGGAGAGATTACCATCCAAAATGGGTCAAAAAATAATTAGCCTAAGCATATTTACCTGGATCCTACTTAACTTCCTAAGGATGACCTCACAAGTTTTGGCTAGATAGCAACACGAGGTCAACTGTGCCTTAAAATACTGCCCAGGTAAGATTCTAAGCTCCATTAAATTTACCTACACATAAACAAATTGACAGGTAAGACATGATATCTCTAAGAAAACCCTAAAATAATCTTCTATCTTTTTTCCTGTAAAGTTCTAATGACTAACTTTACGGGAAAAAAGAAAGAACACATACCTCCTAGTAAGTTTGAACTTATCAGGAAGAAAGCAAGTACTCCATCTTTTATCCCGTAAAGTTCTGATGATCAACTTTATGGGAGAAAAGCCAGAACACATACTTCCTAGAAAGTTTGAACTTATCAGGAAGGAAGTAAGTACTCTGTCTCCTTTTCTATAAAGTTCTGATGACCAACTTTACGGGGGAAAAAGACAGAATCCTCACATATTCCTGGTAAGTACAAACTCTACTTCTTCTTTTCATTTTGAACCCCTGAGTTAACCCAAGTTTTTCAAAACACATATTCGTTCAATTGAGGTATACTACTTAACAGAAATTGTCATATTTCAAGGTGGATTCGACAGAAACCCAAATTCAAAATAGTTAAAGTTATTTGTGGGTTTTTATACTCCTAACAGAAATCACACAAACCCCCCCTCCAACATAAGATTTCAATGCTATAATATAAAACGTTCGAGAAAAACCCTACAAATGGAATCTAAACAAAGTACCTTTGTCGAAATCTAAGGTACTCGCATAGAATCGAACCAATGAAGGGTTTTTTTAGAGACGAGGGGAGGGGAGGATTTCGTGATAGAGGAAGAAGGGCAATTTTTTAGAGGAAGGAGGGAGTTGATTTCGGGAAAAAATCGAACCGTTGGGAGCTATTTTCAATTCCCCCTTTCCTGGTAATTTCTACGCAAAGAGGAAGATGAAGCAAGTGTTGGGATTCAGAATGGGAAATCATATCGTTGATAACTTAACGAGGAACAAAAAAGACTTTTCATATTGTGGGGATCTCCACTAAAAATCTGAAAAAAGTGAAAAAAAAAATGTTAGAAAAAGAAATTTTTTAAAAATGAGTTAGATTTGTTCACCCAAAACTTTTTTGGGTTAGAAATAGCAATTTTTGACCAATTTAAATCCATGGACCACACCGATGACATAAGTTAAAAGCAAATACTATTATTTAGAACTACGAGGAGGCTGTATTTATATTTTGATGCAAATATTTTTTCATTGTCAATGGGTTTATGGCTTATAAAAAATAAATGCCATAAGCAAATATTTATATTTTGAAGCAAATATTTGTTCATTTTTTTTTATAACTGGACCTCCGCAGGGAACTTGGCTTTCCATAGCATACAAAGAGAATTGATATTGTATAAGTGCTTTTGAGTTCTTGCGATCTGGATATTAAAAGCTGTTTTGGTTTATGGCATTTATTTAATATATAGAGAGAGCAAAGAGACCAAAGTTTGTTGAGGAAAAGGAATTGATTTTATTACTCTTCTTATACACTCCTTTATGGTATTGAATTGTTTTGAGAGGGGATTTCAAGATGGTTTCTATTTCCTACTTTATATTGGGATATTTTTTGTTCTGTCTCTACTTTTTTTTTTTTTTAAAGATAAAAAATGGTCTAAAACTTTTATAATTTGATGAATAGACCCAAATTTATATTTTGTTTTATGTTTTGAGATTCACAGCAAATATGTGTTGGATTAAAGCACCTAAATTCTATTTTAGAATTTTTTTTTTTGATTCTTAAAACAATATTTTTGTATTTTAAAATTTTAAAGTTTAAAATGCATAATTATATTAGAAAAATTATGGTGAACTATAGTCCTTCATATGATAAACTCAGTTCATTTTTAAAATTAAAATATGTATTATGAATTTATTATAAAATTATAAAATATTACAAAATAATAATTATACAATTATTTTAACTAAAATATGTTCATGAATTAATTAATAATAGTTTATATTCAACCTAAAAGTTAATAGATGACTGCATTAATTTTATGAATTAAAAATATAATAACAAATACATTTTAAATAATTATTTAATGTAAAATACAATTGTCAAACATATATTTAAAAACGTGACCTACGTTTTTTTTTTTTTTTCTTGTTTTTAAATTTTTGTTTTTTAGATGGACTACCAAATATATAGTTGGTTATTTCAATTTTTCTCTCTGATGGTTGTCATGCAAACATAAAAGTGAAATTGCGCTTCTGCCCTTATACATTTTCACTTTTCTTTTTTAAGTTAATAACTAATTAACCCCCACAAAATTAGCAACTTTTATCAACCAAATTTTGATAACAAAAGTTTCATTATTATTATTATTATTATTATTATTATTATTATTATTATTATTATTATTATTATTATTATTATTATTATTATTATTATTAGAAGAAAGTTTTGAAGATTAGTTTTAGAAGTTATACAATTTATAGAACTTTGAAGCATGCTTTGATAGAATTCATCCCATCATAAAATGAGTCAAATTAGTTGAATACACCTTAAATTAAAATCTATCCAATTCTTAAAATATTAAACAAATCAGTTATTTTTTATCTCTTGCAATGCGCCAAAAACTTGATGTCAAAATCTTGGTGTAAAGGCAAATGCACGTATCAAATGTAACATATAGTAAAACGACCTATATAGTAAAACGACCTAAGAGGCCGAGTATCATTCTCTTTAATTACTTCATTAAGTCATGTATAGATTTCTATAAATCATTATATCAGTGATATGTTTAAGTCTAGAAACTATTTTTTGTAGTTAGAGGTTGTAGAAAAACCCTTGTATTTAAAGAGAAAATTTTTATAGGCAGTTAATTTTTTTTTTCCTAAAATAAATCAAGCATTCTGATGCTTCCTTTGCATGGGCCTCATTTGATGTTCCTCACTCGTAGCGGGATGGCACTTCGGCAGGCCTCCATTTGATAGCATTCTGTTAATGACGTCGGTGTGCAGTCTTCTATTGATAATGAATCTCCAACTACCTAACTTAGACATTGGAGTGTGTGGTCTATATCACACCGATGTGCAGTCTTGATCTATTGGTTTGTAAGCGAGCTCTCTCCCTTGAATACAAATTTAGCCTATTGAGGTTAGATTCATCAACTTGTCCAACATTTGGGTATACAGAAAAATCATAAAATCAAAAAACCAAGTAATTATCAAACGTAATATCTTAAATTTTCTTTCTCCATCTAAGAATATAAACACACCATGGCGTGAATAATATTATTTAAATTTATCAATTCTCTCAAGGAGTAATTTGATTTAAGATTATATATATATATAGCTTGGAAATAATGTTTGTAAGGAATCCAGGATTCCTCTGTTTGGATTGTGCATGAGAATATTATTATTAAAATTTTATAGATACAAATTATATCTGTATTTAGTTTATAGAATTAATTATGAGAACCTTGTATAACTTTAATAGATAAATTAATAAAACAATATAAAATGCTCGAAACAGAGTTTTATAAATATGGTATATTAATAATGAATGAACTAATCACAATAAGTTAAATAATGAATTGATTATAAACAATCTTAATTATAATTAGCTGAAAATTTCAAATGTTATACTTATTATAAATATTATATTTATAAATAGATGTCCATTATGTAGCGAACGACACATCTTTAGTGGCCATGAAGCTCCACCACCTACTTGCTAAATTGCCTATAAATAGAGGCTTTTGATGGATATTGCAACACACACATTGGAGAAAAAAAAAAAAAAGGATTGGTGAAATTTGAGAAATTTCATTTTCCATAAAATCCCACTGTAACGACCCGACTAATGCAATCTAATCGGACCATTACTCAATGCATGCAAATTTCAAGAAAGACACTATGCTGAATAGTAAAAAATAAACAATGCTTCTCATGGAAATTTCTGTTTATATAAACTCAAGAAATACAATGCATAAACATATAAAAGGAATTCTTGGTTCGAGGTACCCCTAATAAAATCAATAAAATTTCATGAAACAGAAATCCACATATCAAATAAAAGACAAGCTTCAAAACAAAATTTGACAATTGGACAAAACTCATTAAAACATGCAATACTAAGCGGAAGCTACTACGGGTCCCGTGAAGCCATCAAGGATTCCTCTTGTCATTTGCCAGCACATTCTTTCCCTTACCTGAAAAAAATATAAGATGAAAGGATGAGTAATTATATTACTCAGTAAGTGACCCCACTACCGGAGCTGGGCTAGGCACCTAAGTCCTTTAAGTGCATCAACCATAAGACATGCATATCTAACATACTTTTATAGGGAACTGGTTATACTTGCCCTAAAGTTGGTTTTGGATGTCCACAAACCTCTGGAGCCCCGAAGGAACTCTTACCTCTGGTGATCCTGAAGGAACACAAACCTCTAGTGTACTCGAAAGAGCACAACTTCTAGTGAACCCGAAGGAACACAGCCTCTAGTGAACCCGAAGGGACACATCCTCTAGTGATCTCGAAGGACCACAATCTCTAAAGTGATCCTGAAGGACCACAACCTCTGGTGAACCCAAAGGACCACAACCTCTAGTGATCCTGAAGGACCACAACCTCTGGTGAACCCGAAGGAACACATCCTTTAGTGATCCCGAAGGACCACAACCTCTGGTGAACATCCAACCGATGTAGGGGAGTTACTACTACCCATCATACATGATCAATCAAATTCGCACTCCTCTCATTCCACGAGTTCACACATTAACAGTACTGCTCATAAACATCTCATAGTACAAGCATATGCATTATCAGCCGCATACAACCTTTAGACATGAGAATTTCATACAAGCATGCTATATCACATGGGGCTTAGAAATTCTACTACATCATGGCAACTAAACATATGGCTAGAAGGCGGTTCAGGTAGTAAAGTCACTTACCTGAGGATTGATCCATTAAATTATCCACACAGCAGTTCTTGCAAAATTCCTGGACAACTGTGAATAGAATTCCCCAACTTAAGTTAGTCCACAAGCCTAGTCTATCATAAGCGAACCTTTTGTTCGAGAGAATCCTTACCCAAACGTGACCAACTCGTAGCTCCCTCCGACCCTACGGACTAAAACAATTGCCGGCTACCTATTAAGATGTACCAAATAAATTCGAAATTCCCGATTATTCATCAAAATATTCAACTAACCCCAATCGGGTTTGATATACTCACTTAGGAGGGTACTGATCGAGCCGGGCGAGCAAGAAACCGCAACCGGGAACACGTTTCCGAGCTAGAGCAAAAAGCTGGGCGAAGGAGAGCGTGAGACGCAGAGAGCTTGCGGCGGCAGGAGTGCGTGAGACGCAGAGTGCTTGCGGGAGCGGGAATGCGGAACCGTTACTTTGGTCGTGAGACAAGCGATGGAGATTGAGCGAGGTGGTTGCAGAGAGGGAAATAGATGGAGGCAGAGAGGGAAGAGATGGCAGTAGAGAGGGAAAGGGATGGCGGTAGAGAGGGAGAACGGAAGAGGAGGGAGGCTGCCAAATTTATTAACTTCAACCGAATAAAATAAAATCTCCTACAAAATAAAATCTCCTTCAATTACTCCAATCCTATAAAATCTCCTATAAAATAAAATCTTCTTCAATTACTCCAATCCTATAAAATCTCCTATAAAATAAAATCTCCTTCAATTATTCCAATCCTACCAAATTTATTCACTTTATTTTACTTGCCCCAAAATAAATTATCCTTTACCAAATCCCAAAAAATTTCCTTAACTCTAATTTTGAAACTTTCCATCTTAGCCTAAATAAATGCATGAATACATATAAATAACTATACTTTCCCTTTCATACTTAATAACTTAAATTAATTTACTAGGAGGATTTACCTCAACGATTTGGGGTTGTTACACCCACTTCTTTATTTTATTTGGTTATTTTAATTACTTTGATATTATTTAATTATTTATTATTTTAATATTATAATTTCTGGTTTTCGTGCTCTCGTTTTTCTGTCATTTTGCTCCTCAATTTTACAACACGTTATTAGCACGAGCTCTTGCCATTTTTCCGTTTAATGTAAGTTCTGAAGATATGTCATTTTCTCTTTATTATAATTAGTAAATTAAACGTTGGTTTTCATGTTTAGTATGTACTAAATTATTAATATAAATATAATTCTTTGTGATAGTGTTATCATGGAAAATTTTAAAAAAATAGAATTTGCAGCCTTTGTAATCAATGGAAATAATTATTTGTCATGAGTGCTTGATGCTGAAATACATCGAGATGCCATGAACTTGGGAGAAACAATTAAAGAGGGAAATGCAACATCCATTCAAGAAAAAGCAAAAGCTATGATTGTTCTTCGCCATCATCTCCACGAGGGATTAAAGATGGAATATTTAACCATAATAGATCCCTGTATCTTGTGGAAGAATTTAAAACAGAGATATGATCATCAGAAAACAATCATTCTTCCTAAAGCTCATTATGAATGGATGTATTTGAGGCTCCAAGATTTCAAATCAGTAAGTGACTACAACTCCGCATTATTTAAAATCAGTTCAAAATTGTTGTTATGCAGAGAGAAAATTACATGTCTTCTCGTGGCTGAATAAAATAATGAGCTATTGATGAACCATGAATCTTGACCAATTGGAACATCACCATTCCCTGAAGTGAATGCTGTAAATTTTAATAACCATGGTCGAGGACGTGGTCATGGTCGTGGTCGTGGTCATGGTCATGGTCGTGACCGTGGCAGAAGAAGAAATAATTATTATTTTTGTGGTGGTTATTCTAATCATCCAAATTTCGAAAGAACCACCTAATGATGATAATAAAGGAAAAGTTCCACAAGATAAAAATTCAAAAGATGAGGAGCATAAATGCTTCCGATGCGGGATGACTGGATACTAGTCTCGTGTTTGTCGTACATCAAAACACCTAGTTTATTTCTATCAAGCTTCCTTGAAGGAAAAAGGAAAAAGTGTGGAAGCAAATTTTGCATACCAAGATAATGATATATTTGACGCATCCAATATGACAAATTTGGATGTGGTAGACTTCTTTGAATCTTCTGAAGAGAAAATCAGCACAAGTGATGGCATAGCAAGTGTTTCTTTTCATTTTGAGAATATTTAGAATTGTTTTATCTATCTATATTTTATGTTTTTGTAAGTTAAACCTTGTATTTCAAGTTTTGTTTTTCTTATTGTAATTATCTTGTTTAAATGAAAAATCTTGAACAATTTTCATATATTAACTCAAAAATGAGGAATGAAGATCTATGTTTGGCAGACTATGCAACTACACATACAATACTTACAAATAGAAAATATTTTTTTAAATTGACAATGTTGGAAGCAAAAGTCAATACAATTTCAAGTTCTGCAAACCTGATTGAAGGATTTGGAAAAGCAAATATTATTTTGCCTAGAGGAACAAAATTTACAATTAACAATGCATTGTTTTCTAGCCAATCAAAGAGAAATCTATTAAGTTTTAAAAATATACGTTGCAATGGTTATCATATTGAAACTGATAGGAAAAATGAGATAGAAGATTTTTATATCATATCTCCTGTCTCACATGAAAAATGTATATTGGAAAAGTTGTCTGCTTTATCTTTTGGATTATATTATACTCATATACGAGTCATTGAAACATATGCAACAATGAACCTGAAGTTCATGAATCCAGATATATTTACAATTTGGTATGACTGGTTGGGTCATCCAAGATCTATAATGATGAGAAGAATCATTGAAAATTCAAATGGACATCCATTGAAGAACCAGAAGATTTTTCAATCTAGTGAATTATTATGTGATGCTTGCTCTCAAGGCAAATTAGTAATTAGACCATCACCCGCTAAAGTGGGAATTGAATCACCTGTATTTTTTGAACGAATTCATGGTGATATATGTGGACCTATTAACCCACCAAGTGGACTATTTAAATACTTTATGGTAACAATAGACACATTCAGTAGATGGTCACACATGTGCTTATTATCAAGTTGAAACCTTGCATTTGCAAGATTACTTGCTTAAATAATTAAGTTAAGAGCATAATTTCCTGATTATACAATTGAAACCATTCGTCTTGATAATGCTGGTAAATTTACATCCCAAACCTTTTATAATTATTGTATATCAATTGGGATAAATGTTGAACATCTTGTAGCTCATGTTCATTCACAAAATGGTTTAGCAGAATCATTTATAAAATGTTTGCAATTAATTGCTAGACCATTACTTATGAGAGCAAAGCTGTCTACATATGTGTGGAGACATGCTATTTTGCATGCTGCATCGCTTGCACACATTAGGTGTAAGCCCTGTACTTGTTATTAAGAGAAAGTAAGTAAAAAGAAATTATGGGGCAAGTAAGTAAAGAAAATTTGCTTAGTTGGAAGAGAGTGAAAATGGTTAAGTGTTGGCCATGCGATGAGTGACCATGCGTTGAAGGATGTTTAAGATTGACAAGAGTTGCCATTGATAAGCATGTGTTGAAGAGGGCAGCTTGGCGGGGAGAAAGATGTGAAGGGAGAAGGGTGTCATATGCGTTAATAGAAGTATGCGTTGAAGGCTACTATGTGCTAGAAGTTGGCATCGCTATGCGTTAAGATGGCCTATGCATTGAAGAATGGTATGCGTCGGACATAGAAAAGTGGCCGAGAGGGCCATGCGGTAATCAGCTATCCGGCGTGGAGCAATCAGTGGCATAGTAAGTGGAGACTATGCGTTGCCGAAGCCATGCGTGGAAGGTGGCGCTGGCTAATTCTAGAAGGAGGATGAAGTTAGAGCTGGTAAGTCTGTGATTTATATTGACATATAAAGGAGTGCATCGAATAATTAAGCCTTTTGGATACATTTTCAAACTCAGATTAACTCTATTTCGCAGATGAACAACGAGAAGAGGTAGAAGAAGGTACTTATATAGAATTTGAGTAGAAATCAGATTAGTTTCATGATGATTTTGAAGTTGGAACCAGAAGCTTGATTGTTACTGATTGACTTGAACACCAATCGGTGTTTGAAGGAGAGTGAACCGAGGGCGTTGAAGCAAGAACTGAAATTTTGAGGTAAGTAAGTTGAATCAATTCTTAGCAACTTCCATGAAGGATATGTAAGCTAAAAAATGTGTTAATCTCTAGGAAGGAGTAAGCGGAGTTGAATTGCTAAGCAAATCAGGACAGCCAAAGTTATTTGGGAATAATTCTCAAATGAAGATGAATCATGGCCTGAAATTTTGAGGTAAGCTAGGAAACTCACTACTTTACAAGATTGTAGAAGGAGGGAAATTATGATTTTGGCTGTAATATGGTTTTTAGCAGGATAAAGGAAGAGTTTCAAGGCAAGGAAGAAAACTGTGATATCAAGTGTCGCTAGACAGTGATATCCCTAAGGAGCGGGGGAGTGAGCAGCAGAACGGGTGTCGCTGATAAACGCAAAGGGTTCTGCGTCTCATAACTCTCGCTGAAGTCTCGCTAGGTATCGCTCCTTAAGATGATATCGTTAGTCTAATTCACTCCAGTTTCACTAGTGCAGCACCCAGTAGTGTGAATCTCGCTGGAGTCTCGTTAGTAAGATAGAGTATCGTTAGTTATTAACAAGCATACCTAATGATTTTGAAAAAGGAGTTCAAAGGAAACTTAATATGAGAAATGTGTTTTACAGGCCAAGAAGTGCTCGGAAAAGTATACAATCCGCTCGAGGCCAAAGACAAACTGTGAGTGGTTCTCTAATTGTCCAAGGATCATCGTTATTAATGTACAAGTGAAAACGAATATGTTATGTGAATTTCTGTATGTGTGCTATTTAAATGCAAACCACGGCCGAAGGACCCTGTGTGAAGGCCTATGGAGATATATGATACATAGTGCTGAGAGACCATGAGTGAAGACACTAGTGAGATTGATTGAGATAGTTTCCAATGCCGAAAGACCTTGTGAGAAGGCATATGAAAATCAGTACATGAAAGCTCAGTGCTGAAGGACCATGAGTGAAGGCACTTGAGCAGTGAATTAAATAATGAAACTCGGTGCTGAGGGACATTATGAGAAGGCACTTGAGTGTTGAAACGCCGAAGGACTAAATGTGAAGGCGTATAAATGTATGAATACATGAATATATGAATATTAGGGACGGAATACTTGATATAAGGTTAATAGCGTCGAGCTTTGCTCCGCTGCTTCTTAGAAAGGTATCTATGTTATTCTGTTAGCTGGCATGAGTGATCCAGCAACTTGTACTAATAAGATACATATTAATGTTATAAACAACATTAACTCAAGAATTAGATTATAATTGATGTTTTAGTCACTCACTGGGCTTTAAGGTCACGCCTTTTTGTTTATTGTTGTTTGTTTCAGGTAGCGAGCATGTCCGGGACACCTAGCCTACAGAAGATCCTCGTCTAGGCTTGTTTGGTTTTAATTCTCTGGGATGGTTGTAAATACTCAGTTTAAGTACATATTTTGTCATATATGGTTTTGTAGCATAACGAGTTTGGGTTTTGTACTGGCTGCTGAACAAATACACTTGTATCACTTATGATTACCTCATAATGTTTTCGTCTATATAGAAGTTTGTACATTTGATTCGGTATTGAATTGTGTTTCAATATATAAGATGACGTATATATGTATAGGTTGCACCTACTCCTAGGTTAAGAGGGTAATTTGGGAGGGGATGTGACATTAGGCCAATAGCTTATCATAAATACTCACCATTACAATTAGCTTATGGCTAGGAGCCAAATATTTTCCATCTAAGAATTTTGCTCCACCACAATGTACTAAGATGGGTCTCCAAAGGAGGTTAAGAATATACCCGTCAATTATTAAATATCTTGAACCCCTAACAGATGATGTATTTACTGCACGATTTGCTGATTTTCATTTTAATGAGACAAATTTTCCAACATTAGGGGAGGAATTAAGAAGTTGGAAAAGGAAATTGCATGGAATGCATCATTATTGTCTCATTTAGATCCCTGTACAAATCAATGTGAACTTGAAGTTCAGAAAATAATTCATTTGCAAAATATAGCAAATCAATGACTAGATGCATTTATAGATGCAAAGAAAATAATTAAATCACATATACCTGTTGCAAATGTTCCGTCGAAAATTGATATCCCAACACAGCAAGTTGTCACTAATGAATCTGGAACACGCCAGAAGCGTGGTAGACCAATGGGCTCCAAAGATAAAAATCCTCGGAAAATAAAAATAAACGATAGTAAAAAAGACTTGATTGAGGATGTAAATATCCACGAAGAAACCCTGGACATGACTGATAATCCAATTAGTGAAGAAGGTGAAATACCTAAAGATAATAATGAAATTTCTATAAATTATGTCATGAAAGGAATAGATGGAATCGAACTAATATAGTTATTGATAACATTTTTGCACATAATGTTGCACTTGATATTATATCTGAAAATGAGGATCCTGAACCAAAATCTGTTGAAGAATGTAGACATAGAAGAGATTGGCTTCGGTGGAAAGAAGCAATCGAGGTAGAATTAAACTCACTTCAAAAAGTCAAGTTTTTGGACCGGTAGTTCGGACAACAGAAGATGTCAAACTTGTGGGATACAAATGGATATTTGTGAGAAAAAGAAATGAAAATAATGAGATCATAAGATATAAAGCAAGACTAGTTGCACAAGGTTTTTCACAAAGATCTGGTATTGATTATGAGGAGACAGATTCTCTAGTGGTGGATGCAATTACATTAAGATATTTAATTGGTCTCACTATGTATGAAAATTTGGGCATGGATCTTATGGATGTGGTCACAACATATTTATATGGATCTCTTGATAATGACATTTATATGAGAATCCTAGAAGAATTTAAGATACTTGAAATACATAAATCAAGTTCTTGATAACTATATTCAATAAAATTACAGAGATCACTATATGGATTAAAACAATCAGGACGAATGTGCTATAATCGCCTGAGTGGATATTTGTTGAAAGAAGGATATCAAAAAAATCCAATATGTTCATGTGTTTTTATAAATAAATCACGGTCAGGATTTGCTATTATATCTGTATATGTTGATGACCTAAATATAACTAGAACTCCTGAAGAGCTTTCAAAGGCAATAGAATATCTTAAGAAAGAATTTGAGATGAAAAATCTCGAAAAAACAAAATTTTGCCTTGGATTGCAAATTGAGCATTTAGCAGATGGGATATTTGTTCATCAGTCAATCTATACAGGAAAAATTTTAAAAAGATTTTATATAGTCAAAGCACATCCATTAAACATTCTAATGAAAGTTCGTTCACTAGATGTGAAGAAAGATATATTTCGACCTTGAGATAATAATGAAGAACTTCTTAGTCCTGAAGTACCATATCTTAGTGCAATTGGTGCACTTACATATCTTGCTAATAATATAACACCAGATTATTGCATTTTCAGTAAATTTATTAGCTAGATACAGTTCTTCTCCAACAAAAAGACATTGGAATGAAATTAAGCATATACTCCGTTATCTTCGAGGAACGATCGATATGGGTTTGTTTTATTCAAATAAATCAAAATTTGGCTTAGTTGGTTATGTAGATTTTGGATATTTATCTGATCCATATAAAGCTAGATCTCAAACAGGTTATCTGTTCACTTGTGGAGGAACTGCTATATCTTGGCGATCAGTGAAACAGACCATAACAGCTATTTCGTCAAATCATGCTG
The DNA here is from genome assembly GCA_031780015.1 of Citrullus colocynthis. Classification (NCBI taxonomy): domain Eukaryota; kingdom Viridiplantae; phylum Streptophyta; class Magnoliopsida; order Cucurbitales; family Cucurbitaceae; genus Citrullus; species Citrullus colocynthis. Next base: position 1,812,636 of record QLSR01000104.1, on the reverse strand, counting down.
AAATTCTTGCAATCCATGAAACTAGTAGAGAATGTGTATGGCTAAGATCAATGATTCAACACATCCGAGAAACATATGGCTTGTCTTCTAGTAAAAATTATCCAACAACATTAAACGAAGACAACACAACATGTATAACCTAAATCAAAGGAAGATTTATTAAAGGAGATAGAACGAAGCATATTTCACCAAAGCTTTTCTACCGTCATGATCTTGAAGAAAATGACGACATCACTATACAACAAATTTGGTCGAAGGATAACTTGACAGACTTATTTGCAAAATCATTACCAAATGCAACCTTTGAAAAATTGGTGCAGAACATTGGAATGCGGCAACTTAGAGATCTCAAGTAATGTTCTTACGAGAGAGAGCAAATGTATTGTATTCTTTTAAAAGCATTAGATTATATGAAATGTACTCTTTTTCCTTCACTAAGATATTTTTTCCCATTTGAGTTTTTCCTAATAAGGTTTTAACGAGGCATATTTCATATAATATATAATGGACATCTTAGGGGGAGTATTATAAATATTATATTTGTAAATAGATGTCTATTATGTAGCCAAGCTTAGTGGCTAAAGGCCATGTATCTCCTAAAGACACATCCTTAGTGGCAATGAAGCTCACCCCCTACTTGCCAAATTCCCTATAAATAGAAGCTTTTGGTGGATATTGTAACAAACACATTGGAGAGAAAAGAAGAGAAATAATTGGTGAAATTTGAGAAATTTCATTTTCCATAAAATTCCACTTTTTTATTTTAGTTTATTTTAAGTTTACTTTATTTAATTTGGTTATTTTAATTACTTTGATATTATTTAATTATTTATTATTTTAATATTATAATTTTTTCAGTTTTCGTCCTCCCGTTTTTCCGTTATTTTGCTCTTCAATTTTACAATAATACTAGCATAATTCAACTAGACTTAATCACCTAATATAAGTCACCTAATTAAATTTATTAAAAATATTGTTAATTAATTAAAGTGTAATTTACAAGGATGTTTTGAAAAAAAAAAATTATTGAAAATGATGAAAAATATAACAAAATTTTACTTTTTATCTATGATAGACTGTGATAGACCTAGATAGGCATCTATTACTTTAACCTATAGAAACGAATAGATATCTATATGGGTCTATCACGGTCTATCACAAATAGAAAGTGAAATTTTGTTATGTTTGTAAATAGTTTGATATTTTTTTCATTTATAATAATTTTCCTAATTTACACGTCAAATTTAGTTTTTTAATCTTCTATAAATCTTAAGTTTAGTTAGTTAAAATTAATTTTTATCAAAATTGGATAAATAATAATAATAATGATGATTTTCACAAAATAAAATACAATATGCGAATTCATTTTTAGAATTTATTATAAAAATACTAATAGATAATAAAAAGCTTATGAAAAAATCAACAAAAATCTAGTAGTAAAGACTAAATTTACTATTTATGGAAAGTATAAAAATTGAACAAATTTAAAAATAAAAGAATTAAAATGATATTTAACCTTTTTAAAAAAATTCTTGAACTAGTTTTCATTGTTAAACTTCTAATCGAAATATTACCACTTTTTTTGGTTGTTTTGTTTAGAAAGCACTTATAAATCACAAATAATATATTTTTTCCAAAATTATCTTTATCATTAAATGCAGAAATTAGAAAATCAAGAAGAATAGCCAAAGATCAAGCGCTTGAAGACCAGAAAGCAATGAGTGAGCTTATGAAAACATGTTTTATTTGCAGCTTCTTGGAGGGCATAATACTCTTCAAGGGACATATTGTATTCCTCGTCTTTGTCTCCGATTTCGATTTTGTAATAATGTCCCATTGTTCTTTCTTCGTCGTCGTCATCGGAGGAATTTTCGGATTCCGACCACCACATTGTGCTGTACGGAAGAGCCCCGAATGGCCGTGGTATCTTCGGCGGCCCCATGATTGGACCGCGGCAAGGAACTTGGCTTCCCATAGAATACAAAGACATTGATTATTGTGAAGTGCTTTGAGTTCTTGCGATTTGGATATTAGAAGCTGTTTTGGTTTATGTCTTTTATTTAATATATATAGAGAGAGCAAAGAGACCAAGTTTGTTTAGGAAAAGGAATTTATTTTACTACTACTCCTACTCCTATAAGCTCGTTTATTATTGTATTCAATTCTTGATACTTAAGGATTTGTGAGGGAATGACGTGTTGGTTTTTATTTCCTACTTTATATTGGAATGTTTTATGTTCTCCCTCTGCGTTATTATTTGGTTAAAATACCATTTTTATCCTTATACTTCGCAATTTGTTCAATTTTAGTTCCTATATTTTCAAATGTTTAATTTTAATTCTTGTACTTTCAATCAATCTTAAATTTAGTCCATTGGAGTTAATTATTATCGAAATTGATTACATAATCATAATAATTTTAATACAAAGAAACACAATATGTGAATATATTTTCAAAATTTATAGTGTCAATGATAATAAAAAATAAAAACTAATGAAAAGATCCACAATAAACAAGTAGTAAGGACTAAATTTAGGATTTATTGAAAGTATAGGGACTAAAATTGAATATTTAAAAGTATACGGACAAAAATTGAACAAACTTCATAGAATGGAGACCAAAATGATATTTTAACTTTATTATTTTCTTTTTTCTAGAAGAAGGTCTAAAGATTTCTAATTTAAAAATCGGCTCAAGTTTGGATTTTTTCTATATTTTCAAATTTATAATAAATATGTGTTTTATTATAAACAACTTAATTCTGTTTTTGAAAATTGTTTTTTGAGTTCTATAATCCAAATTATGCAAATTTTGAAAACTACATTTTTACGTTTTTAGTATTTTTACGTTTTTAGTATTTTTAGATTTTGAATTTAAATATTAAATTGTAAAATTATATTTAAAAAAAAAAAAAGGTAAAACACTTAGACATATTCTTTCATATTATAAACTCAATTTTTTAAAATTAAAATATGTATTAGGTAATTTATTATAAATTTATAATATTACAAATAATAATTATACAAAAAAAAAATTAACTAAATTATGTTTATGAATGAATTAATAATAGTTTATATTCATCCTAAAATTTGCTAGGTAACTATTATAAATACAATATCAAACACATTTAAAACTATGGTTTAAATTAGAACAAAATTCTTCAATCCTAGGTAGGTGGTCCATTTGGGTGTCAAAAAAACCCGTAGGATATTAAATTTTAAGTAGGTGGCCATTATGGAAGGAATCTATGACCCTTTGGCCTTTTAAACTATTTCTACTACCACTAAGCTAACCCATGATAATTACAATCTTTTTTTTTAAGTAGGCAAGGACACCTAACAAAAACCAAACTAACAAAAATAACAAAAATCACTCACTAAGAAGCAAGCAAAAAGAGAAGAAATTTGTTCTTCTAACTCTTTGTTCGAAAAAGAGTGAGTCAGAACATTGTAATAACGATAAATATGGGAGAAAGAAGGAACTCCACATCTTACACCTAGAGCTTTATTTATTTATACATTTATTTGCAACATTCAGATTTCAATTGCAACTGGCTAAGTTTCATAAAATGTTTTCTTACCATTTCTTTATAACATAATTTTCATTTTTCTTAAATAATCCAAAATTGTATAAACCGAAAAAATAAATAGTTATTAGATGATAACTTCAATTTTATTTCAACATCTAACAGTATCAACATACCATGGTGGTGAATTATATTGCTTTCAGTTTCTGAAGTGGTAGTTTAATTTAAGTTTTTATAGATTAAAAAAAAGATGTTTAGGAATGTGAATAATATGCTTGGAAATAACATTTTTTAGGAATCCATGATTACTTTGTTGGGATTGTATGTGCATGAGAAGGTTATTATTAGAATTTTGTAGACAAAAATTATGTTTATATTTAGTTTATAAAATTAAGTCTCACAATCTTATATAATTTTAATAGATATTAATAAATAATAAAAGTACTCAAAACACTGTTTTATTTACTAGTGTATTATCACATACATTTGCACGTGTATTTTTATTTTAATATAATTTAATTTCAAATAATTTATTTACTAGTATATTACCACATGCATTTGCAAGTGTAATTATTTAAAATAAATTGAGATAGAAAATTTATATTTTATTGTAATTATTTATTTTGTTAAATAATTTTCTCCGGCATATATTGCATATCTCATCAGTTTAATTTTGACACAAGAATCTTGTGGGTTTGCCCAAGAGAGCAAAGGGTCATACAATAATATAGGTCATACTAGACAAGTTCACCGAATCAACACACTTTATTTTAGGCAAGTCCACATATTTAATGAATAAGTGAGCAGAGATTTATATGAAAGAGGTGGTAAGGTTACATGGAGTGCTAGTTTCAATAGTTTTTGATAGAGAATCTCGTTTCACATCTAGTGTTTGGAAGAGTCTCCAGTCAGTGTTAGGCACTCAGTTAGATTTTTGCATGCCTTTTCACTTACAGACTGATGGTCAAACTAAACGTTTGAACCAAATATTAGAGGACATGTTACGCGCATGTGCATTAATGATTGCTTGGAGTTGGGACCCCCACTTGCATTTCATGGAGTTTACTTATAATAACAGCTACCATGCTACTATTGGCATGACACCATTTGAAGCCTTGTATGGAAAGAGTTGCAGGTCTCTTGTTTACTCGAGCTAGGTCGGTAAACGAAAATTATTGAGACCTGAATTAGTGTAGACTACAAACAAGGCAATTCAGAAGGTTAGAGCAAAGATGCAGACAGAAAAGTTACACCAATGTTAGGCATAAAGACTTAGAGTTTGAGGTAGGTGATAAGGTGTTCCTGAAAGTGGCACCTATGAAAGGTGTTTGAGGTTCGAATGGAATGGGAAGTTAAATCCACATTTTATTAGGCTGTTTGAGATCTTAAAGTGGATCGACATCGTGGCTTATCGGTTAGCTTTACCACTGTCTCTTTTTGCAGTTCATGATGTTTTCCATGTTTTCATATTGAAGAAGTATATGGCAGATCCGTCTCATGTAGTAGATTATTAGTTTTTGCAATTGAATGAGAACTTGAGCTATGAGGAGAAACTTATTCAAATTCTAGCAAAAGAAGTGAAAACTTTGCGCGATCGGGAGATAGCGCTAGTGAAAGTTCTTTGACAAAATCACCAGTTTAAGGAAGCAACATGTAAACGAGAGGACGAGATGAGAACGAGAAGACGAAAGCTTCTTAACGAGGGAGGAATATAAGATCAGAAAATTTTCAAGTAATTTTTAATTTAATTATCTAGAATTATTTGGATGATAATTTGAATTTTGAGACAGAAATTGAATCATTGGTTAAGATAATTCAATTTAAATTATCATTGGAAAATGTTTGAAGATTTAGATTTAATTTCGGAATTTAAGAAAGGTTGGTTAAGTTATTTGAAAATTTGGATCTAATTCATTTGGTGGAAACTGAATTTAAATTGGGAGATTTCAGGGGCTTGAGTTTAAATTGGAGGTTTTTGGAGGAAATATTTCTTTGGTTTGTTTAATTATTTTTTTATATAGAGGGAAAAGGGAAAAAAAGATTTTAAAAGAATATATATATAGGTTCCAAGAAGCGTGCCAAAGTAAATAAAAAAATAAATAAATAAATAAAAAAGAAAAAAAATTTCCCTCTTTGCCTTCGCCTGAGTGCCTCCAAACTCTCTCTCCTTTGGTTCCACTTTCGCTGGCAGCTCATGTCTGTTTGCCAACCGTCCCCATCGTCGGTCACTGCAAATCAAGCAGTCATCAGCCCAGTCCTCCACCTCACCATTGGACTTTGAGTTCCACTTGCGTCTAGACTGCCGTCAGTTCATTCATGCTTTGGTTGCAGCCGCAAGTGACACTATTGCTGTCGGAGCATTGGATTGACAAATTTGTGTAAGTTTTGTTGGTTTTGGTTGAAGGGCATAAATTATTCACTAAGTTTTTAGGCCTAATTTATGTTTACCCATAATATTTAGGGTTTAGGCTGGAGTATTTTAAGCTTTGAGGTGACGTTTTGACAGATGTAAGACTAACATATGGTTTGTGAGTATTTACGATTTTGGAATCCCTTGGACTCAATTTTAATTGCTGTAAATTTGGAGTTTATAACTATATTGGTGGTTTTTGTACCATTTGGGATCATTATTGGAGTTTGAAAGTGAATTTGTGCCAAGTTGGGTAAGTGATTTGAAGATATCCAAAATGGTTTTAGATTTGGTTTAAACTCTAAAAATCTAAGCTCCTTCAATTTATTTTTAAGGAGGTTGATTTCAAGAGTCTTGCTCAAAGATAAAGAAAGTTGGGTTGCTTCATTTAATTTGAGGTAAGTAATCTTATTACTATAACTGCCTTTGAGGCTGGTGATTTTGACATTATAACTTGTTTGATTTGTCTGGATGAAATTGAGAAGCCTAATATGATTAGAATTGTTATATGAGCATGATGACATTAGCATGTGAGTAATATGATACTGAAAGCATGTTATATCTTATGTTAAAAAGTGGTGATTTACTCTCTTAACACTACTATGCTACTAAAAGCTGACGGGTTTTCTACTATGTTATCGGAAGCCTAGGGGTTTCTTGCTATGTTCTAGAAAATCGACGGGTTCTCTACTATGTTATTGGGTGTCGTCGGATGCCTTACTATGTTTGTGAGCCTTCGGGCCACTAGATGTGTGTTAGATTGGATAAAATTGCTCACTAGATGGTCATCTAGTATTAGTTGATGTATGCATGTCCCACGAGTATGATTGCATTTATAGAACATAAATGCGTAACCTGACCCCGGTAGTGGGGTTACTTACTGATTCACCCTTTTCTTAGGTTATGTTTTTCAGGTAGGGAAATGATGTACTAACGCATGACAAGAAAAATTCGCGATAGCGCCATGGGATCATAAGTAGCTTCCGCATAGTTTTCATGTGGCTTAGTCTATGTTGTCTAAATTTCTTTTTGGGATTTTTGGCATTATTTTTATTTTAGTTTTTAGAAATTTATGTTTTAATTGTCTTGTATTATGGGTACCCCAAACATGTCAAAATTTATGTTTTAGAAAGGTTTAAGGTTTTGAACTACTTGATACATGTCAAAGTTACATGTTTTTAGGCCTTATTTTAGTTATGTTGCTTGGGAAAAATGGTCTCTTGCATGTTGAAATGCCCCTTAATATGTGCTAAATGGATTAAATAATAAAGATTAGAGTCTTTTGGAAGATTAAAGTGTATGTTTGACATATTAAACATGTTTTAGAGGCTTTTACATAGGATCGCCATGCAACCTTAGAAATAAGAGACACCATAAGGTAAAGAATATCATTAAATTGATCTAAGGTCTAGCTAACCATAGAGATATAAGATTTCTTGGGATTGGTGTCCTAAATCTCCTAGGATTCTCGTAGTTTGTAATCTTTGTAAATACAAATTATTTATTCAATAAAACAATGAGTTATTTTATTTGTTTTTGCATTAACTCAATCCAATAAACTAAGATTCGTGGTTATTTTATGTAAACTTAAACATGTATGTGGTTTGAGGTCTAGGTGGGACAACTAGCAAAGGAGATCAAGAATAGACCCACAGGAACTTTAGCACGCTCAACTGAGAATCCATAGAGAAGCGGGAAAGAGTAGTGTTAAGCGGTTACACTCAAAAGTGTATTAGAATATAAGCGCCCTAGGATGCTAGTTGAGTAGGAACAACAGAAAGTTGAAAGATTCAACTCAAATAAGGAGTCAATGTCTGCCAGTCAACATATGGTTGTGGGAGAAAAAGACAGAAAGAAAGAAAAAGAAGAAGCACTGGAAAAACCAAAGGATAAAGAAGCAGTTCCACTTTGTCGTCTGCCAATCCCATTTCTGCTGAGGTTTAAAAAGGCCAGTGAGGATGCATAGTTCAAAAAAGTTTCTTGACATGTTGAAACAGCTCCACATAAATATTTTGTTAGTTGAAGCTCTCGAGGAGATGTCGAATTAAGCAAATTCTTAAAAGACATCCTGTCCAAAAAGGAAAAGCTCCCTGAGTTTGAAACAGTTACACTAACCAAGTGTTTTAGTGTATTGGTAAGCAATAAAACATCTCCCAAAACTCCAAGATCCACAAAGTTTTACGATAACATGTTCTATTGGAAGAAAAAGTTTGGGAAGAGCTCTCTGTAATTTAGGAGCTATTATTAATTTGATGCCTTACTCAATATTTGGATAATTGGGAATTGGAGAAGTAAAGCCAACTATGGTCACGTTACAACTTGCAAATTAATCTATTGTGCAACCAATGGGAAAAATAGAAGATGTCCTTGTCAAAGTGGACAAGTTCATATTTCCCGCTGATTTTATCATCTTAGACTATAGCATATAAAAAAGTACCCATCATTTTGGGTAGGTCATTCCTTGCAATAGGCACAGAACTCTAATAGACATGCAAAAAGGAAAATTGACGATGAGGGTCAATGATAAAAAAATCACATTCGATGTGTTAAATGACCCCAAGTTCCCAGGTGACATGGAAGAATGTTTGTTTCTTAAGATTACTAATGAGTCTCTCAATGTGCAGGAATTATTAGGCCAGATCGTGGAAGATGACGATTATGAAGAAGAAGGTGGTGTAGATGTCGAGGAAGAACAACTTATTGTAGCAGCAACATTTAAAGAAGTTCCAAAACTATTAAAACCATCAATTGAAGAACTGCCCAAATTGAAATTGAAATTGTTACGAGCCCATCCCAAATATGCATATTTAGGGAACCACACAAAGCTCACTAAGCAACATCTGATATTTGAGCATATTTAGTAATAAATAAAATTAATAAATACCTTAATTGATTGAATCTTGTGGTTCATATATTTTTATCAATCTTGATATTTAGCATCAATTAAGGTTTTTATTAATTTTATTAGTTTAATTTGAGCATATTTAGTAATAAATTTAATTAAACCTATTCACCCCCCTCTAGGGTTGCCATGTCGGTCCAACACTGGCTTCTGAAACTTGCCCACAGATCGCCTTGTGGACAGCCAAACAACTCAATAGATGCCTGGAATGCAACAAATGGACGCCTAGTCAACCCTAAAATGCATAGCTTGCCACTTGGATGTCTGAACTGCACTTCATGGACGCAGGGCAGTCCTCCTTGGACATATAGCAGATTACTGGAAGCAGCACAGTGCCTAGTTGAACGCAAGACAACTCTTTGGACTATAAGACAGCTTCTCTTGGATGGCCAACACACCTCATGACGCATGGTCCTTCTCTTGGACGCAAGACATCATTTCTTTGCCCCTCAGATGGCTTGACAAATGCATGGTGATTCCCTCTACCCTGCTGACAAAGTTCCTTTCCCTTGTCGACGAAGTTTCTTTGCCTCTCTTTACTTTCTTTTCATCTCAAACTCAAGGTGGCGTGCTTCCCTCAGGAACTCAAGCTCTATTTATAGGAGTTGGATGACAAGCCTTGTCATCCAACCCCTCCCTCCATGCTTGACACTTAACCCTACTACATGTCTTCAACATGTCTTATCTTTGCATGCAACGCGACACCTCCTACTTGTGACGTGTTAAACTCAAAATATGTCACCTCCTACTTCTTCTTAACCCTTGGACGCATCCTCAAGCTTCCTCCAAGCATCACCTATGCGTCCAACACTGCTAGAATATCCATCATGCATTTCACTTGGTTCCCACACACACCATGCATTTCACACTTCAACCTTGCGTTTTAACTTAGGTTTTCACTTGTAGGCCCTCATGTATTCTTCCAACCTAGCTAATTCCTTTGAGTCATGCGTCCAAGTTTCCTTACAAACTTCATGGATTCCTTTTTAACTCATCTATGCATCTATGATGTTCTTCCTAAGCTTGTGCATTTAATTCCCTTCACTTATGTGTTCCACTCTTTCTTTCTTAGGCACACTTCCCTTGCTTTCAACATGAATCATCTGACACTCAGCTATTTCTCCACCAAGGCTTAGGGTATGCGTTCAATATGCTCATACCACCCCATTACTTGGCCATTTTTCTTAACTTGCTATGTGTTTAACCCTTGGTTTACGGAGTTTGACCTAATAGTTTCTCCCTTACTCAAGACAAGTTGATCTCATCCTAGTCAAACATCCTACATCATGTGTTCATCCTCTCTTTTTATTCTTTAGGGTTTGCTTTTCAACTAGTTAAAGTCATCCAATGTGTCACAATCGCAACTTCGCGTCTCATTAAACGATTGTGCGGCACTTGTTCTAGCTTGTGAGCAAGTCAGCTTAATCGAATTTTGATCCTTCTGCCCCCGTTTGAGAGAAAATGGTTTTAGAAAACGGGTTTAGAGGAAAAAGTTTTCGCAAACGTTTGGAAGCATGCTTGAGAAAATAAGATTTATTGTAAGGCTAGAAAACAATAAGGGACAACAACGGCTTTATAGCTCACAACTCCAGATATGAGGATTTGATAATTAGTCTTACCCCTATATAATACATTCTGAACAATTTTAGAAATGTCACCCTTGCATATGCAAAGTGGCGAGCGGTCACTTACAAAGAAAAGTACTAGGAAAATAAACTAACTAGCAAAACGAAATATATAAGATGAAAGCATGATAAAAAGCGGTTGAGGAGGGCATGCGGCCATGGTCAACACACCCTGGACAAGCATGACCGTGACACAATGCTTAGCTAAGTCTCCTTGGAACATGGACTATGCGTCCATCAAGTCTTTATAACTTTGGTGTCTCTTTCAACTACCATAAGCTCTTAATACTTAGTCCAACTTACCTTAAAACTTCCCTCATGCGTTTTAGCAAGGTCCCATATTCGTTCATAGCACTTTCTTGCCCCCAAGGCATGTGTTTCATCTTTGGTTCTATGCTATCAAGCTAACTCTCAACTATGCTTCAACTCTTCCTTCTTCAACACTTAGAAAATTTATTCCTCCCTAGTCCTCTGCGTCCAAGACTTGCTTTTCAAGCATAGTTGTGACTCTTAGCAAATTCTACAACACACTTACTTCTTTGTCATCCAAACATGGAAATATTATTTATCGTGGTTTCCTCCTAAACTCTTTTATAACTTATTCTCTTCTCAAAACTCAAGTTTACATAAATACTTTTCTTCCCTTCATACTTTGTCAAACGCATGAACCTCCTTAAAACATTCAAAATTTGACTAACTTCACAAGGCCAGAATTTCTGTTTCAAAATTTTTCTAACTCTGCACTCAACTTTCACCTTACATTCCCCTAGTTCCTTCTCTCTTTAGCATACGAGTACTAGATCAGAATTCTGGGTTTCACACACTCACTACCTTTACACCCAAAACAATCAAAACCACATCTTAATCATACAAATAAGTTTCAAATAAAACTTTGAATACACAATAGACTTGGAATCACAATATAATTATCACATAAATAGGCTCAAGATCACATTATAAGCTCCAAATCACAAACTTTAATCACATAAATAATATCCAAATTTAACTCACTCTTAAAAAATACAAAGCTAATGAACTTTTGACATTGAAACTTGCCATAAAAATTACATAAAGAGTATTTTAACTTGTTCAAACTTTTAAGGCTATAAGAACTAAACTATTATAACAAACAATAAAACATAACAAGCTTACACGAAAATAATACGAAACTTGTTGATAGGAAATCTAAAATAAAGAACGGTAGTATACAAATAAACATGAAGTATAATCACAAAATATAACATATCACAAATATGACAATTAGAGCATTAGAAACAATCAGATCAGCCCATAATCGAAAGAGAAAAAATAGATTAGAAACAATCAGTTCCATTTCCTCCAACTAGTTATTCAACTCCCCCATTTGACTTCTTTACTAACAAATATTTTCAAAAGACCATAGCTCCAATGACCCAAAAAATGTTGGAACAAAACAAATAACATGATTGTATAAAGCATAACATTATCATAGTTCATATAATCATTCCCATTAAGCCATTAGACTACTACCTTTCAAATTAAGAGGCACTACTCTAAATTAAACTCATTAACTTTAATTAAAGAAAAAGACTTGTTTAAACTATGTGCAAAAGTTTGCACTAATTTTCAAAGGTATTCTCCAATTCCCTTATATCAAACCAGACCTAAATAATTTCTTGACAACTAACAAGATATAGCAATGGCCCACAATGCCATGTAAGAATAAGAGTGGCCGATCCAAATTAAATTGTCTTGGTGAGCATGGCCCACAATATCTGCCACGTGGGCAAGTTTCCAAAAAAGCCATATATGATGTGGTGACAAGATGTGGAAAATGGACCATGTTTTATTACAAAGATATAATTAGTAGCCAAATTTCTGATGTCCAGATTCAATGAAAACTACAAACGCAGGTTCAATGAATCTGGTCATTCCTTTCTATTTTAACCCATGCATGCATCCACGTGCTAATTGCATTTGCAATTCATCGCCCATCAATAATATTAGCAATCTGATTTCTTTGAAATATTTGTAGACAGCAAACAAAAAGGTGACAATAATACTCGCAGTGGAGGATCCATAACATCATGCTAAGAGATACAGTTTCATTCAAAGATTAGAAATTTGGCTCATGTTCTTCTAAATTTGTTTCTATATATAGTCATTGAACTCGTGTAATAGGTCCATAAATTTTTTAATAGTGTATTTAATATATTTCTATATATATAGTTTCAAGTTTATATCTAGTAGGCCCTCACACGTACATATTTGAAAATGTTTAAAATTAATTGTTACATCATATGTAAAGCTTAATTTTATGTTTAATAGGTCCTATTGTATTCCTTTAAAAAAAAAAAAGAAAAAAAAGGTCCTATTGTACTTCTGTCTTTTATAAAAATCTAGATGTGTAAAAAAAAAAAAAATGCCTCTTATCATCAAAAAATATTTTAAAAAAAAAAAAGAAAAAAAAGGTCCTATTGTACTTCTGTCTTTTATAAAAATCTAGATGTGTAAAAAAAAAAAAAATGCCTCTTATCATCAAAAAATATTTTAAAAAAAAAAAAGAAAAAAAAGGTCCTATTGTACTTCTGTCTTTTATAAAAATCTAGATGTGTAAAAAAAAAAAAAATGCCTCTTATCATCAAAAAATATTTTAAAAAAAAAAAAGAAGAAAAAAAAAAAAAAAAAGAAAAAAAAAAAAACTCTTACCCAGTTTGTCTGGAATTGAACATTGGACTAAGGGGAGAAAATTTCTGGTACTCCCGTAGTACCATACTTCATACGTTCACACTATAATTGTTCATTTTTTAATATTTATGGACTCCACAATAATGTCGGTAAGTTCCACCATATTTACAAAAGCACATTTACGTAACACACAATAATTGGGGTAGTGTGGAGAATCTTCCATACTATCATAGTATAAGAAATTTTAGTGGACAAGGAGGCTCAACCCATTTTTCGTTACCCACGTGGATCTGCCCCTGTATACTGGTGCAACCAAGAAGTTTATAATTACACGCTCTCTTTCGGTTTAAAGTACACAAGATCATGCATAATCAAAATAAGAAAATGTGGGATCCATTGGTAGTTCTATAAAAGAGTTATCTTAGACTCGATAAATTATTACTTGTTCAAAATATTTTCGTGCTTAAGGGGCCGTTTTTTTTTTTTTTTTTTGGAAATATAGACAACCACGATCTTAGATGGGCGGAATTATAGATGTTGGCATCTTTAGATTACTATGTTTGTTTTGTTTTGTATGAATATTTTTGCAAATATTTAAAAATATTTTGATAATTATGTTTGTTTTGTAGGAATTCTATTTGGGAATGTTTTAAATTTACATAATATTTCATAAATGCCCTGACGGCTATTTATTAATTTATAATTAATTTAATATAATTTGACCTTATATAACGTATTTGTTTTTATCAATTTGAATTTCTTTTTAAATTAATACCATTTATATTATTTTTATATGTCATTTTTCTCAACAAAATAATATATCATAATTTAAGATTTTTTTATAAAATAAATATGAATTTAAATTTAAATTTGAATATCTTGCTAAAAAATAATAAGAATTAAAATATAACAAAAAAAAAATGATATACATGGTGGACAATATTTATTTTAATTATGTAATGAAAATAAAGATATATATATATATATAATTAAAATTAAAAAAAATGTAAAATAGGATGTCCTCAACTTGGGAGTCTAAAAAACTCATGTTTTAGGAGGGCATCCAAAATTCTTGATCCTCTCTAAGAGTATCCTAGGATGCTCGAGCATCTCCAGATGTCCATTCACTGAGAATTTAGAATCTCCATAAAACAAATGACTCCTAAATGTTTTATTTTTAGGGAATCTGAGCACAAGGAATATTACAAAATTTAGGGCGAACCAAAGCAACTAAAGGCTTATTTGAGCTCAAAGCTTGAATGAGGGGAAAAGACCAATGTCTCTATCTAAAAGTGCTGCAATGCTGCACAATGCTCTACAAGATGCTGCAAAATTTCACAAGGTTGACATGTAGTGTCCCAATATTATTACGTGGAAGCATGGGGAGGCGTCGCTCGACGCTATGGAATGTTGGACTTTTGAGCCACAATATCGCAATGCTCTTGTGAAGAACTATGTAGATTTCATTTTGTTTAGGTCAATGGTGGAAAGTGTTTCAGGCTGACTTAGTTTCGGAATTGGCCAATTTTGTCTAAATTCATTGGGTTTCACTTGATTTTTGCTTTCTCTTGAATAATTTAACATCGGAGACTGAGGATTCAATGTTTGACTAGGCTCCATATTTCGATTTAGAAGTTGGTCAGGCCTATACTTGGGTTTTTAGTGAAATTTAGAACTAAATGTAATGAATTTCTTAAATTTATTGTTTTCCATTCCCTGTTTGATTCATGTGCATGCTTGATCAATTAGGTTGAAGTCTTAATTAGCTTGTATGTTCATCTATGTTCTACATGGTGTTTAAGATTCATAATTGTCGAATGCATGCTTAATTTGAGTGACAAATAGCTTAACAGATTTATTTGTAGTTAGGATGAATTTGTGACTTTTCCATAATTATCATATTGCACATAAGGAACATAAAAGCTTTAGAATTGAACTTGGTCAGCTTAATTTATCATCCTAATCAATTTCCAAGTTTAATGTAATTAACTAGGTAGTATAAAATGCACTACTATTTAGTTTAGAATTGGTTTTTCATAAAAGGCGTTTAACTAGCTTTGAACATAAAAGCTTTAGAATTGAACTTGGCTAGCTTAATTTATCATCATAATCAATTTAATGTAATTAACTAGGTAGTCTAAAATGCTTTTAATCTCTACTATTTCGCTTAGAATTGGTTTTTCATAAAGGGCGTTTAATAACTAGCTTCTCAAAATGAATCGATTAGGTTGTTAATTAAGAAATTGATGGACGAAACCCACTAAGTAGCTAGACTATTTTTGAATTGGTCAAGTAACCTCTTGTTCCATCTCTAATACTCTCTCTCTCCATTATCTTTACTTT
Source organism: Citrullus colocynthis (assembly GCA_031780015.1). NCBI lineage: Eukaryota > Viridiplantae > Streptophyta > Magnoliopsida > Cucurbitales > Cucurbitaceae > Citrullus > Citrullus colocynthis. Next base: position 1,797,163 of record QLSR01000104.1, on the reverse strand, counting down.
TATGCATTTTATTTTAATTTGTATACCTGTCAGAAGTCTCCTTCTTGTTGCTTTCCAAATTTAAATTTAGCTTAGAGAAATTAAATTCAACTCTCAATAGTCCAACCCAATCTATTGCCAAGTACTATAAATATTTAGCTTTAGATCAATATTTTATAAATATTATTTGGTTGAAGTTGAAGGTCTTACCAACCTTCACATCACCGTCCTCATTAGAGAAATGAATTTATACACGTTTCATCCAATTTTAATTTGTCTCTATGATCTCCACTTCTCTTAAATAAAATAATAATATAAATAAATTCTTAGTCAAATTTAAAAAACAAAAGCAAAGTTTTAAAAACTATATTTTTTTTTTTTTTTTGTTTTCAGAACTTGACTTGATTTTTAAAATAATAGAAATTAAATAACAAAACAAGGAAACTTATTAATGAAAATAGTGTTTATAAACTTAATATTTTAAAGAAAAAAATCATTAGATATAAAATTCCAAATTCCAAGAACCAACAAGACACAAATTTGGAAGTTCAAAGTCCTCTTAGACGTAGTTAAAGTTCAAAGACTTATTGGCTCCCAAAATTGAAAGTTCAATAACCTATAAAAAAATTTTTGAAAAGTTTAGGAACTAAATAATCAGAAATTTCAAAATTCAGTAATTAAACCTGTAATTTAATCTAAATATTTTTTACAATGATACCAAAAGAACTACGACAAGAAAATCACTTAAAATAACTTTCTTAAAAAGTCATCCCAAGTTCAATGTTAACATCAAGACCTATGAGTGCTAATACAATGACTTTGTTCTTCTACCTCATCAATGTTAAATCTCATCTTATCAAAATTGTTGCTCTAGATCAAGGACATGTAGCTGGACCTGGTAGCTCAACCCTTCCTCAATATTAGTCAATCACTCAAAGGAAATCTCCACAATAAGAACTATTTGCCAGAGCAAATAACTATAGCCCATGCTTTGCAAGGATAAATTGATGTCTACTATACCACCTCCCTCCATTTCTGAATGAAAATTGAACCCAAGAGAATTCAGAATTTAGTATCTTAGAATAGGTATAGAAAGGTCAAACACAATTGCTTAGTTAACCATGAGATGCATGCTCTATCTAATTTGTTCATATATACATATAAGATGGACCAACATGAGCATAGCTCCATTGAACATAAAATAGGTATATTTGACCAAGATGCCAAAGGTTCGAATCCTTTACCTAACATATTGTTTAACTCGTAGAAAAATAATAACTAATAGTAATAAATAAATAAATATAAGAACAAAAAATCTTTTAAACAGAGGTATATAGTGTAAAGTTTGACAGAACAGACCTTTCACCTTGAACTGAAAATTTGAAAAATAGCTAACAATTTAGGCATAATAGGAGAACTAGTGTGTAACTACCTTGAGTACTTCTGTACTAAATTGCCTTCTTTCTGGCTCTAAATGCAGAGGAGATTTCCCATTCATTTGAGAATATTCAAAAGCATGATTCTAACCTTTTGAATAAAGATTGGTCAAACAGATGTTTGCAAATACCATGGGTTGTCTTTCACTCCCTCAACTCTCTCTACTACATGCTTTACTGATGAATGATGATATGGGGATTAAGCTAGTTGCCTGGATGACATAGAACAAGCAAGTTATCGTAAGCTCTATTTGTAACCATTTAATTTCTTGGTCCTCGTCAAAAAAGGAGTAGGTATCGAGGTTTTTACGAATAAATCTAATACCAACACAGATGGAAAATACAACAGCTGAATCACTTCATAACTTCGTTTTTCTCAATCTTATGCTCCCATTCTGATGTAAAATCTACAACCCAAGCTCACGGTCTTTTCATAGGCTTAAGTTGAGTTGATTAGGTTTCTCTAGACACGTACGGAGTTTGTTATCCTTCCTTTCCTAATTTATAATCAAATAGGCTCATTGAGGTTTAGTGTGCTGAGCTCACACACTCTCTCGTGTGAATCTCCTAACCTATTCTACTTCTCTGTGAAAGTTCTAAATCCTCATGTCATGAAAAAATTTGGGAAAATCTCCAGTAAATACAATGAAAATGTTTCATCATGCCTGACTAAAAAAGATTTTCTAAAGAAATTCAAACACTTTGCATACCTTATAAAAGTACTTAGTTAGCATTCCCCACACCCACAGACAAATAATAATAATAATAATAATAATAAAAACAAAAAAGGGCCGGGAAACACTACTATAGGCATTCTTGAACAAATTATCAAACTAATTAGTACAATAGTAAAAAAGCTAATAAACAGTTCTGCAACGGAGCTGAAATTATGCAAGACATAAAACTTCAGTTCATTGAGCTTAGTTTTCAATGATATTTACACTCATGCTCTAAAATAAAAAAGAGAGGCCATGGTTCCACCCTCCCTTGTACAAATCAAGATGCACACAAACTATACAAAGTGCAAATGGAGAAACAATCATCTAAATTCCAACACTTGTTGCAGATAAATTAAAGGAGGGAAAAAAATTACGACACAATATCCATGTACAGGTCAGTATTAAATCTTTAATCCTAGATCACCATATACAAAGGGACGACAGATCTTACTATTGTGGGAATAGCCTATCTTGCAGCATTTGCCCAAGTTTCATGAAAAGAAGTTGTTGCTCCTCAAACGTAAGGTTCATTAGTACCTAAAATAAATGAATACCATCAATAGTCAACAGATTCTTTTTCTAATAAGGGAAAGGTGAATGAATGAGACAATCATCTAACCTGGTCAATAATTGATTCAACGGTGATGCTCTGGGACACGACAAATGATTGATGATAGATGTATGAAAACACAGCCATAACCATCTACATTTGAAAAACCAAATATTTTAACTGCGGGAAACAAGGATAGGAGCAATGGACTATGCAAAAAAGTATTAGGGATCAAAGTTGTAAAAGGATAAAAGTGGCCTTGAGGTTTTTTCTCTCGAAGAGGTGAGGCATAAGCCTCAAATAGTGAATTAAAAACATTTTACCAATCCTAAATCGGTATGACCAAGTACTACTGAACATGATAGTCATATCAAAGTGTAAAAAGAAAATTCACCCCACAATTTTCACTTAATCAAAAATTTATAAGGATATTGTTATCGTCACCACCAATACTACTACTCATTAATAGGATTGATTTATACTATAAATTTTTGCCTTCAATGTTTTTAAAGTCACAACAACAAAAGTAGTCCTAGTTCAAATCGTTGCACACAACTCGAACCTTAATATGTTTGAAGAATTAGGCATATCACTATTATTTTTCTAATCATTGGACGAAGCCTAGAAATTTTAAGACTTGGTGCATTTTCACAAAGGCATAAACCTCTTGTGGTTCAACGAAGGCGTAGGTATCAAGGCTAAACTTTCAAGCCTTGCCTCAAGGTATAAGCTTCATCAATAGGTTTTTAAAACATTGTTAGGGAGGCAAATAGGTTGGTTTTGTGCTGATTGAAGCAAAGCAGCGGATAGGACTAAAATGAGCTGAACTTGTTTGGTTGATTACACCATCAATTCTCACAACAGAATCAGATACAAAACTTGAGGTGGAAGGATAGAGAAATAGAGAGTTGGAAACTTGGAGTGTTGATCAAGAGAAGGCGAGCAACTGGCAGTGAGATTGAGCAATGACGGAGACGTGAAAGGGTGAGACATGCCAATGACACATTTATTAAAATATATGTTTTAATATGTATATTATTTTTATACCAGAAGAAAATTCAAACAATTGATTAATGCAATTTATATGTTTAACATGAGTTTGATGCATTTCACTCCTAGAATTTATTTAAAGACAAGAGTTTGATACATGTTAACAAATGTTGCCAACTAGTGTCTAACAGATCCATTGTGTTAACAAGTGTCTAATACATGTCCAACAAGTATTGGAGTATCTAAGTGCTTGTTAGTGTTAGACACAAACACACTAGCCAAACTGAAGTGCCCATGCTTCTTAGGCTCTAGTTGGCTAGGTTTCCTTGTGCATTGCGTGGGGCCACCAAACTGAAGTGCCCATGCTTCTTAGGCTCTAGTTGGCTAGGTTTGCTTGTGCATTGCGTGGGGCCACTTCCTTCCTCTGTTACCAAAGTATGGAGATACTTTACATATTGGCAGAGCAATCAATCTAGAGAAAATTGGGAAAAATGGCTCAGGAAAGGTTGGAAGAGGGCGTTGCTTCAAGAACAAGGGTAGCCCATAGGAATATAACTAGTCTTGTTTGCATGGCATTGCGCCAGAAGGGTAGGATAGAAGGTTCCCCCTACTTTGATTCAATAAAATGAGTATTTAGCCCGACAGGTGCAGCATAGCACAGCCGAGAGACAAATCTTGTTGCACTGCATATAACTTTCCTGGCGTATCACATTTGGTTATTTTAATAGCATTTACATTTACGCACCAAAATCACCAAAACACATTTGTTAGTGGTTAGTCTCATATAATGTGTCTTGTTAATTGCTTGCCTGTTTTGTTGAATATATTTAAGTCTTTTTTCTAAGGATTCGACCCAGGAATACAAACCTACTACTTGCTGATGTGCTAGTGTATACTTGTGTCAGTGCACCAAGTGACAATATTTTGTGTGCTTTTTCATCTTCAGCGTGCACACAACATTCTATATATTTTTTCCATAGCATCATATCTACAGCCTGTATATAATAATAGGGATAAAGTATTCACACATCAGTCGTCTACAATCCAAGTCATCCAAGTTCACAATAAATCCAAATTAAGAGTGAAACTCGAATCTACAGCCTGTATATAATAATAGGGATAAAGTATTCTTTACTATCTAAACTAATTCAGCATACCTGACAATCCATCCTATCTGTGATTCCACCATGTCCAGGAATGCTATCACCAAAATCCTTCAAAGGGTACAAAAGCATCAAATTTAATGAAGTTACAAAATCAATAGGCTTGACATATGAAAAGTGACAAACCTTGATTTTAAAAGCTCTCTTAAAGCCACTTGCAAAGAAGCCGCCAAAAGGAGCTATTATTGATGCAAACAACCCAAGACATATAGCGTGCCACTGAACTCGCAGAATCGTGACATCTTTCCATGGGAACTGTAAAACAATGATTCGAGTTAGAAAGTTGAATAAAGATCGGCAAACAATAACTAATTGTAATATCAAGAACTCTAAACAGCCAAGCTTGCAAATCATGAATGCAGACTATTAGAAAAATGCAATCTCAAACAAATCCATCTAATAGAGCAATCAATCAGGCTTCCAACAAAGATGCAAGGTAGAGGCTAAACTTTTCTGATTCAATGCAAAAAGGTCAAAACGAAAAAGAACATGGCCTAATGCATATAAAAAATATCTATGCTACATGATCAGATCACACAAAGGAAAAGCAAGTACATTTACCAAAATGATTAAAAAAATGATAAAGAAATAAATAATCAGATTCAAGTAATATCACTATACTCACCCATGTAGGAATCCATCCTGGCAAAGTAAAATATTCTGGTGTGAACATGGGACCTGGATCACAGTGAAGCCAACCAGTTGATAAATCCTGCAATTGTATCCCATGTAACTAGACATGACTATCTTTAAAACAAAATTAGAACAGGGACATTAAAAGAGAGTCACCTTTCTTGGACAAGTGAGCCAACTGAACCGACCCATGATGTTTGCAAGCTGCATGAGCGCCAGAATGTTCATAGCATCACTATTATAACAACCTTTTTTTATTGTTATCATGTTTCCAGGCACTTAAAGCATATTCCCAGACAATGATTTTCGTAGGAAACTACACAATCTCATTTAAAGAAACACACACACACACACACACACACATATATATAAACCACTTAGAAACATGGACAAAACAAAACCACAAACCAAACTAAACTTGGCCACTTTAACTAGTCCATACCACAAAATCTGAAATAAAAAAATCAGAGGAACAAAAAGGTAATCGAAGGTTGAAACTAAACTTGGCCACTTTAACTAGTCCATACCACAAAATCTGAAATAAAAAAATCAGAGGAACAAAAAGGTAATCGAAGGTTGTTATGCAATAAGTTTCCCCATATTGAATAAAGGCAAAAAGAAAAAAAAATTTTAAATTAGAGAGAGAGAGGGAGAGAGAGAAGGAAAACTTCTATTCTTTACAACCCATATTTGAGAGAGTGAGAACCATCCGATACTTGCACAACTTTAAAGAAAACTATATCAATACTAAATATTGAAAGAAAACATAGCAAATGAACAACATACCAATCAAGTTAAAAATAGTTCTTAGGAATAAACTATAAGAACTACTCTCATTTCTCAATTATTTTCCCACATAAAATGGGAATAGCATAAAATGGGAATAGTTTAAAGGTTTTATATATAAAAGCAACAACTTTAAGAAAAAATGAAAGAATATAAAGGCATAAAAAAAAAAAAACTAGGCCACAAAACAGAAGCCCAACTACAAGCTGGGATTCCAGCTATACAAAATAGAACCTATAGCATATAACATAGTTACAAAAGGTCTTCAACATTGAAGACTAGCAGGAAACATAAAACCTCACAAGGGACCTCACTTCGCTAGGATCCCTATCCAACCTCCTAAACACCCTTCTCATAAAAGGGCAGATGAAGGAGAAATTCCTCGATTACATCTCCAAACTCCCTATTCCAAGCAAGTAAGAACCAAAAGTCTGAAAGAACTCACACCACATCGCATCTCTAGAGAATGTGATCTTGGTTCTCCCTTTCTGATAGACAGTACAACAAAACGGGGCAACTAAGGAGGGTGTCTTCTTTCACAATGCGATCCAAAGTATTAACTCTTCTCCATTTTGGTTCTTTAATAGCTAGTTATTAGAAGATGAGTGTTGCAAAAAGATTGAATCAACTCATTCTGCAAATAAGCTAAAAGGTCGGGCTGGATCTGTTATTTGTTCAAAGCTCAGGAAGATCAAAGAGGCATTAAAAGCTTGGAACAGATCAGCAGAAGAAAAGAGAAAGGGCAAAGAAAAAAGTTTGCTGAATGAACTCCAATTTCTTGACTCAAAAGCTGAAGGTTCTGATTGGTCTTCAATGGATGTTGATATTCAGGTAGCAGTCAAAGGGGACCTGATGGAATTATATCTAATGGAGGAAAGAAATTATATCCAGAAAAATAAACTTAATTGGCTTCGTTTGGTGATGAAAATACCAGTTTTTTCCACAAGTTTTTGGCTGCCAGAAGAAGAAATTTAATTACAGAACTTTGTTCCCGGTAGGGAGTATCCTTAACTTCTTTCAGAGGTATTGAGAATGAAGTATTATCCTTCTTTTCTTCACTATATCAACAAATTTCAGGAGTTGTGCCATCCCATTTAATATTTGTCTTTCTCAAGTTTCAGCAGCCAAAATTCACAGTTTCTGCCCTCTTTTCAGCCAAGGAAATTTTGTTTGCTTTGAAAGCCCTTGGAAAAAAACAAAGCGCCAGGTTCAGACGGTTTTACAGAGTTCCTCAAGTTTTGGAAGATTGTGAAGGCTGATTTCCATGAACTGTTTGTGGAATACTATAAAAATGGGATTGAATGCTTGCATCAAAGAAAACTTTATTTGTGTAATTCAGAAAAATGAATCAGCGGTTTTTGTCAAAGAGTTTCGACCAATCAACCTTACAATATCAGTTTATGAGATTATTACAAAGGTGCTAGCTGAAAGACTACAGAAGGTAATGCCTAGAATAATTTCTTCTTCTCAAAGTGCATTCATTGGAGGCAGACAAATAACGAATCCGGTTCTTATGGCTAATGAAATTGTAGAGTATCGTTCAAAGAAAAGAAGAAAAGGGTAGATTCTCAAGCTTGATCTAGGAAAGGCCTTTGGTAGAGTGGATTGGAACTTTCTTGAGGAAGCTCTCATGCTTAAAGGATTCAGCTCTAAATGGATTTCATGGATTAATGGGTTTATTCGTAATCCAAAATATTCCATGAAGACCAAGAGGGAAAATTCAAGCTGGAGGAATAAGGCAAGGGGATCCAATTTCTGCTTGTTAGTGAAGTTTATATGCACTTATTGACCTAATTTATGAAAAGGGAGTCTTTGAAGGTTTTGTAGTGGGAAAGGATAAGGTGCACGTCTCTATCCTTTAATTCGATGATGATACACTTATTTTCTGCAAGTATGATGATAATATGTTGAACACACTCATTGAAATTATTGAGCTTTTTGAGTGGTGCTCGGACCAAGAGGTGAATTGGGAGAAATCAGCATTGTGTGGTTTAAATATTGATCAGGACAAGCTGCTGTCCACTTCCACTCGCCTGCATTGTAAGGTTGAATCGCTTCCCTTTCTTTATCTTGGTCTTCCCTTGGTTGGTTATCCCAAGAAAGTTACTTTCTGGCAGCCCATTATTGATCAAATCCAGAAAAGTTGGATCATTGCAAGCGTTTTAATTTCTCTCGTGGAGGAAGACTAACTTTGTGCAAAGCTGTTTTAGAAAATCTCCCTACTTATTAACATGTCTCTATTCCTAATGCCATCCAGAGTTATTTCAACTATTGAAAGGATTATGAACTTTTTCTGAGAAGGAATTTGATAGGAAACTGATACTGGAATTTTATTATTCGAAATGAAAATAGCCCTCAGCCACGAACAAGCACCAAGGAACGAGATCGTTCTCTCCCTCTCACTCTCGAGAAGAGCCTTTACCAAAATAACCATCCCCTCCAGTCCTTAGCCTTGTCTCCAATTGGATTGTAGATGCCGTTGGAAATTCCTGATGTTATTTGGAGTGATATTTCCATGAATTTCATTGAGTCATGGTAAGTGTGTAAAATAGTAGGGATTGAAGTCGAAGTTTTTGACAACACCAATTGGCCCTTATATTTCAACGTATCTTGATGCCATGAAAAACATGGAACACTATCAGCATCTGCCTTCACCTTCTCAATTACTTCCTTTAACTTTGGATCACTCTCAACCTCTGCCTTGATGACTCCCGCATTGATTATTGTAGGTGCAGATAGGTGTGCTAAATGCACAGTATGCAGTATAAGAGATAGAGCATCAGCTGCTTTATTCTCAAGACCAGGCCTATAAACCACTTCGAAGTCATACCCAAGCAATTTAGTTATCCATTTTGATTTTGCGGCTATATTTTATTCCAAAAGAAATTTCAGTGTTTCCTGGTCCGTTTTAACCACAAACCTTTGGCCCAACAAATATGGCCTTTTGGCAATCACCTTGTTAAATGGGAGTTGGTATCCAAATCCTTAAAGGATGGTCGGTCTCGAGTTTGGTGGTTTAAAGAATTGGAATTTGGCTCTTTTGGCAAAATGGGGATGGAGACATGAATCTGATTCCTTACGGTGTAGAGTGGTCCAAAGTATTCATGTTAAGGATCAATTCTCTCGGCACATGGCTGGAAAGTTTGGAATGAATCTTCATAGCCCGTGGATGAGTATCTCTAAAGCTTGGTTGCAAGTGGAAGCTTTTGGCATCTTCAAGTTGGGTAATGGTAAAAGAATTTCTTTTTGGCAAGACTCTTGGGTTGATAATTCTATATTATATGCTTACGTTCCCTCAGTTATATAGAATTACTTTACTACACAATGGGTCGGTTTTCGACCATTTGGATATTGAAACTTTGTCATGGATATCTCCTTCAAAAGATTGTTGAAAGATCCAGATATTCTTGAGTTTGGACAGCTTCTTCAAAGTTTGGCTGGAAAGAAAGTGGAGGCTTCAGATGATTCTCGCATTTGGGCATTAGATTCTTCAGGAAGGTATTAGTTAAATCCTTGTCAAAATTCTTGGCTCCTTCAGAGTCTATTGATAAAGAAATTTATAAGAGTTTGTGCAAGACTAATAGCCCAAAAAGAATTAACATTCGTGTTTGGGTGATATATTTAGAACGTTGAATTGCTCTTTGGACCTTCAAAGGAAGATGCCATTACATTACTTATCCCCATCAATCGGCCCTCTTTGTCAAGCTGCAAGTGAAGATCTTCAGCATCTATTTTCTTGTTGCAACTTTCCTTGGCATGTTGGCAGAAGCTCTTTGATGCTTTCCATATCCATTGGGTGTTCAGTGGTTGCTTCAAGGAGAATGTTGTCCAAATTTTGGGAGGTCCTAAGTTGAAGACTCAAGCTCATGTACTTTGGGCAAATGCAGTGAAGGCTTTGCTTGTTGAAATTTGGTTCAAAAGGAACCAAAGGTTTTTTCATGAAAAATACTTATCATAGACTAGTCGGTTTGAAGTTGCAAGCCTTAATGCATCCACCTAGTGCTCTCTTTCCAAGCAACTTTCAAGCTTTTCAGTGCAAGACATCTATTTAAATGGGAGAACTTTCATCTTCCTAGATTAGAGTCATCTTTTCTCTTTATTTAGTTCATGAGTTCATTTTGTACTTTATTGTGCATCTTCTTATTTTGAGAATTGTTTCTTTCATTATTGGGATATGATGAGGGGGCTATGAGTGTGTCAACCTAGTTAAAAAATCCATGTGAGCCTACTAATCCCCTCGTCTTCTAGATTGTTTGGATTATTATGTCTCATTGTAATTCGAGCATTAGCCTCTTTGAATTTTATCAATGAAAAGTTTGTTTATGTTTTAAAAAGATAATAATAATAATTAAAAAAAAAAATTGACTTTCTAGGGATCTTAATCCTCCAAAGCACAGAGAAGACCAACTCACCTGAGGGAGAAGGATCAATAAGTCCACGAAAGAAAGAGTTACACAAGAATCCCTACAAAGGATTGGGACTCCACACCCTAAATTCCTTCCTCCCCTGTCTAAAAACAATTACCTCAATCAAGGACAAGAGCAGGGCCACATCCATCACTTCCCTATTGGACAAAGGGTGACAAAACTCAGACAAAAAGGAGACCGAACTTCCTGACTGGAGTAAAAAGCCTGACACAATGCGATTTTTAAAGGACAAGAGGTGGAAAAGATGTTGAAACATCGAGCAGAGGGGTCTACAACCCTAATCTTCCCTAGAAGTAAATATTCTTCCCCTCCCACACCACACCACACAATGAACCAAAAGGAGAAAAAGAAGGGATCTCCTTTAAATATCCTTCCAATGATTTCGATAAGTGCCTATAACCCTTGCGACAACCACTCAAAAGGATGAGGACCAAATTTGCTAGCAATAATCCTGTGCCACATAGAGTTAAACTCAAGGGGAAACCGCCAAAGCCATGTAGCTAATAGATCATTCTATCAAGAAGATACAAATGATAGAAGGATGCTTCAACCACATATTTTCAAAGAGGAAGGGACTTGGCCCCATTTCTGAAAACCTAAAGATAAAATGATAAGCTAATGATGTAAAGTCTACCTCAAACCCAACAATTGACCGACCTCCCTAAACTTTTCCACCCACTCTTTAGAAAGCAAGAATTTATCAATCCTACTAGTCACCCTATAGTTAGCCCAAGTATAAAGAGTGGGGTTAATTGGGTAATATTCTAGGTTAACTCCCTTTTTACCCTCACTTGTAATAAACTCTATTAATAGGAGTCTTCCCCTCTTGTATAAAGCACATTATCAGTCTAATAAAAGATTTACGAGCTTGGTTCTCGAAGGATTACTCCTTGAGGATACTTAGGCTACATCAAAACTATTGGACATCCTCATTGATTTAGTGACCCTTCCCCTCGAGGCTTTAAGGGAATAGTTTAAAGTTAAACATACATTATTGTAGTCTATTGTTGTCGCAAGGGCAACCTAGTCTAGAAAATAATCTTTTAAATCCCAAATAATCAAATTGGTATTTTTATTATAAGAAACCAAGCTTTCATTGAAAAAAATGAAAGAATGTACAAGGGCAAACAAAAAATATATAAAAGAACAACAAAAAATCAATGAAATGAGCCCCAACACTAACTACAAGAACAAACCCCATCCAAAAGAATGAGACCAAGCTAGTAAGTACAAAATGCCAAGTATTCTTTAGTCGATTCCATTCTCTTCCATCGCCCTCAATTCCCTAGTCTACTCAAAGGTAGCCAGCCATAGTCTACTCAAAGGTAGCCAGCCATTGCAGAGGATTTCAAAGCTTGAAGATTGAACGAATCGGAGGACAAGCGAAACATTCTTGACAATTATCACCAACAGCTTGCTGCGAAGTTTGAGTTTAAGTGGAAGCTTTACAAAGCCATTTGCAACGATCTGAGTCTTCCCAACGATGTGCGTGAGGAGCATCGTTATAAGCTATCAAAATTGCCAAGAAATAGTTTGTTCACTCGACTGAGGAATCACTGAATTTCACCGATCGACCTAGGGCTGTCTACCAGCTTTTCAATGTTTCTTGTATTGTTTTCCGTGATTGGCATCCAAAGGTCTTATAATGGGTGTCAAGAAATCTTCTTGGTAAATATTGATGGTAGAGGCTTTTGTTGTTCGGATCAGCTTTGGTGAAGGACTTTAGACCCCTTAGTACTAACGAAAAGGGTCAAGAAAATTATGCCTAGCATAATTGCCCCCACACAAAGTGCTTTTATTGAAGGGAGGCAAATTTTGGACCCAATCTTGATAGCTAATGAAGCAGTGGAGGAATACAGATCCAAGAAGAAAAAGGGGAAGATCTTGAAGCTGGATTTGGAAAAAGCCTTTGATAGAGTGGACTAGGGGTTCTTAGAGAAAGTGCTACAAAGAAAAAACTTCAATCCTCAATGGATTAGTTGGATCAACGGCTGCATCTCCAATCCAAAATTCTCTATTTTCATAAATGGAAGGCCGAGAGGGAGAATACTTGCTTCCGAGGGCATTAGAGAAGGAGATCCACTATCACCCTTCTTATTTCTTCTAATCAGCAAGGTGTTGAATGCTTTAATCAATAGAGTCTACGAAAAGGGGAAATACGAAGGCTTTGTTGTGGGAAAAGACCGGATTCACATTTCCTTACTTCAGTTTGTTGATGATACTTGGTTTTTTTGCAAAAATGAGGATAAAATGGTTGAAACTTTGAAAAAAAAACCCTAGAAACCTTTGAATGGTGTTCTAGGCAGAAAATCAATTGGGAAAAATCAGCCCTATGCGGGATAAATATAGAGGAGAGGAAGCTGCAATCTATGGCTGCAAAGCTTTCAGTGCAAATTTGAACGCCTTCCATTTATGTACCTTGGATTACTTTTGGGTGGCTACCCAAAGAAAGCTGCTTTTTGGCAACCAGTCATAGATAAAATCCAAGGGAAATTAGACAAATGGAAAAGATATAACATCTCAGGAGGAGGAAGAGCAACTTTATGTAAGTTAGTTCTCTCTAACTTGCCTATCTATTACATGTCTTTGTTTTTTATGCCAGAAAAAGTTCACTCAACCATTTAAAGAACTATGAGGAGATTCTTTTGGGAAGGGCATAATGGAGGAAAGCTGAATCATCTAATAAAATGGGAACAAGCCTCTAAGACCCAAGATGATGGAGGGCTTGGCCTGGGCGGATTAAAAGCAAGGAACATGGCACTCTTAGCCAAGTGGGGATGGAGACTAACAAAGGAGGAAAACTCCTTTTGGGGCCAAGTGGTAAGGAGCATTCATGGGAGAAACTTGTTCAATTGGCATACTTCTGGAATTTCAAGCCTTAGTCTTAGAAGCCCCTGGATTAGTATCTCAAGAACATGCTCAAAGTTGAAGCACCGGCAGAATTTAAGCTAGGAAATGGCAGCCGCATTGGATTTTGGATAGATCCTTGGCTGGATAAAGTGCCTCTAAAATCAGCTTCCCAAATTTATTTAGAATTGCTCGTAATCCTTCCGGACCAGCCTTGGAGCATTGGGATCAAAGCACCTCCTCTTGGTCAATTGCTTTTAGGAGACTTCTAAAGGAGGAAGAAATTGAGGAGTTCCAAAGATTGTTAAGCAAAATCTCTGCCATCCAAGTGAATAGTACCCGAGATAGAAGAGTATGGTCTCTTGAAGCAAATGGAAACTTCTCGGTCAAATCACTAGTTACACACCTTCAGCCAGCATCTCCCTTGGAAGGTAGACTACAGCAAGCTCTATGGAAGACAAAAGTCCCAAAAGGGTGAATATCGCAAGCTAGATTATGCTATTTGGTCAGTTAAACTACTCCCCAGTCCTTCAAAAGAAACTGCCCTTACGCACTTTATCTCCATCAATTTGCCCCTTGTGTAAGTCAAATGAGGAAGAGCTACAGCATTTATTTTCTGAATGTAGGTATGCAGAAAAATGTTGGTTTTCCTTGTTCGATTGCTTCAAGATCAGTTGGGTTTTTGGTAAGAATTTTAGAGACAATGTTTTACAGCTGCTCATGGGACCAAAATTCAAAAAGAAATCAAAACTGTTTTGGACGAATGCAGTGAAAGCTTTACTAACAGATCGATGGTTTGAAAGAAATCAAAGAGTTTTCCATGACAAGGAAACTCCGTGGATCAGCCGCTTGGAATCAGTTCGCATAAACGCTTCCCCTTGGTGTTCTCTTTCTAAAGCCTTCGTAGATTACTCCATCCAAGACATTAGTCTCAATTGGCAAGCTCTCATGTCAAATGATCATTAGACTTCCATAAGCCTTGCTACTTTTCTGCCAGGGGCAACGTTATGTATTTCATTAATCTTCTAGATTTTGCACTTTTTGTTTTGGCCTTTTGTATGTAGGTCATACGGCATTATCACCTAAATGGTCAGTTGTGAACCTTTTCCTTGCGTTCCCTTTCACTTTGATATGGTTCTAAGTCGTGGATATGATGAGAGTGCTAAGGGGGTGTCAACCTAGTTGAGATGCCTGGGTGCACTCCCTAATCTGTAGGTTATATTTTCCTTCTGTTTCATTTATTGTACATTGAGATTTTATCTCACTTCATTACATCAATGAAAGAGATCGTTTCCTTTTTAGGGAAAAAAAAAGATATTGCTTAGTCTAATAGAAGATTAATGTTCTATGAGTATAGGGTCCTCCTACGCTTACTCACATTGATTGCTTCCTTATTAGTGAGCCAAATTCTCACATGCTTCCCTTAGAAGGTTGAGAAGAGTTGCCTTGGATCATTTTTATCGTTTGTAACCTTTTTGTAACAAAAAATGGGGTCATAATACTTCTAAGTGCATATGTGGCTTTGACACCCTATCTATGGTTGGTCTTGACATGGTTTTATACACAAACTAAAAGGACTCAAACACACCATAAAATATTAGAACGCCAACACCATTGAAAATAGTTCCTCTCAAAAGACTTACCTTCAAAAAGAGCTCTACAATGACTCCATCAAAGAATTGGGATATCTAACTCATGCCTTAAAGAGAAGGAGGATTTGCATTGTGGACCTAAAAAAGCAAGACAATGTTGTTGGTGAATGAGGACAAAGCACAAGGTTCTTGATGCTGCTGCAAAAGAGAGGAAAAACAAAACACCATCATTGATCTGCTATCTTGACAAGGCAGCAGCTCCTTAAGATTAAGATGATGAGAGGAATTCTTAAACTTCTACTGACACTTGTTTGCCAAAAGAGATGGCGCTAGATATCTTCCTTGACACATTGATTGTGATCCTATTCCTATCAGCCAAGCAGAAAAGTTAGGATCTCCCTTCACTGAAGAGGAAATTTGGCTTGTTAAATTCGGCTTTTTAGAATGATAACATAAAGAGCTAGGCTCAAACTAGTTTTCAGATGGACTGACGGCTGAGCTCTATAAAAAGAATTTTAAAAATAATAAATAATAAAGAAAAATCATGGTGTCACTCTCAAATCCGACAAGAGTGTTCCAAGATATTTTTTTCCAAATATCTGTTATCAATGTTTGTCTTAATGAGATGCCTATATTTGCCACATTCCAAAGAAATTGGTGGGAGATTCTATGCCTATAAGCATCAGTTCTTGTTTATATACGATTATAGCCACGATCCTATTGGAGAGGCTGAAATGTGTGCTTCCTTTGTAGAGAATCAAATGAGAAGCTGGATTAGAGAGTGCATTTCATCTGAAATTTTTCTAATCATTATCAGTGGAAAATAAGGTAAGGTGACCCCTTTCATCTCTTCTTTTTATTTTAGCAGTTGATAAAAAAGAATTTAACATTCTTAGGAACTTTCACCTTCCATAGAGAAGAAAAGACGGCATCCATAGAGGGATAAACGTCAAAATAGCCTCGAAGGAACGAGTTGCGAGAAAAGCCCCCGATAGAGTTAAGACTCCAAAAACGAACATCCCTTCACCCCAACATAAACCGAAACTCCCTGATCAAAGATGGGAGAGGCCTCGGCATCCCTCTTTTCCCCATTGACAATGAGCAATAGATACCAAGCGAAAGAGAGGGAAAGCTCCCAAAATGAGTGACACAACCACAAAGCAGTTTCATTAAGAACAAATTATATAAACAGATAAATATAAAAGCAAAGGGGTTAGCACCACGTCCACCCCCCAATATCCTGATTTTGTGAGAATTATCTCCTTTGGTCAATTAGGCGACACCACTTGGAGTCAAGTTCAACAATTTTTTACTTGAATAGAAATTCAAGCATCTCATCGTAAAGAAAATGTTTCAAATCAATAAGACATGTCAAGCACATTGAAAACCATCGTGTAATAGATAGGCAAAGACAAGGTACAATTTTTGCCCAAGAAGAAACAGTCATTTGACATACTCCAAAAGCTACAAGATGCATAAAATTAGAAATAGCAGGAACAGAGAATCTAAATTAGCATCAATATTCATCCTTCAGAGGAAAAATCACCATAAATGCCGAGATAATAGTTGTCACAGAGGCTCCTATGAATCCCTCCCAAGTTTTCTTTGGTGATATCTTGATCAACGGGGTTCTTCCAAAGAAAAATCCAAAGAAGTATGCAGCAATATCATTTATTACAATGAGTGTTGCTGGAAGAAGAAACCTGCGCATACATTTGGCAATCTTTTAAAATAATATATATCTAAAAAAATCCAACAAAACATCAAAAAGAATATATCCAAAGATTTGAAACCTGTATTCAAGTCAATAAAATAAATATATATTTTCTTTGTTTGAAAAGAAGAACAATAAATATGAACTAGTAAGATACATGGACCTAGATGCCGTAAAACCCTATTCACAGACACAGACAGTGTCCTATACGCACATTGAATAGCCATTAGATAGTTCCAGGGTAATTTTATAAGCACTGAAAGGCCCCAATCATAAAAGCTTACTAGAGGAGGGGCAAAATGGGAATCACAAATGTAGATGTGCCAGGGACAGTGTAAGGGGTGGTTGAAAGGGAATAACTTTTTTCTGTAAGGCAGCAACTTATATGGTCTGTGGGTATTTTGAAATAGGTTTATGTCTTGTATGATAATTTTGGGAACAAGAGACTTCTTGTAAGGAGAGATTCCAGCTCTCTCGAATAGTAGGCAACAATGAGTGACATATTGCTTTTGAAGTTCTCATCCTTTTCTTTTCTTTTCTTATTTGCCCACCGTGTTTTGGATATAGATTGTTAGTGTCTTGCAGGGGAAGGTTTCGATACCTTACAAAGTGGTTTCAGAGCACGTTCATTCTGGGGATAACACAAACAATCGTGCAGAAGTCGATGGAGGAGAGAATGGAAGTCGCGCAGAAGAACGTGAGTGCAGTACAGGACTCGATGGCTAGCCTCACTAAGATAGTGGAACGCATGGTTTTGGAAATGAGAGAGAACCACAAGGAAGTCATGTATAAGATAGAAGCCATAGAACGGGATAGAGAGACTGTTCTGATGACAAAGAGATCGTAAAAGAAGGGGAACACGGACACGGCAAGAAACGGACAAAAGGACAAGTCTACGGAAGGGGATGTAGCCGCCACAGAGGAAGGGAAGGAGGCAAGCGACCCCAATAAGTTTAAACGGTTAGATATGCCCATTTTTTCAGGAGAAAATCCAGATGTGTGGTTATTCAAGGTGGAAAGGTATTTTAAGATTTATGAACTTTTTGATGCCGAGTAAATCAAGGTGTCAATAATTAGCTTCGATCACGACATCGTGGATGGGTACCGCTAGGCTCACAATCGCCAGAAGTTCAAAAGATGGGCAGATTTGAATGCACCTCTATTTGAGAGATTTCAGTCTACGCAAGAAGGAAGTCTGTGCTCATAGTTCTTAGGAATCAAACAGTCAACGACCATGGCCGAGTTCCAACACCATTTCAAAACCTACTCGATGGCGCTACTGAACCAAGTAGACGACATTTTGGAAAACACCTTTTTGAACAGGTTATTGTCGGCGATCAAAGCCCAAGTCGTTGGGCGAGAACCGATTGGGTTGGAAGATATAATGAAATAGGCTCAAATTGTGGAAGACATGGAGGCAGCCCTATGGTTGGCCAACGAGGAACAAGGAATGGGATGCGGGCCAATGGGCCAAAAGAAATGGGGTCAGACTGGCCCACTCAAGGAACCCAACAACACGTCTGGAAAGGGGGTAGGAAAGGCCCAAGAATACTTGACCCAAACTATGACTATCCTAGAGCGGGCCCAGGCCCAATGAAAAGAACCCACAATCAAGCACATGATAGATGATGAATATACACAAAAACGAGAGAAAGGATTATGCTACAAATGTGATGAGAAGTATTCAACTGGCCACCGTTGCAAGGTAGAGACTTTCGCGAGTTGAGGGTTCTATTGGTTCGCTACTTTGATGAGATTTTTTTGGAATACAAGGATTACGATGACGAACGTGCAGAGTATAATCGTATTGAACCGGAGGAGCCACCTCCAGCGACCGGAGAGCAAAAGGAGCAACCACAATTGTCCTTGACGTTTATCCTAGGTTTTTCTTCTCCAGATACGATGAAGGTGAAGGGGGAAACTGAAAATCACCCATTCATAGTAGTCATTGATTGTGGGGCAACCGACAACTTCATTGCACAAGGGCTGGTGGATGAGTTACAGTTGCCTTTGACGTCTACATCTTACTACGACATTGTGATGGGAAATGGAGTCGCCATCAATGGTAAAAGAGTATGCAAGGCAATGATGATTAAACTACCAGAGCTAACGGTCAAGGATGATTTCCTGTCGATGGAGTTTGGCAGTGTAGAAGTCTTCCTCAGAATGCAACGGCTGCAAAGACAAGGCCACATGACGGTGGACTAGGTATCGTTGATGATGACCTTCAGGGAGGGGAAAGGCAAGGTGACTATCCTAGGAGATCCACACTTCACCAAGTCAGAAGTGACCTTGAAAATGCTTGTAAGTTCATGGGCCAAGGGGGATGAAGGGTATGTGGTAGACCTCCAAGAACTGAACCTGGGTGAGCGTATTAGTAGAGATGAAGATAGCGAAGGGGAAGGGAACGAGGAAATCCACATGGATTTGGTAAAGATACTAGAAGAATTCAAGGATATGTTCAATCTACTAATGGGCTTCCACCAAAAAGAAAGGTAGACCACTATATTCGATTGCAAGAAGGGGAGAACCGGGTCAATGTGCGTCCTTATAAATACGGACACACACAAAAGAATGGAATTGAATGCTTGGTCAGCGAAATGCTTGCCTCCGACATCATACACCCCAGCTCCAGCCCCTTCTCTAGCCCAGTGCTTCTAGTTAAGAAAAAAGATGGAACGTGGCGTTTTTGTGTGGTCTACAGGCAATAGAACAAGGCAATGGTCCCCGATAAATTCCCAATACCTGTTATCGAAGAGCTGCTAGATGAATTGTAAGAGGCATTGATCTTTTTGAAGCTAGATCTCAAATCTGGGTATTATCAGATTCAAATGAACGAGGGTGATGTGATGGAAAACCGCGTTTAAAACCCACGAGGGTCATTACGAGTTCTTGGTTATGCCGTTCGGACTCACAAATGCACGGGCCACCTTCCAATCCTTAATGAATGAAGTTTTTCGACCTTCCACTCATTGATGAGTCAAGTTTTTCGACCTTCCACTCATTGATGAGTCAAGTTTTTCGACCTTTCCTTCGTCGCTTTGTGTTAGTCTTTTCTGATGACATTCTTGTGTACAGTCCGAATCGTTACACCCATTGGAAACATCTAGGTGTCATGCTGAGTATGTTGGAATAAAACTTATTGTACACAAATCGGAAAAATGTGTTTTTGGCAGGGACCATGTTTCGTATCTGGAAGAGCCAATGAGGAGAAGATCCGTGCCATGGTAAATTGATTTATCCCTCAAACAGTGAAGGAATTACTAGGTTTTATCGGTCTTACGGGCTATTATCGACGGTTCGTGAAGAATTATGGGTCATTGGCTACGCTGTTAACCAAGCTGCTACAGAAAGATGCGTTTGGATGGACAGCAAAAGTGACCCAAGCCTTTGAGCGACTAAAGCACACTATGGTGACATTGCCAATTTTGGCTCTTCCAGATTTTAGTGTTCCTTTTGTCATTGAAACAAACACCTCTAGTATTGGTATAAGTGCTGTGTTAACACAAGGAAAACGGCCCATAGCCTATTTAGCCAGAATCTAGTGCCACGCGCCCGGCTAAAATCAGCCTACGAAAGAGAACTTGTGACCATTGTGCTTGCAATCCATCAATAGCACCATTATCTTCTTGGCTAGAAATTTATTGTGCAAACCAACCAACGTTCCCTAAAGCATTTAATTAATCAGAGGGACATTCCACCAGCATTTCAAAAGTGGGTCACAAAGCTATTAGGATATGATTTGGAAATTCAATACAACCCTGGGTTGACTAATAAGGCCGCTAACACCATTTCCCGACTACTGGAGCCCATTGATCTCAACATTCTGTCAGCACCTTCTCTAATTGATGTGGACGTAATATAGTCATTCAAAGCAACCCCTTGTTTTACTTTTAACCGACGATTATGAACAAGTGGTCGAACCTGAGGAGGTGGTGGGCGTGCATTGGAATGACACTACCAAATAAGAAGAGTGGTTGATCCAGTGGCAGGGTTTTCCAAACTGTGAGACGACATGGGAAAATGTCGTTTCCATCAAGGAGCAATTTCCAGCCCACCTTGAGGACAAGGTGGAAGCAAACCAAGGAAGTATTGAAAGGCAACCAATCATAAAAGCTTACCAGAGGAGGGGCAAAGTGGAAATCACATATGTAGATGTGCCAGGGACAGTGTAAAGGGTGGTTGAAAGGGAATACCTTTTTTGTGTAAGGCAGCAACTTATATGGTATGTGGGTATTTTGAAATAGGTTTATGTCTTGTATGAATTTTAGGAATAAGAGAGTTCTTAAGGAGAGATTCCAGCTCTCTCGAATAGCTAAGCATCAGTGAATGTGATATTGTGCTTTTCAAGTGTCTTGCAGGGGAAGGTTTCGATACCTTACAAGCACCTCTAAACATGGGTTTTGCTTTTGCCTACTGTGTAGTTTCCATTTTCCACATTAAAAAGAGAATTACAATCAAATGAAACCTGGGGAGAAAAAGCCAACCATACAGACATGAAAATTGATGATAAGAAAAAGGTAATGATCCAATTTTTTTAGTAAAGGATACAAAACTTTTCATTAAGGAAATGAAAAGCAACTAATGCTCTTAAAAGATACAAGGAACAAAACACAACAAAGAATAATAGAAACAAGAATCTTAACCTAACAAGAAAGTTAAAGAGCATATAATTATAAAGAAGTAATGAATGCAAGCCAATTTGTAATAGATATCTTGAATTGAAAATCCTTCAAACTTCTTGGAGACAAAACGCCATGAAGAAGACAGTCGAGCCAAGTCAAAAGGAGAAATAGGAAGGTTGAAAAGATTGCTAAGATGCAATGGTTCCTTTCCATCCAAATCTCAAAAAGCAAACCATTGACCGCATTAACCCAAAGTAAAAAAGCTCGTGAATTCCAATTAGTTCCACAAAGAAGCTGGTTATTTTCCTTCCATGCATTGTAGAACACCCATTGAACATTAAAGGCTATGAAAAGCAAGAACCAACAGTGCCGAGAGAAAGCACATTCAAGGAGAATGGGGCTTAGAGATTCCCCTACCTTGTAACACAAAGGACAAATCGTTGGCACGAGAGAATGAAAAGGAAATTCTTTATGAAGAACATCGGTTGAATTGAGGCTCCCATTAAGCATGACCCATATCAAAAATAATTATCCAAATCTAAAACAAAAATAAATAAAAAGACATGTCCACCCTAGTCTTAGTCAAAGTGGTCTGATAAATACCAAATCTAACCTTTGATGGAGTTGAAGGCTAATAGTTCGGCTCCTTTTGTAGGTTTTATTTGTATGACCTCATATTCTCTCATTATTTTTGCTAAAAATATAGTTATCTCTCTTATTATTCTTTGTTTGATAAGGGTTTTCTTAAATAGAAGAAAAACCATTACAAATAAGGAAAAAATAAATATAGCAAATATTTTCACAATAAATACAATAGAGAATATAAACATAAAAGGAAATAATCAACAATTTTTCTAATGAAAGGTTTATCATTAAATAATAATTGTTATTATTATAAATAAAATAGAATAAAATAAAATAAAACCTGACTTTTGGTTACAAACTAAGTGGCATTGGTTTTGGGCTCAGACCGACACCGACCACCGACCTATAGGTTGTGTTCGGTTGATGATTGTCAGTTTTGATGAAGGTAGTAATCCTAATCAACTAACCATTAGTCAATCGATCGATTTTGTCGATTTCGTGCCTCCGGTGAGCCGGATGAGAAAACAAAAGAAGAAAGTAGAAACGAAGGAGGAAAGGTTGAGAGAAGAATAAAAGAGCATAAAAAAGATCAAATTTAAGAATTTAAAAACATAGAAAATAAAAAAAGAAGAAAACTGGAATGCAAAGAGGAGAAGAAAAGGTGGAAGAACTAAAGGAGGAAAAAAAAAGAAGAAGAAATCCGGCGAAACAAGCAACTAAGCTAGTTGAAAACCTGAAAGAAAAAAAAGAGCAAGCAAAAGGGAGAGAGAAAGAGGAAAAGAGAGAGGGAGAACGAAGAACATGAATTGAAAGAAGAAGAAATGAAAACCAAAGGCCCCTAACCTACAATTTGTCATTAAATGCCATAAAAAGCTCTAAACCCCTTTCTTAAATCGTTGATTGACCCAAAAGCTTAAACTAATGGGTAAAGGAAATTTTAATATTATATCATCTAACACTGCCCCTCAGTTGTGGGCTTGAAATATGAAGAAGACCCAACAAATGAAAATCAATATTAATTAAGGAGGAAATAACATCGCAAGGGTTTGAACACAGGACCCCTCCTAAACCAACCTGCTCTGCTACCATCTTAAATCGTTGATTGACCCAAAAGCTAAAACTAATGGGTGAAGGCACATTTAATATTATATCATCTAACACCCTTAATGGCCTATTTTCTTTTTTTTTTTTTTTTTCTCCCACACATTACACTCATACGTTCCACTAATGTGAAAGTATATTATAGTTTTGTTGTTTGTATAAAACAAGAGTATTTTGTCTAAAAAGTATAACATAGATGTGAAGGTTTTAAGTTGACATCTAAAATTGAGTGTTCAAATTTGGAGAAAGTATGCGTGCAATTGAAGAGTTAAACAAAAAGCTAAACAAACAAAAATAAATACCAAAAAAACATACTTTTTTATATTACAAAAAACTGTACCAAATACCCTAACTTAATAATTCAACTCTGCATCCCATACACAAACTTCCTAACTCACAACTCTGCACCCAAGCAAAGCATCAGAAGGTCTTCTTCAGCTCATTGGTGGTACGCTCTTTAAAGGGAATGCAATGATGCTTTGGTCCTATTGGGTGTTTGCTCTCCTTTAGAGACTTTGGTATGAAAGAAACGCAAGAATCTTCAATAACCATGAGTCCAACAGTGAGGTGTTTTGGGATCTTGTCATACTTTTTGCTTCTTGGTCTACTAATTCTAATTTTTGTAATTATCGCCAATGGAGCTTCTTTTCATAAGTATTTGGTGTGTGGAGACATCTCTCCTATTGTAACCTTCTTTTGATAATGAAAAGTGTGTTTCTTATAATAATAATAATAACAATAATTTAAAAATAAATTAATTAATTAAAAAAAAAGCTCCCCACCCCAACCGTCTCTTGATCAGTGGAAGAACAACAAAAAACACAAAGAAAGAGAAGAGAAATTTCCAGGAGAAGGCACAAAAACCCATTTATTGCTTAAATTTTTGCTTCTATCCTTTTTGTGGTGGCACGGGAAAATTCGATTTCTTCTTTCTTTTCTAAAAACTCCAGATTTTTTTTTTTTGTCGTTTTTGTCTTGATTTTAGTGCCACTGCCACCTCAACCTTCTTCTTTTCGTAACAATATTTCAATCACTATGGCTACAATAGATGATATCATTCGAGTTTCAAGTTCTGTCAAGTACTGTTTACTATTATTCTAACTTCTAATTAACAAAAGTGATGTTTTTCTCCTGTATATTTTTCTTCTAATCGTTTTTCTTCCAACTTTTTTCTTAATTCGGTCAAGTATAACTTCTACAAGTTTTGTTTCCACAGTTTCCTCCTTGGTTTTATTGTAATAATTCTTTTGTATTCTCTATTTCCCTAATTAGTTCGGTATTGTTTTCACTTCTAGTTTTAAAAGTGGATATAATATTAGTTATTACAAGATGGATGCTATGATAGTAGGAATACAAAATTTTATGTTTTCATAAATTTCATTCTATTTAAAAAGACACCCCATACTGTATCAAAGCTTACACCTCGCCGCTCTAAAAGAAAAGGCCTCAAATCAGCCTTTATCCTTTTAAAACATTCTCGAACAGATGATAAAGTTGCGGAACAAAGAGTTTTTTCTCCTACCCAAAAGTCCTCCCAAAAATAGGTACTTGAGCCACCCTCTATTCAACGATTAACAAACAGAGAACAAAAGAAAACAGTCCATAGGTGTTAGCCAGACCCCTTAAAACCTACATCCAGAAACCCATTCAAAAGGGTAAGGTCCATACTTGCTCACCATAATCCTACACCGCACATAGTAATCAGCACCGTGAAGAACCACCATAACCATTTCGCCAAAAGAGTCTCATTATGTAATCTCAGGTCACTTAAAACCTCAAACTCAAGTGGCTTCAAACAACCACTTACTTGACCAAAGGAGGGCCCACCCTCATCCACACCTTCCCACAAGAAGTTCCTGATTCAACATCCAATGCTCTTACTGACCAAGATGGGCATTCTAATCAAGGAAAACATGTAGATGAAGATCCTACTTAGAACTGATTGGGTCAAAGTAAGTATCACTCCTAAAAAAAAGTATTTTTCCTAGAGATAGTTAGTTCTGAACTTTTTCCACTACCAAGTTCCAAAAATGCACGCTTCTGAGGTTATCCCAGGGGAAGGACAAGATGGTTAAGTTGATGACTAATGTGATCTAATGAGCTGTTGATTTTACACTTTCTTCATTGGAATCAAGTAAGTCAATGGTGAAAGCCAAAGCCAATGAAACTAATGCTTGTAAAATTTCCATGCTGGATGTTTTGCTTAAGCCATAGATGAGAAAATTTTTGTTTATTTCTATACACTCATCCCCTAGTATCCCAAGATCTTTACCATAACAAACGTATTGATATAACAACCAAAATATAGAGAAGATAACAAACATATAGTTGCATGAGAAACCGAGGAAAATATCCCACATGCTACTTATATCCTGATATTTAATAATTGACGTGCTATAAAGCCTTAATGATTGGAAACCTGTAATGATGTATTTTATCTCAGGGGGGCACCACAATTAGTTGACAGAACTCCCAGAAGTAATCGAAACACGGACAATCTTGCACAGGGAGAAAAGGGAGAACTGAAGGAAATAGAACAATGGACAAGCTAAAAGCAATTTAAATTACCAGAAGATTCCTTCGAAGATGTTAGCAACAGTGAACGAAGATTGTGTAAACACAACTATCAAGATCATGTGTGTCCATGCATACTGACCAAACTGATATTTGTACATTTTCTTTTTTAGCGTAAGAATGAACCACATAAAACCTGATAAAGGCAACAAAAGAAGAAGGGGTCAGAAATTAAATGCAAATTGAACATGATCCAGGTTATAAAAAGGAGAGAGATACTATTAATTCTCATAGCTGAAGATACGTCACTAAGCATAATGCTAGGACCTACCTGCAATATACAAGAAATAACAAATGGCCATTTGATACTTGACGAGGCTGCTAACAAGCTGATACAGAACTTTATCTGTTGTTACAGTATTGACAAGCCGTTGACTGAGAAGGCGGCCATAAACAAAAAACATTGCCGTGAAGAAGAAGTACCTACATGGAATTTGGGAATCATAAAACAATTATAACTATTCACTGATAGCAATGGAACACGGTGGAAATATTAACTGTGGGATTCAATTGAAAATCATGAACTCTCAATGGTAGAACAAATCCTTCTTAATAGAAAGGAGATTACATATATTACCAGTTTAATGACCGGAATCCTGGGAGCTGCCTATCTTCATGGGTCCTCCTAAGTAAATTGAAGAGTTCTCGTGCCATAAAGATTTGGATTACAACAACCATAGCCATAATATATAGATGTCCAAGGTATATTACTAATGCAAACCCTCCAATCATCCAGACAGATGAATAGGCACGAATCAACATTGACTTGTATTTATTTCTGTCATTAACAAGTAAATGGTTTCCATTTGGCTTCAAATCCTCCGCAATCCCCTGAAACATTGGATGGGAAAAAGCTCAATCAATCATTAATTTTACAAAAAACAATAAGCAATTCAGAGCATTTTTTTGTCAAAGAAAGCAAATGATAAGATTGCCAAAACTGAATTACTTTCCCCCTGCAATCTCTTTTAAAAGGAAAATAACTGGAAACAGTATCATTAATTATTATTTAAAACTGCAGATAAACAATAATTGAAGAGCACTAAATTCACCCAAAGAAAAAAAAAAAGTACTTCATTGACAAGTCCTAGAAAATTATATTCATTTGAGTAGATTTCATATCCCTGAGGCAGCAGAAAATTGTCGTAAAAGAAAAGCTGACGATGTAAGGCGAAAAACAACAAAAGGTATATCAAGGTGGAGAAACCTCATTCGATCGCCTACGGTGTCGAAGCCGAGCACTAGGGCTCGACGGATGGTTGATACTATTTTCTCTCTGCATTTCTCTCCAAACCAGATCTCACATCAATGCTGTAAACCCTGGTAGAAAAAACAGACAAAAGAGCAGCACAAGCGTCAAGCGATTAAGGGAGGGAAATGAATCAGTTGAGCTTGTGGATTGGCATGGAAAAACAAAAAAAAAACAAAATCCAAGAATAAAAGAGCGAGTGAAACCTGGCAAAGGCTGTGCGCAGAGGTGGAAAACGGCGACAGATCAAAAAGATTGAAGTCAGAATGACGATGAAAATGAGGTGAGAGTGAGAGAAAGAGAGAAGCGAAGACAGAGTGAAGAACGAAAAGTTGATCTCAACGTGTTGAGTTGTGAAGGGATTACATAACATACATTGCTAAGAATTTGTCTGTGAATTTTGGCGAGCGCCGAAGAAGAGAACGTGAAATCGAATGGAATGATATTTCAATCAATCAATACAACCTGTTTTTCTATTGAATTGACGACCGATTCACAACTGTCACTTCTTTCTCACACATCACATTTCATGATCATGAATTGATGATGACGATGATTGATCTCGCACCCAAACGTACAAACTACAACCCAAAATTATGGCTTATTCATTTATAAAAACAAATTATAAAAATGACCTGTTTTTTCGTTATAAAAATAAAAAATGGCCCATTTCCAAAGATTTGCACAAAAACATATCCCTATAATACAATGAGATATTTGTTATTTTCTTAGTTTGATAATGTGGGTGAGAATTTGGAAACTTTCTATTCATCTAAGTTTTCTTATTTACAAGAGTGACTTACTTTTATTAAAGTTTCTATTTTTTGACCCTGATGATATGTTAATTTACTCAAATACTCATTTGTATAACAAAGATTTGGGTCTTGATAAAATATACCAATATGTATAAGGCTCTTTTCAAATATAGTAAAATAAGCTATACTATTTATAAATATAGAAGAATTTTATTGTCTATCAGCGATATATAGTGATAGACAGTGATAGACTTCTAGCTACTCTGTAATAAACCTCTATTGCTCAAGCGATAGAAGTTTATCGCGATCTATCGCTGATAGACAAAAAAAATTTCTATATTTGTAAATAGTTTGATATTTTTTCTATTTTTAATAATTTCCCATACACATACACGTTGTTGGGTTTTATGTCCTAAAATTCGTAGTTTGTAAACATTGAACTTATTCTCAATAAAGTTGTTATTGAGATTTAATCAATAAAGATGTTATTGAATATGTGAATTGCTTCTCTAAATCCAATAATCTAAGAACTCTTGGCTATGTTATGAATGCTTAGACTTTATGCTTAGACTTTATGTGTAGACATAAAAGTGGATCAAGTTTAAATAATAGCCAAAATGGTCTATAGTATAGGGATAAGGTTGGATACATTATCCTGGGTACACTATGGATGCGGCCCATTTTATATTTGATACAGACAATATGATCCTATATGGTTCATGTGAGTGGGAGCATCCTATGCAATGAGCTTGCAAAAGACCGGACCATGAAATAATCACTTTTATTTTATAACATTGTTTACTATTAAAATTGATTATTTCAATATGGTGACCTAGATAACTTGATTTTAATCTTGAGCTAACTATGAACTCCTGTTTGTTTGAGATTATTCTTTAATTTTCCTGGGTGATAGTGGCCTAAGTTCGTTGACTCAATAAGCTCCCCATTTTAGGGATAAGACCACGAATATAGTTGGGGACATAATTCTATAAGATGAAATTCGCTCCTACCTTATTTAAGGTTAGTAGAGAAGTTGTTCCCTTAAGTGCTAACTCCGAGTCTTGAACAAGGGACCCCACCCTCTCATTGGCTTAAGAAAGACTCAGTTTGTTGGTTGGACCACAAACCAATTGTTCATTAGAGGATCAGTAGGACTTAAGGAACAAGAGGTAACTACAGGGGTAAGACGGTAATTTTGACCCAGTTGTAATGACGAACAACTTATGAATGATTGACTTACTAATCATGATTATATCAAGTGGATAGAAATATTTCTATAGTGAGGAGAGTGCAGTTATTGGGTTATAGTGGAGTGTCTTGATAGTTAAAGAATGTTAATTAACTTGATTAAAGAGTTTAGCCGGTTAATTTTGGATCGTTGGAGCTCATGACTTATAGGTTCATTAAGTCCCCTTGTTAGCTCATGGACTATTCCTTAGAACAGTATGATTAAAGAATTTGAAGGTGTTCAAGTTCAGTTGAGGAGCCAATTTTTACAATTTATTTGTTTAATTATGAATTAGACGAAATTGGAGAGTTGGAAATATTTAAATATGATTTAAGTATCAATCGGATAAATAGAGATTCATCGGATCGAAAATTGTAGGGATGAGTAGAAAAAATTGTTAATTTAATATTTTTATATTTTATATTAATTTAATATAATTATTTAATTAATTAATATTATTTAAATTAATTATGTATTTAATATTAAATTAATATTATTTAATTAATTTTTGAAATTAATTAAATATAGAAATTAAATTGGACTTGTCCAATTTGCATGGAAGTATGAGGTGGTGTTTTTGAAACACATCTCACTTCATTCACTTTTCACCTCCTAATTGAATGGCTTAATTATCATGAATGATGTCAATTCCAAGTCAAATGTGATTAGTTGAACTTCTTCTTCAAATAGGAGAAATAATGAATGGAATTTGGTTGGACTTGAGGTTGAATTTTGCTGAAAATTTAAGAATACCCAAAACTCTCAAAAACTGATTTTTCTATCAATTTTGCTCTAAATTCATCCAGATTTGAATCCCACAATCCATTCTAAGGCCAGTGTATAACAAGGAAGACTCTTGTCATAGCCTACGAAGTATTTGTAATCAAATTTTGGAGAAAATTGATTCAATTTTGAGCTACAACAAGTAACTTGCCTCTGTTTTTTAGTTCCTAGAACTTGCATGTTTAATCCTCAAAATTAATGAAATTAGAGTGCTTTTGATCCATGTTGCTTCCGCTGTGCTCTTCCTTACTCCATCACACACATACACATATATATGAAAAAATGGTCAAAATACATACATAGAAACATACATACATATATACATACATATATATGTTGATAGCAAAATCCAACCAAGCGAACTCACATGACTTTTACATGTCGCCAATGGTAAATTTGTAATTTGAGAAAAGAGTTACCTGCAAAACAATTAAATCAATCAGATGTAGGTCAGCAAGCAATTTTCAAGAAGCAATGTAGATTGGTATGGCAATTGGAGGAGGTGAATACGATTTATTCAAATTAATTAAAACTTTTTCTAAACGTGAGCTCAATTAAACAAATTAATATATTTTTTTGCTAATAAATAATTTAAATAATGATTTTATGCAAATAAATTAAATTCAAAATAATCAAGAATTTAAAACTAACACTCTTAAAAGCACCCTCTTTGAAAAATAACAAGATTAGTAATAAATGTAGAAATTAAGAACAATAAATCAACAGACATCAATGTGATCAATTAATTTCACAAACAAATTAGAGTTGTTTTCAAATATAATAAAATGAGTTAAACTATTGACAAACATAGAAAAATTTAATTGTCTATCAGCAATAGACAACAATAGACTTCTATCGCTTGAGTAATAACCCATGATAGACTCCTATCACTTGAGACTCCTATCACTCAAGTGATAGAAGTCTATCGTAATCTATCGTTGACAGACAGTGAAGTTTTTTTATATTTGTAAATAGTTTGATATTTTTTCTATTTATAATAATTTTCCAATAAATTATAGAAATTAATTTCATGAAATAAAATACATTAACAAATTAGTTATAAAATTAAATAGAAAAGGGGTAGAGAAATTGACATCGGAAATTTGATAGTGGTTCGACACAATCGGTCTACATCCACTTCCCAAGCTTCTCTTGGGTATGTCATTACGAACTTGATTCTTTCCACAACTTAGAGTCGCATTGCTATAATATTCTTTTTTCGAGCACAAGAACAAATCCGATCCTTTTCATGGTTGAGGATCAAACCATTACAACGACTCTTTTTTCAGGATTAAGAGCAACTCTTATAAAGATTTGAAAAAATTAAGGAACACACTTGCAACTCTCTTAATAGAATGGATTTATAGGATTGAAGTACTCAAGAAATCAATTCTTACAATACAATAAATTTCTCCCGAGAATTAGATGAAGAATAAAATTGAAGCCTGAGGAGAGCAACAATGTTGGCATGGTGAATTATGGAAGATTGAAAGATAATGAAAGTTGTTATTGAAATTTAGAGAAGAAGGTGAGTTTAAAAGAAGATGAAATTTTTAAAAACAAACTTAATTTGAGCCTTTAGATCTTGGAAAAGACAAATCAACAGTGGAGATTTTTCCTTTTTTAAAATAACTAGTCGTTAAACACATATATAAAATAATATTAATTTTATTTTCTTTTAAAGTCAACTAGCCGTTAGACATAAACATATATAATAATATTAAATTCATTTTCTTTTTTAAACCAATCCAAAAATCAAAAGCTCACAATGTGTCATTCCTCCCGTGCTCCAAGTGGCATATTTCAATTGGGTCCATTTTGATGAATAAGCCGCCACATCATCATCTTGGGTATTTTTTTGTTTAGCTTGTTTTGGCTATATTTTTCTTCATTCGAGCTCTGATTTAGATGATTCAAATTGTGTTAGAATCATTGTTTTGAGCTATATGCAATTGACACTTCAAAACACTAAAATTGTTAGTGAGTAAAAGTGGTTTGTTATCATCAAAACAATGACACATGACAAACAACTCAAAAAACATGAAATACAAAGTGATGTGTGATGTAAGATATAAACTTGAAACACCATCAACACACATACATAATTTTAATGCACTTGAACACATGAATCATATATATTCAATAACAACATTTTATCATTTTTTTTTTAATTATCTCTTCCCCTCTTGGAATCAATAAATAAGAGTAAGAAAAATAAATAGTGACATGAATTATTCCCTGAACATCAGAACACATACTTTGTATATTCCTTTCTCCTATCAACATGTCTACACAAAATATAAAAACCAACACTATAGATTCAATGTATCACATATTCTCTCATAACTTATAGTTTTAATATGAATCTAATTCTTATTAATTTAATATTTAAATCTTATTCAAATATTAATATTCTCATATTATAAAGTTTTAATTTTGAATCTAATTCAAAAATTAACTTTATATTATAATGTATCTCATACATAATTTTAATTACATCATATATGATTAATTCCCTTGATCAATTTGAACACTCAAATTCTTTCACCGCTTAATTTCCTTGTTTTAACCCATTGTGAGCTACCAGAGGGACCTAATGGACCTACAGTTATAAGTTCCAACGATTCGAGATTAATTAATTAAATTCTTTAATTATATTAATAGTTTAATTAATTAATCAACCTTCATTAACTATGGAGCATACCACTAAAGACCTATAGTTGCACTCTTATGAACTGCAGTATATTTATGTGTCCATTGATTTAACCATATTTTGTAAGTCAATCCTTCATAGGGTGTTTGTAATTACAACTGGGTCAAATTACAGTTTTACCCCTGTAATTACCTCTTGCACCTTAAGTACCACTAATCCTCTGATGAACAATTGCATTTATGATCCAACCATAAACAAAGTCTCTCTTAGGCCAGTGAGAGGGTGAGGCCTCATTGTTCAAGTCTTGGAGTTAGCACTTAAGGGAACAACCTATCTACTTTCCCTAAAGTTTGGAAGGAGCGAATTCCATCTTGTGAAGTTATGTTCCCAGCTCCTCACTCAGTATCATTCCTAAAATGGTAGGCATATTGAGTCAGCAACGAAGACCACTCTCACCTATACAAATCAAAGAATGACCCTTATGAGCAGGAATTCACTCACTCAGGATATGGTTATCATTTGAAATATAAAACTCTTCATTTAACGGAGTTACAAAGAAATATTTAATTTTATGGTCCAATCTTATACAAACTTACTGTATATGATACTCACACTTACATGTCATTACATGAATGATTTGGATTAAACCGTTTGTAACACTTACAACACTCAATAAACACTTACAAAGTGGGTTGTATCCATAGTGTTACCAGGTTAAGACACCCGACCTCATTCATATACTATAGATCTTTTAAGTTATTTCTTGAACACGATCCATTTGTATGTTAACCACATATTGTTCAAGATATATTAAATACCTTGGATCTTAGCTTTTAGATTCTAAGTTATGCTAATAAATAACACTTATTAGAAAATAAATAATACTTTATTTATTAATAATATGTTTACAAATTTACAAATTACGAGATTTAGAACATAAATCCCAGCACCAAGTTGAATGTGGTTTTCACCACTCTTCCTCTCTTTTTAAACACTTCATCTTCTCCAAATTTTTAGAATAACTTTCATTATTTTCAATCCTCCGTACTTCACCAAGCCATTATTGTTATTCTCTCAGAACTCTCATTTTTTTTTTCTTTTCATCTTATTCTTAAGAGAGATATTATATTGTAAGGATTTATTTGTTGAGTGCTTAAATTTGTAAATCCAAGTTGTAAGTGAAAGAGTAAAATACATGCAAGCGGAAGCAATTTGGATCTAAAAATACTCTAATTAATTTAATTTTATGGATTAAGCATGCTTGTTCATTAAAAAAAAAAAAAAAAAAAAAAAACATAGTTTTAGAAACTTACATTGGTGTAACTAAAAATTGAAGCAATCTTTTGGTTGTTTTTTTCTTTTATTTTTTTTTAATTTTTTTTTTATCATGAACACTTTATGGACCACCGCTAGAGGCTTTCCAACTCTTCTCTGCCCTTGGAATGGATTGTGGGGTCTAAAATTGTGATAAATTTGAGTCAAGTATGAAGGTTGGAGAGAGTTTGGAGTTGTTGGTTTTGAGAGAAAAAATTAGACTGATATTTCTAGCATTCATTAAATCCTCTTTCACTAAAATAACTTCTATTTAAAGAAGAATTCATGCCATTCAAATTAACCAAAAAAAGACACCAAGTAGGTGATTAATTTAATGGAAAAAGATGTGTTTATATGAGGTTGAAAGATGAATCGAGTCAACACCCACTTCCATGCAATTGAATTTCTAAAATTCAGTTTTAAAAAGAATTTTTTCTTTTTAATTTTAAATTAATTAATTTTAAATAAATAAAAATTAAATAATTAATTAAGCATTTTAATTAAATATTAAATATTAAATAAAATTAATTCAAATAATTTGACTTTTCTCAATCCAATGAATCTCTATTCATGTGATCAATATTTAAATCACATTTAAATATTTCAAACTCTCCACTATCGTTCAGTTCATAATTAAATGATCATACGTTTAAGCAAATCGTATACAATTAACTCATACGTTTAAGCAAATCGTATACAATTAACACTTACTCCCTAAACCGAATTCGAATGATTCAATCTCTCTCATCACACTGTTCTAAGGTTTAATCTGATATGAACTAGCAGGGGGACCTAATGAACCTACAAATCATGAGGTCCAATGATCCAAAGATAACATGCAAATCAAAATCATCTCAATTTGACACTGACTAGGTGATTAATTGAGTGGAAAAGGATGAGGTTTGATAAGGGATTGGGGTGAATACACCTCCTCCTTCATCCCATAAATTTTATAAATAAAATTTTCCAATTTCTTTAAAATTTATTAATTAAACAATTTAAATAATTATATTAATTTAATAAAATTAATTTAAATAATTAATTAAACATTTGAATTAATTATATTAAAATAATATTAAATATTAAAATAATAATATTTTTCACCAATCCCAATTTTTCTAGTCGATAAATCACTATTCATTCAATCAATATTTAAATCATATTTATATTTCTGACTCTCCAATTTTGTTTAATTCATAATTAAACGAACAAAACGTAATACTTACTCCCTAAATTGAATTTGAATGTTTTCAAATTCCCTCATCACATTGTTTTAAGGTTTAGTCTATGAGCTAACAAGGGGGAGACCTAATGGACCTACAAATCATGAGCTTCAATGGTCCGAAATTAACTAGCTAAACTCTTTAACCTATCTACTTAACATTCGTTAACTACTAGGACATTTCACTATAGCCCAATAGCTATACTCTTCTCATTGTAAATATATTTTTGTCTACTTGGTATAACCATGAATAGTAAGTCGACCATTCACAAGTTGTTCGTAATCACAGCTAGGTCAAAATTACCGTTTTACCCCTGTAATTACCTTTTGTTCCTTTAGTCCCACTGATCCTCTAATGATCAATTAGTTTGTGGTCTAACCACCAAACCGAGTCCCTCTCTGGCCAATGAGAGGGTGGGGCACATTTTCCAAGACTCGGAGTCAGTACTTAAGGAAACAACTTCTCTATTAACCTTTAGTTAGGTAGGAGTGAATTCCATCTTGAAAAACTATGTCCCCCAGCTATCTACTTGGTCTTATCCCTAAAATGGTAGGCATATTTAGTCGACAAACTTGGGCCACTATCAGCCATGCAGATTAAAGGATAATCCCAAATAAACATGAGTTCATAATTAGCTCAGGATTAAGATCGAGTTATTTAAATTATCATATTGAAATAATCAGTCTTAACAGTAAATGACGTTATAAAGTAAAAATGATCATCTCATGGTTCAGTCTTATGCAAACTCATTGCATAAGATGCCACACTCGCATGTCTTTACATGAATGATATATGATCACATCGTTTGTATCAAATACAAAGTGGGCTACATCCATAGTATCCCCAAGATAAGGTACAACAACTTTATCCCTATACTATAGACCGTTTTGGCTTTTACTCAAACTTAATCCATTTTTATGACTACACATAAAGTCTAAGTATTCATGTTATAACTAGGGGTTGGATTTAGATTTATATTATGTGCAACTCACATATTCAATAACATATTTACTGAATAAACTTCAATATCAACTTTATTGAAAATAGAATATGTTTATTGTTTACAACCACGAGTTTTAGGACATAAAACCCAATAGTAAGTGTACTCTTCATTCTTCCAAACTTTTGTAAGGGTTGCTCTTGATCCTAGAAAAAAAAGTTGTTGTAACAATTTGATCCTCAACGGTGAAAATGATCGAACTTGTTCTTGCACCCGAAAAAGGAATGTTGTAAGCACTAACTTATAGTGCTAAGTGTTGGGACAAGGCAAGAGAAATGTGGCCATGCGTTGTTAGAGAAAAGTAGCCGAGAGTGAAAGAGTTAGGCATGGGCCAAGACTATGCGGTGGTGAAAACAAAGAGGAGTATTGTTATTTTGAGTGACCATGCGTTGAAGGTGAAAATCACGAAGAGTTATGAGCTGAAGCAGTCACTTGCGTTGGAAGAGGAATTTATCATAGGCGAGGAAGGAAATGTTGTGAACAACTATGCGTTGGTGAGGTTGCATGCGTTAAGGTCTCCATGCGTTGGAGACGGACATAACTGATTGAGTTGTATGCGTTGAAGGTAGGAGGCATTGAGGACACCATGCATTGAGGGTAGCCGTCTGCTAAGGGCGTTGATGGTGGGCTACGTTGAATGCCTTACCTTGAATTGAGAAGGGAAACCCCGCGCGCCAGCCTGCATAAGAGAGTTAAGTCGGCAGTATATATAGGTGAGTAAATTGAATATTTTATCATTTTTAGATATTTCCGAGAGCTTAAGTCGGTTCCATTTTTCAGATGAACTACAAGTGAAGGTATAAAAAGGTGTTCTTGTGAATTCCGGGTAGAATTTTACTCGTTTTGATATCGAAATCTAAGCTGGAACAGCACATTATTAGCGGACGCACAAGCTCGACAGTATCGGATATTTGGAGTGAAACGAATCGAGAAGATTGAGTCTAAAGCTGAAATTTTAAGGTTAGTAAGTTAACTCAATTTTGAACAACTTTTGTGAAGGATGTTTGAGTTGAAATGGAATAGAAACATGTGAACTTTTAGCTGGAAGTGACTAATAAAGGAATTTCTGTGCAATCTGTAGTAGTGCGGAGAAATCTTGCAATATCTGACGAACAAGGAAAAGTTAAGCTACGAAAATTTGAGGTAAGCTAGAAAACATATTTCTCTACAAGTTTGTAGAAGGAAAGAAGTTCTAATTTTGACTGGAAATATGACTTTTAATCGACAGAAGTGAAGAACAAAAGCAAAAGAGGGAACTCTACTGTCTGGTGTCGCTAGGAAGTCGATATCTCAGAGAATTGGAGAGTGAGTAGCGAGACAAATCTCGCTGGTGGTATTGCAGAGCTTTTTGTCTCTTAAATCTCACTGACTCTCGCTAGGTATCGCTCGTTAGGTAAATCACGCTAGTCTCGCTTATCCTAGTGTCACTAGTAGCGTGTCCTGTTTGCAGTATCGTTGGTAATCTCGTTGGAATGTGGGAATTTCGTTAGTAGCCCTGCTTATTAAGTTTATTTTTGATAAATGGGAGGCTCAGTGATGAATCATGATATGAGTTTAATTATGCAAATTAAATGATCCAGTAAAAGAAGCGTAAACGATATCGAAAAGCAGATTTATGGATTGATATTGATTTATGAAATGCCCTATTTTCTCATGAAAGATTTGACTATGAACTGTTTTGTACAAAGTATTGTATTAAACTAAAGGAAAAATGTTTTAGAGGAGGCTCAATGCTGAAGGACATGAGAAGGCATGTGAGTTTCCTCGGGACGTAGTACTGATAGACATGGAGAAGGTACTTGGGCAACCCGCCATGTTCCTATGTGCACATAGAGGTTATATGCTGGTGCATTGAGTCTTGCTCCGCATCGAGCCTTATTTGTTTTCGACGTTGGGGCGTTGAGTTTTGCTCCACCTCAACTAAGGAAAAGTGTTGTAATCGTACTGTTTTATTTACGAATTATTGAAAAACCATGTATGATTTGATAAAGGCATTAAAACGTGATTTAATCAATGAAAATGTGACGAATTCTATGTTTTACTCATGTTATTAGAATTTGTTTAAATCCTGATGATTTTCGAACTAAAAGAATTTGTTTAAAATTAGTCACTCACTGAGCTGTTAGCTTATGTTTTCAAGTTTTTCTTTCCCATCCAGGTAGCAAGGACGTTCCTGGTGCTTTGCCTACTCCAACTCGCCCTGCTTAAGCTTCGAGTTTCCAGAAAATTGTCCTGTTTTGCAAAGTTGCTTGTATGTAAAACCTTATATAGGTGGCATGTAGACCTAGTTGTACATTTACTGGGAGTTGAAACATGATTTTGTATAAGGGCTTTATGGAAGAGTTGTATTCTGAATTATCGTTATGTACATAATTTCCTATACGTTATGGTTTGAAAAGTTAAGGAGCAATACGTATGTTGTAAACAGTATAAGACAAGTGTGTTAGTGGATAGTATGCGTCATAAAAAGGGGTGATGTATGCTGTCTTCACATCTCTTCTTGGGTTGGGTAGAGTAGCTTGGGAGGGGGTGTGACAAACGTTGTAATGATTTGACTCTAAACCATGGAAAGGGTCAAGGATTCTAGTGAAGTACCCCAAAAGGAGTTTGAAAAGTAGGTGTAGGCTTGCTTTGCCAAACCACTATAAATTTTCAGTGTCATTTTTAGTATCCTTCTCCTATTTAATTTTGCAATTAATTTGTTACTATAATTTATTGTATGAAATTAATTGCAAAATTAATTGTTTAATGTTTATTTATGTTGGTTGAAATAATTGATCTTTATATATCTTATACCAATCTTTTTATTAAAATTAAATTGGATGCTTAAAATTGTTAGTTCCAATTATTTAGCTACTTTGGGTTGAAATTATTTGCATGAAATTCTTGTTTAATTTACTGGTTAGCAAAAATTTGTTAATTTGCTTAATTGGGCACCACTTTAGGAAAAAGTTATAATTAGTTTTAAGAAACCCTATTCACCCCTTCCCCCTCTAGGGTTGTCGTACCGATCTTACAATTGGTATCAGAGCCTCATGTTGCTCTTGTTTCTAATAGAAAAGGATGTTTTCAAAAATAGAAAAATGTTAAAAATAATTACAAATATAGCAAAATTTTACTTTCTATTGATGATAAACCGTGATAGATTCAAATAAACAACTATCACTGTGACATCCCAAATTTTCAAGTAATTTGTTTTTTTAAAAAAATTTATTTTCTTGAATTATTTGGTTAGTTGTTTGAATGTTGAAGCTTTAATTGGATTATGTTGAGAAAATAATTCAATTTAAAGTAATCGTGATAAAAAGATTTGGATTTGATTCAATTAGTGGAAAATTGAATTTATTTGGGAGAGATTTAAAAGTTGGATTTAAATTAGAAATTGGGTGAGATTTAAGAACTTGATTAATTTAAGAAAATATGAGGATAAGTTAGAATTGAATTTAAGTTGGGGAATTAATTTGTTAGAAGATATTTTGGTTAAATAAATTATTAAGTGGTGGTTGGAAAAGATTTGATTTGATGGATTGAGGAATATTATATTAAATAAGTTGTGTTTTGTTTTAGGAAAAGGCAAAGGAAAATGGAAATTTAAATATATATATTTAGGGTTTTGGAAAAGGAAAAGGAAAGAGAATTTAAAGAAGTATATATATATATATGTACTTAAGCCAATCTTGGATGTCAATGGGTTTGCAAGTTGTTGCTCTGGCGATATTTCTTTTCGTGAGTTACGCTAGGTTTTCAAGACTTGGTTAGGTCAGGACTGTTTGGGTAAGTATTGTTGATTATCTCGTAATTTCGTGAATTGGTTTTAATTGTTGTTACTCATTGAGGTTGGATTTTAGATTCAGGCTTCCATGGATTTTGGGATCAGAAACAAGCTGTCCAAACGGGTTTAAGGGTCCATTTTGGTTGGACTCATTGTTTGAAGTATGGAAGAAGATTGTGGCTTAGTTTCACTTTGGGGTTTTAACTCAAGCATTTTGTGAGAATTGGCTGCTTGGTTAGCTATTTGCACCTAGTCTCAATGTAAGTGGTCTTACTACCTGAACCGCCTTCCCGCCATATGTTTAGTTGCCATGATGAGTAAAATTTCTAAGCCCCATGTGAGATAGCATGCTTGTATGAAATTCCCATGTTTAAAGGATGTATGTGAAATCGCCATATGTTTAGTTGCCATGATGAGTAAAATTTCTAAGCCCTATGTGAGATAGTATGCTTGTATGAAATTCCCATGTTTTAAAGGATGTATGTGAAATGCATATGCTTGTATTATGAGATGTTTGTAAACAGCGCTGTTAATGTATGAATTCATGGAAGGAAAGGAGTGAGAATTTAATTGGTCATGTGTGCTGGGTAGTGGTAACTCCCCTACGTCGGTTGGATGTTCACCAGAGGTTGTGGTCCTTCGGGGTCACTAGAGGTTGTGTTCCTTCGGGTTCACCAGAGGTTGTGTTCCTTCGGGGTCACCAGAGGTTGTGTTCCTTCGGGTTCACCAGAGGTTGTGGTCCTTCGGGGTCACCAGAGGTTGTGTTCCTTCGGGTTCACCAAAGGTTGTGGTCCTTCGGGGTCACTAGAGGTTGTGTTCCTTCGGGTTCACCAGAGGTTGTGGTCCTTCGGGGTCACCAGAGGATGTGTTCCTTCGGGTTCACTAGAGGTTGTGGTCCCTCGGGATCACCAGAGGTTTGTGATCCTTCGGGATCACCAGAGGTAAGAGTTCCTTCAGGGCTCCAGAGGTTTGTGGACATCCAAAACCAACTGTAGGGAGAGTATAACCAGTTCCCTATAAAAGTATGTTAGATATGCCTGTCTTATGACTAATGCACTTAAAGGACTTGGGTGCCAGTATAACCAGTTCCCTATAAGAGTATGTTAGATATGCCTGTCTTATGACTAATGCACTTAAAGGACTTGGGTGCCAGTATAACCAGTTCCCTATAAAAGTATGTTAGATATGCCTGTCGTATGACTAATGCACCTAAAGGACTTGGGTGCCTAGCCTGGCTCCGGTAGTGGGGTCACTTACTGAGTAATATAATTGCTCACCCTTTCATCTTATTTTTTTCAGGTAAGGGAAAGAACATGCTGGCGAATGACAAGAGGAATCCTTGATGGCTTCACGGGACCCGCAGTAGCTTCCGCTAGTACTGCATGTTTTAATGAGTTTTGGTTAAATTGTCAAATTTTGTTTTGAAACTTGTCTTTCAGTTTTGTATGTGGATTCCTGTTCACGAAAATTTATTGATTTTTATTAGGGGTACCCCGAACCAAGATTTCTTTTTTTTATATGTTTATGCATTATTTTTCTTGAGTTTTAGCATTGTTTCTTTCTTACTATTTAGCATAGTGTCTTTTTAAAATATGCATGCATTGAGTAATGGTCCGATTAGATTGTATTAGTCGGGTCGTTACAATCACTTTATTAGATAGACATGGATAGATGTCTCTTTGGGTCTATCGTGGTCTATTATAAATAGAAAGTAAAATTTTGCTATATTTATAAATAGTTTGATATTTTTTCTACTTTAACAATTTTCCTAATAGAAAAATATTTTCATAAATCATTTCATATTGATACCCCATTGTTTGAGTTTTTCACTTATACAATTGGTATTAAAGTATGTTATTAATATTTTGAAAATTTTTAAAAATCTTAAGTGCTAGAGCTAAGCAACTTTAGAAGAACATTTTATTGATAGACCCCATTCTTTGATGGAAATAAAAATTATGATGTATGAAAAAATATGCTTGCTATGGATTTCAATGTTTTGTATGTTTGTGAGCATGATTTATCAAAATTGGAATTGAATAATGAATTGCTTACTTTTAATGCCAAAACCATAAATATCATATAGTGTGCATTAGCTAGACAACTATGTGAAATCCTACATTTTGATTATGCATATGATATTTGAAATTTTCTTAATAATATGTATAGTGCAGAAAATTCTCATTGTACTACTAATCATTTATTTGATGCGAAGGAGAATTACAATTCTAAAAATCAAGGAAAAGTTCATAAAGTAGAAAAATAAAAATGTGATAGATCCTCCTTGTGCCTAATGGCTCATTCGAATAGAGATTTCAAAGATGAAAATGACAAAAATGAGGTAAATCAATCATCTCCTTGCAATGATGAATTGTATGGTGCTTTGAAGATATGCAACAAGATTTCGAAAAGCTTATCTTAAATATCTAAAACTATTAAAGAAGTTTAAGGCATTTTTTACTGAAAATAAACCTTTGATGGATGAAAATGCTTGCTTGAAAAATGGAGCTAATGATATGTTGTTGCATAATAATGTTGATATTTGTTATGTTGAGAAAAATATCTTGAATGATAGAATTGCTTTTTTTGAAAAAGAGAATGATGAATTTAAATATTTGTCTTGTGAATTGAAGAATGGAGTGAATGAATTGAGGAATGAAAATGAGAAATTTAGATCTCATTCTTTGAGATAAAGTGAGCCCAAATTGAATTTAGATTTCACCCTCCTCCATCTCTTTTTAAACATATCTTTTTCTCCAAATTTTTATAAGAAATTTTCATAATTTTCAATCCTCTCGAAAGAATACAAAGCCTTCATTGTTGCTTTCTCCAAGTTCCAATTTTCTTCTTTTCATTTAATTCTTCAGAGAGATATATTGTGTTGTGAGGATAGATTCGTAGAGTGATTTTTTTTTTTTTTTTTTTTTTTTGTAAATATACTCTTTGAGAGAGTTTTTCAAGTGTGTTCTAAATTCTTTAAAACCATTGTAAGAGTTGCTCTTAATCCCGAAAAAGAGAGGTTGTAACAGTTTGATCATTATCCATGGAAACGATTGAGTTTGCTCTTGAACTCACAAAAAAAGCAGTGCAGAGGTTGGGCTCTAATCCATGAAAAGAGTCAAGACTTCTAATAGAGTACCCAAGAGGAGTTTGGGAAGGGGATATAGGCCGGTTGTGCCGAACCACTATAAAATTTTCGGTGTCAATTTCTCTATCCCTCTCCTATGTAATTTTGCAATTAATTTGATATTATATTTGTTATTTTGATTAGTAGTTCTTAGATTTTTATATACTTTACAAATCTTACTATTTGAATTAAATAGGGTGCTACAATTAAAGTATTAGTGTTAATTCATTGTCTATTTCAAAGTGAAATTATTTGCATAAAATACTTGTTTAAATTATTTGTTAACCAAAAGTTTGTTGATTTATTTAATTAGGGCCACATTAAGAAAAAGTTTTAATTAGTTTGAACCTATAGATTAAAAGCTCTAATGATATGAAATTATTTAATTAAACTCTTTAATTAAATTAATCAATATTCTTTAACTGTAGATCGCTCCACTAAAAACCAATTAATAGCAAGTCGACCCTACACAAATTACTCGTAACTACAATTGAATCAAATTACTGTTTACCCTTATAGTTACAACTAACTTCTTAAGTACCACTATTCTTCCTAATAAACAAACAGTTTATAGTCCAACTATAAACTAACCTCTCTTGGGCCAGTGGGATGGTGAGACCTCATTGTTAAAGACCTGAAATTAGCTCTTAAGGGAGTAATTTATCTACTTATCCTAAAGATGGTAAGAAGTGAATTCCATCTTGTGAAGATATATTCATCGACGATTTGGCCACTCTCACACATAAAGATCAAAGGATTGTCTTCATAAACAAGAGTTCATAACCCACTAAGGATTAGGGTTGAGTCACCAATGGTCATCCTATGAAATGTTAATTTCTTCAATTAACAGCGTTACAAAGAGAAATTAAATATTTTACGGTCCAGTCTTATACAAACTCTTTGCATATGATACCGTCACTCATGTGTCTCCACATGAACGATTAGGATCAAATTGTTTGTAACACTTTACAACTTTTGTAACAATTACAAAGCAGGTCGTCACCATAATGTTACCAGGATAAGGCACCCAACCTTATCCCTATACTACAAACCTTTTGTTTATTACTTAACTATGATTTAAACCTTATATGACAACCACATACATGTTCATGTTAACATAAAATAACCATATATCTTAGTTTATTGGATTGAATTAATGTAAAAGACAAATAAAATAACTCTTTATTTTATTGAATAAATAAATTATATTTACAACTTTACAAACTACGAGATCCCAAGAGTTTTAGGACACCAGTCACAACATGAAGGTTATATGTTTATCGAGTTCACATGTCTGTCTTTTGGGTGTTTGGGGTGCTGAGTTCATATGTTAGAGGTACCTTGTGTAGTTTTTTCTTACATAAATAATCTGTTTTTGTGATGATTATTTTTGTTTGGAGACTTTTTTATTCAATAATTCTAAAAATA
This sequence comes from Citrullus colocynthis, assembly GCA_031780015.1. Taxonomy (NCBI): domain Eukaryota; kingdom Viridiplantae; phylum Streptophyta; class Magnoliopsida; order Cucurbitales; family Cucurbitaceae; genus Citrullus; species Citrullus colocynthis. The sequence continues at coordinate 1,752,910 of QLSR01000104.1, read as the reverse complement.
TATTTTTTTTAATTAACTATCGATTTTATTTTATTTTATTATTTTTTAAGAACACATGTATTCTTGGGAAATTTATTAAATAGGATTTAGGGTTTACTTTTGAATCATGCATTTCAATATATATGTATATGTATTTTTTTCAGTTTAAGTAATCATATTACAAATTTGTGCATGTGACGTTTCTAGTTAAGTCATTTTTATCTTAACACTTTTGATAAGAACTTTTTAAAATAAAAGACCACTTGTGTGTTTGACAATTTTTCTCAAAAGTGTTTTTACATACAAGTTTGTTTGATTTCTTACATGATAAAAGTGATTTTTATTAATGTTAAATTACAATGAAGAATGACTATAAAATACTATGAATTAATAAAAAAATGGGGAATTCAACGTTTTGACGGAACTTACGTACTTTTGTGTCAACAATGGTGTTTTTATTGACAATTTTGTGTGTTGACTTAAATATAAACATTTATTGATGTTTTATATGTATTTTTATATTAATAGTTATTTTTAAGCTTTAAATTAAGGTTTTATTGGCAAATTTATGTCACAAGCGTCAACAAAATAAAAAACTCATGTGTCAACAAAGCTCAAATTTGTAGTAGTCATATTTTAAAATAATGGTTCGAAGTTGGTGGAATGGCCATTATCGGAGGTCGTTGGAGTTGGCCAACAATAGTGGTGGTTGAATGTTGCTTTGTTGAAGTTGGCTGTCAGATGTGGTCGTCAAAGTTAGCCATCGAAGGTGGTTGCTAGAGTTTGGACGTCGGAGGTGGTCGACAGAGTTGCCTGTCTAAGGTGGTCACCAAAATTGGTCATCAGAGTTGAGCAATGAGGCATATGTGGTGATGAGGGTTGATTGCACTGTTGGTGGAAATGGTATAAAATGTCGATGACATACGAAGTTGGCCTCCCAAACAAAGAATTGAGTTCATTTCTCAACTCATCTCCTGTCACACCCCCTCCCGGATTATCCTTTCTCAACCCGAGAAGAGGTGTGAAGACAACAACCTTGACTCTTCTGTAAGGTTCACTGTCCAACCATTTCCGTCAAGAATAGCCCAGACGAGGTTTCCGTGTAGGCAAAGCATCCTGAACTCGCTTGCTACCTGGAAAATAAAATAAAATAGGAAAACGTGAGCTACAAGCTCCCTGAATGACTGGCTTTGTAAAGACTATCTTTAGTTCGAACAGAGGCATGTCAAAACAATATCCATAAAACAAGGATTAAGCAAAATAGCTTTTCGGCAAAACCTTGTCAATCTTGGGAATCCATTATGAAACATATAGAATCGTTATCAAATAAATAATTCAGAAAATCATTTGGCATTTCAATCTTTTCCCTTAGTTGAAGTGGAGCAAAACTCAACACCCCAACGTCGAAAACATATAAGGCTCGATACGGAGTAAGACTCAACGCACCAGCATATAACCTCTATGTGCACATAGGAATATGGCGGGTTGCCCAAGTACTGGGTCCCGGGGAAGTTCACATGCGTTATTAGCATTGACCCTCCTCTTAAACATTTATAGGCGGGTTGCCCAAGTGCTGGGTCCTGGGGAAGTTCACATGCTTATTAGCATTGATCCTCCTCTTAAACATTTATAGGCGGGTTGCCCAAGTGTTGGGTCCCGGGGAAGTTCACATGCTTATTAGCATTGATCCTCCTCTAAAACATTTTTTCCATCAATTTACATAAATAGTTCATCAAAGACTTTTTAGGAAACAGGGTGTTCCTCGATAAATATATTTTGCAACATGCCTTTCGTTACCATAAAGTAATCAAGTAAATCATGCCTTTTAAACCATATATTCAAGCATTACGCTTTTCACAGAAACAATCATCTCAAAACCATTTCACATAATAATATTTTTAATAAAATTCATTTTCGAAGAAAGGAAAGAGTCACTCACAAATCTCTTGAGGAATTTCCCCTTTTTCCTTTTAAATTTCCATTTCCCGAGCCCTTAACGCAAGGCTTCAGCTTCTAGTCCACTAGTTGGCTATTTTCGCTCTCGGTAGCTTAGTTGGTCACAGCGTTCTAACTCTGGAACGCAAGACTAGCCTTCCTCTATCAGTTTGGTTGGTCACAATCCTGCCTTTCAACGTAAGGTTGATGGCTACTGCAAAGTGCAGCCTAACTCCTCTTATTCCTTTCGGATGCGTCGACTTTTCTTAAACACAAGGTCACCTTGAACGCATCGTCTCTTTTCAAACACCACGTTCTCTTTAAATGTTGAATTCGTTTCCAATGCAAGGTCAACCCCTCTTCAACGCAAGATAACTTCTTTAACGCCAGATGATTAAGTTGTCAAAAGTGTCTTCTTTCTTGGCCGCAGGCCTCTTTTTACAACGCAAGGGGGTTCCTTCTTTCTGTCTTCGTTCTCCTTCTTCTCTTAAGGATTTTTACTTCAGAATCATCAGTCGTTATCCTTTCCCCAGGGTTCTATTTAAAGAGATCTTGCCATCCTACTCCTTTTCTGCCACTTAATTGCCATATGTTGCTCTGCATGTCTGACTAACCATGCATTTGTCCAAGTGTTACCTTGCATGAAACACTTAACATGCCTTTTTAACACATCCTTATTTTAAGGTGTCAAGTTTATATGAAGCCACCTAGCCTTTATAACTTATCTTATTCGTCCATTATTTCCAAATAGACAGCCATTCAATCCATACAGCGCCCTCATGCGTTCATTGAGTTTCCCTTATGGTTTGAGCTTCCTTACTCACTTGTCTAACTCTTAACAAACTATACCATCGTCTTTGACACGTAGAGGTAACCGTCTCAACGCATAGGGACCTCAGTGCATAACAACCTCACCAACGTATGGTAAGCCAACACGTTTCTTCTCCCATCGACGCAGTGACTACTTCAGCACACAATAACCATTCGTGATCACCTTCAACGTATAGTCGCCATATTTCAATCCAGTGTTTACACAATACTGCTAAGCGTCAACGACAACGAATCCTTCTCATGCTTTACCTTTATGCATTGGTCCTGTTGCGTTTACTTCCATCCTGCGTCCATGACCTTCTACCTATCCTTAGTCATTCCTTGATTATTTCCAAGGTTATTCTTTTAAACCTTTCCTTATTTTAACTATTTCCTTTCAGATAATTTAACATGCGTCCAACACATGTTCTAATTTTTATGTCTACTTCACAACCTTCTACCTTCCAACACTTAGAAATATAATAGAAGTCTACGCGTCTTACTTCTTTCCCTTTAAGTGCTTGAGTACTTCCTATACGTCCTCTTTAACTACGCGTTACTTCAGTCTTGACCATGCGTCCAACATGGTCTTTTATTCCTCTCCTTCTGACATTTCAACGCATAAGTTGCTAAAAGTTGGGTTGTCACATCTCCCCACCCCAAAGATCCCCTTAACTCCACATAAATGACATATAGGCACAAATTTTTGTTATAAGCACATTTTGATCTAGCATGAAATTGATTAGGCACATGATTTGATTTTCCATGAATATGTTTAACTTTTTCATGTTTTGGCACAAACTTAGGGTCAACAAACTTAGGCACCTTGGATATGACATTTTGAGACATAGAAGTGATGTCCTTAACAAAAGTAGTACTCTTAGTAATAGATGAGTAATTTTCATTCACATAACCGAATCCACTTTTATCACTAAAAAAGTTTACTCACATCAATAATCTTATCCAATTTTTGTGCACCTATAGTCAATTTTTTAATACTTTTTTTAGCACAGTCAAGCTCATTTACAAGATTTGACTCTCTTTCTCTTAAAGTGTTAACAAGTTCATTTTTCTCAAAGAAATCATGTTCAATAAATTTAATTTTATCAAGAAGAGAAAATTTATCATTTTCCAAAGAAGTATTACTAGTTTCCAGCTCAATAATTCTATTTTTCAAACTAGCAATTTCATCATTTAGTTCCAACAAACAAGATCTAAATTTCTCATTTTCATATCTCAAATTATTCAATTCTACTTTCACTTCACAGGACAAAGATTTGAGTTCATTTTTATTTTCAAGAAACTTAATTTTATCATTCAAAACATTTTTCTCTATCACAACAAGAATCATGCAACAACATGTTATTAGACGTTCCATTTTTCAAACATGCATTTTTCATCCATCAAACTTTTATTCTCAATAATCAAGACCTTATATTTTGTTGACAATTTTAAATATTTGGAGCTAACATTTTTAAGATCACATTGCGTGCTTTCAAATGCATCATATAATTCATTATAAGTTGGAGATTTTTGAATTACCTCATTTTGTCACTTTCATTTCCAAAATCGTTATCCAAATGAGCCATTATGCATAAAGAGGATCCATCACATTTTTCATTTTCCACTTCATAGACTTTTATTTGATTTTGAGAATTGTAAGTTTCCTTCACATCAAATAAATCGTTAGTAGTCGTGCAAGAAGAATTTTCTATGCTATTACATATTGTCAAAGAAATTCCAAATATTATATGCATAATCAAATTGTGCAATTTTCTTACATACTTTACTATCCAAAGCACTACATATGATATTTATGGCAAAACCATTAAAAGAGAACAACCTATCCTTCAATTTTAATGTTGACAAATTATGTTAAAAAACATACAAGAGGTTAAAATCAATAGCAAGCAAACATGTTTTCATTATCTTTTTACAAACCTCAAATTTTTCACCATTAAAGAAAAGAGGTGTATCAACAAATTGACCTTTTAAAGTTGCCATAGCTCTTGAAATTAAACTTGTCAAATAATTTTTCAAAATATTAACAGAATACTTTATGTATCCAAATAATACTTGAAAAATAATTTATGTAGAAGAGCTCCTCGCTCTAATACCAATTGTTGAAGTGAAAAACTCAAATAATGAGTATTGATCTGAAATGATTTGAGAAAATATTTTTTTTTAGAAGCAAAAGCAACTAGTGGTAATACCAATTGCATGATCGATATGACAACCCTAGATGGTGTGAATAGGTATTCAAATTAATTAAAACTTTTTCTAAACATGAGCCCAATTAAACAAATTAATATACTTTTTGCAAATTAGTAATTTAAACAATGATTTTATGCAAATAAATTAAATTCAAAATAATGAAGAAATGGCTATTTGACTTACCCTTTTGCATTGTTTGAAGGGAAGTGGTTATTTGGCTAATTTGTACCTCTATGTTGTGAATAGCTTTGCCATGACTTTGTATGGTGCTCTCCAATGCGGTGGTCCTTCCTCTTTACTCTTTTATGAACTCCACCATTAAGTCTTCTAAGTTGGACTTCTTTTCGGTGTGTGATGAACCTACATTGGAAAAATTGAGAGGACCTTGTAAAACATTCCTATTGTTAGCATACGAAAAGTTTCCATGGTTCCTTAAGTTAGGATGGTAATGAGTTGGAAATTGTTGTTGGTCATGACCTCTATAGTGTCTTCTATCAACATAATTGATCATCTCATTGTCTTTTATTCCAACTCCTTTTGTGTAGTTATCTCTGATACCAAGGCTACAACAGATGCTATGGATGGTGGACTTGCTTGAGCTTAGCCTCCTGCAGTCAATTTAGAAAGAGCCTTAGTATGGGAAGCCATTTGAGCTTTAAGAGAATTTACCTCATCCACCTCATACAATCCGACAGCTTTTGGGATGATTGGAGAAGACCGCCTTAATTGTAAGATGTAGTGGCCAAGTCTGGCATCTAGGATGGATTTGGTTGAACTTGACAATCCATTGTATAAGAGTTGAATTTGCAACTAATTCGGGTAGCCATGTTGAGGGCACCTCATCAAGAGATCCTTATACCTTTCCTAAGCCTCACATAGTTGCTCATCCTCAAGTTGTCAGAAATACTTGTTCAAGAAAGCTTGAGCCAAAATCTCCCATGTAGTGATACTATCCGGAGGTATGGTTTCTAACCAATTCTTTGCTCGGTCCTGTAAAGAGAAAGGAAAAAGTCTTAGTTTAATAGCATCTTAGAAACACCATTCATCTTTACCGTTCTGCATATCTCTAGGAAAGGCCGTAAGTGCTTCTGAGGATCTTCATTGGTTCTTCCTCTAAAGGCTAGCTTTCCAGCCATTTGGATCAACCCCAGTTTTAACACAAAGTTGTTGACATTGATGGACACATTCATAATGTCGGGTTGATTTACCGATAATGTCGGTTGGAAGTTGTTGTTGACAGATCTAAAGTCCCCGGCAACAGCGCCAAAAACTTGTTGTTGATGAAATGCTAAAGTCCAAAAACTTGTTGCGTTTATATTTATTAAGCTTACTATGCGTTCAACTATGCATTCAACATGTTTAATACTATGCGTTATTAATCTGTCAAATTTTCCTATTTTTCACCCAAGTATAAGCAAAGAATGAGGTTTTCTCGGTGAGTCCGAGGTTGAACACAGGGACTATGCAGATTCTATAATTAGTTGGACTATTTGAGTCATGCGTTTAAAGAAGGTGATGAGAAGTGATGCGTCTAACTAACTAGAAAGCAATAAACCTAAGCTAAAGTGGTTTGATGGAGAGGTTTGCGACACAGCAAAAGCAGCTAATTGAGTTGTATGAATGGTAAAACGCAGGGCTGGGGTTGGTTATCATCTAAAGTTGGAAACGCATAGTTGGGTCTATTTCATACCAGTGACTCTTCTCCCGGTTGTCAGCCTCTATGCGTTATATGTCTATAATGCATAGGAGAGTGTTAAGTACCAAAGTTATTCCTATCCCTAGGTAACACTTCTTAGCCTTGTCAACTGAGTTCCACAATCACTTACTCTCCTGATCAGTCTAATTATTACTACTTATATCGATTAGCTAGATGGACATAAGCATTTCATTAAAAATACATTTGACAAGATGAAATAGTCTTCTACGTTTCTTTATTTAGATGCTAACGTAACTCGTGCCCTTTGAGAGAGTTAGTTACACATCGATGATAAACAGCAAATGGAAAGTGATGAGAAATGAATAGCCATGGAAGATGTATAGATTGATGAACGGAATAACTGTTTTAGAAAACATAATTCCTTGCTAATAGACTAAAAAAAAGTAAGAAAAGAGATAGAAAGCATGAATGGCTTCTCAATGTCTTGAGCTCGCGGGGATGGTAGCGCGAATTCTGCTGTGAAGTGGTCAGGCGGAGGGAAGACTCTTCTTTTTCGAGCTATTTGTCTCCTGTTGTCATCTGGAGAGAACTCTGCTGTCACTTAGGAATTCCTCCGAGAGGTCCAACAACATTTTCGTCTTCAGCTTTGCCCTTTTATAGATGTTGCGTTGCAATCACTGGCAAATCTGCATGATTCGAGGCTGAATTTCTGCCTTGCATCCATCTCCCGACAACTCTCAAGATTATTATCTGATTCTCCACTGCCTTCATGATATGCGTCCACGAATTACTTGGGTTCATGTGTTCAAGTGTGCCAACGCATCCATGGGTTGCTAACGCATCAACCTGCATTGAAGGGTTGTCAACGCGTCCACAGGTTGCCAACGCATAGTCCTGCGTTAAGAAGTTGCCAACGCATCTACAGGTTGCTCGTGTCCTGCATTAAAACATGCGTTTTAGATTAAAAAAGTTTTAAAACAATTATCTTCATCAATTTATAAGAGTAGAACACATAAGAAGATTTATTAATAGAATTTAGCACTAACTACCGCATGATTCTCTATTTAAGCTCTATTTTTCTACGAGAAAGACATATAATAACTTGTATTTCTACAAGTTATCAGAAGTAAACCCGAATTGCCTTTGGTATCTCCTCCATCTCCTCGGTGTGATTGTGTAGAGCCCTTAGATTCCTTCCATGGGTCCTATCAATCTCGGGATCAAGAGGGAGGAGGTTAGTATTATCATGAGGTATAAACCAACAAAATTATCAACCAAACAATATACACCTCAAATTAAGATATATCAATTCTAATGAATATGAAGCAAATAAAACCGTTCTTTGAATCCTCGGCAACGGCGCCAAAAACTTGATGTGCACTTTTTGTGTTTATCGCAAGTGTACGAGTTAAGTTATAATATAAGACAGTTAAATCCAAATATTGTTCAACTAAGAATCCAATTATGAAGGTTTATTTGAGGATTGGAATTTAAGTTGTGCTGTTAGAAAGACTTAAAAAGGAAAGCAAGTAAATAAGAAACACAAGAGTCAAAGAGAGTTCTAGGGTAATGAATCTTTGTTTACTTCATCATGCAATATTTTGGGGTTCATGGATTTTATTACAATACATATGCTTAAGTCTAGAAATATAAATCCAAGTTATTTTCTCTAAAAAACAACATTTTCTTATGCAACTCAATTGATTACTAATTTCTTGAAACCAATATAAATTACATGGCATTAAGAATAGTCTTTAGCAACTTTCATTGTTAACCTAACTATGTTCATGTGAGATTAACAACAATTGTTATAGATCTAGTTAGACATACGATCTTTCAACCATACATCTAACTTAACATTCAAACATGACCATTCAGCAAGAGTTTAAGCACAATAACAAAGAAAAGCATAATCATTACAACAAAATCATGAATAGTCTACAATATCAACATAACTTCATAAACAATTCATCAAAACCCTAAAACTAAAGAGCTTAGCCACTCATAGCTTTAAGTAACATGTTCACGACAATATAAACAAAGAAAGAGTGTAAAGAAAGTCTACTAAAAAGAGGCTCTTAATTGAAGAGGCACTGTCAAGATGTCCTTGGTCTTCACGTTGGAACTCGAACGACACCACTACTCTCTCTCTGTCTCTCGAACTATTTTCTCTCTTCCTTGCAGCTAACTCACTCTTTGAACTCTCTAATAAACTTTCTCTCAATTCTCTTCTTCTTGTGTCTCTTGGTGTGTATGGTGATTAGGGATGCTAGAAACCCTCCAATTTATAAAGTTGGTCGCCCAAAATTCTTTCCAAAAATATAGATTCTTCAAAATAGGAAAGATGGTGCCGCGATGTCATAGAATAGCGGTTAGCGCATGCTGAGCGTCATTGAAGGATGGTGCTGCCGCGCTGTGAGTCATAATTTCCTACCTTCGGCGCCGTGGGATTGCTGCGTTCAGAGGTCTCTCTCGGGAAAAAGCGTCGCAGCGCTGCCTTGTTTTTGGTAGATTTGTGTTTTCTTCTCTTTTTCACTGGATTTTGGCTTGGTTTTGATCTTTTGACTTTCAATTCTTCTTTTCTTTATTTTGACTTGAAAACCACTAGCAAACACGTGAAATCTAATATAAACTCTCTTAATTTGAGAGAACAGAAAGCACTTTTAAAGCGCTTTTCAAGGATCAAAACCGTTACAACTCTTTTTTCGGATCAAGAGCAACTCTTACAAAGGTTGGAGAAAAATTAAAGAGCACACTTACAACTCTCTCAATAGAGTGAATTTACAAGATTAAAGCACTCAACAAATCAATCTTCACAAGACAATAAATCTCTCTAAAGGATTAGATGAAAAGAATAAAGTTGAAGCTTGGAGAGAGCAACAATGTTGGCATGGTGAAATATGGAGGATTGAAAAATAATGAAAGTTGTTATTGAAATTTCGAAAAGAAGACGAGTTTAAAAAGAGAGGAAAATTTTGAAAGCCAAACTTAATTTGAGCCTTTAGATCTTGGAAAAAACAAATCAATGGTGAGAATTTTTCCTGTTTCAAAACAACTAGTTGTTAGATAAAAATGTAAAATAATATTAAATTCATCTTCTTTTAAAGTCAACTAGCCGCTAGATACAAGCATATGCAATAATATCAAAATCATTTTCTTTTTAAGACCAATCCAAAAATCAAAAGCCTATCATGTGTCATTCTTGTCGGGATTTGTGCCTTAAAGCCTTGTAATTGATTAGTTAATTAATTTAATTATTAAATATGCAATATTAAATTCCATTAACCATAAAAATCCAAGGTTATTATATATGGTCTTAAACAGTATGTAGTTGACATACAAGGTGGATCATGTTCAAGAAATAACCTAAAGGTCTACAGTATATGGATAAGATTGGGTGCCTTATCTTGGTGACACTATGGTTACAACCCACTTTGTAAAAGTTACAAATGGTTTGATCCAAACCGTTCATGTGGAGACATGTAAGTGGGGTATTCTATACAAAGAGTTTGTATAAGACCAAACCAGAAAATATTTGAACTCTCTTTATAAATCTATTAATTGATGAGATTAATATTTCATAGGATGATCATGTGTGACTTGATCTTAATCCTGAGTGATTTATGAACTCTTGTTTGTGAGGTTAGTCCTTTGATTTGCACGGTTGAGAGTGGCCTAAGTTGTTAACTCAACAAGCCTACCATTTTAGGGGTTTGACTAAATGGGAAGCTGGAAATATAACTTCACAAGATGGAACTCACTCATTCTTGTATAGGGAAAGTAGATGAGTAGTTCTCTTAAGTACTGATTTCAGGTCTTGAATAAGGGGCCTCACCCTCTGCTGGCTCGAGAGGGACTTAGTTTATGGTTGGACCATAAATAAATTGATCATTAGAAGAATCAGTGGTACTTAAGAAAAAGATGTAATTATAGGGGTGAAATAGACATTTTTTACCCAGTTGTAATTATAAACAACTCGTGAAGGATCGACTTGCTTATATTGATTATATCCATGGATAAAACTTGTCCTATAGTATATAAGAGTTCAACTATGGGTCTATAGTGGTTTGCCTTGTAGTTAAAGAATGAAAATTAATTTAGTTAAAGAGTTTAATTAGTTAATCTTAGATCATTGTAGCTTATAATCTGTAGGTCCATATGGTCCCCTTGCTAGCTTGCCACAGACCAACAAGGATCAATTATGTTGAAAGAAAAATTTAAAATGTTCAAATTTATGAGGAAAAATATTAATTGTATTGGATACAATCAATTACATGATTTATTATAAAGTTTATTTGAGTAAAATTCGAATTGTAACTTTATAATATGGAGAATTAATTTATATGAATAATAATTTAAATAATTAATTATTTATTTGGATGAAATTCATATAAATAAATAGAAGGAGAATTAATTAATTAATTAATTAATTAAAAATTAATTAATTTGAGTTTAAGAGCTAAAATTTCAACAAGGAGTTGAACTTACCTTAAGTGGGGTTGTTCATGCTTTATTTATAGTGGTGTTCAGGGGTCTTCCTTTGTTGGGATTTATGTCCTAAATCTTGTAGTCGGTAAATTTGTAATTAAATTAATAAATAAAGTATTATTTATTTATATAATAATTGTTATTTGTTTGCCTAACTCAAAATCCAATAAACTAAGATCCTAGGTTATTTAATGTATCTTGAACAATATGTGGTTAACATACAATAGGATCGTGTTCAAGAAATAACCTAAAAAGTCTATAATATATGGATGAGATTAAGTGCCTCATCCTAGTAACACTATGGATACGCCCACTTTGTAAGTGTTACAAACGGTTTGGTCCAAATTGTTAGTGTAATGATATGTAAGTAGGGCTGTCCTATACAGTGAGTTGTATAAGACTGAACCACTAAATTAAATCTCTATTTATAACTCCGTTAATTGAAGAGTTTTATATTTTAAATGAGAACCATGTAATTTGATCCCAATCCTAAGTGAATTATGAACTCCTATTCATAAGGATCGTTCCTTGCTTTGTATTAGTGAAAGTGACCTTAGCTGCCGACTCAATATACCTACCATTTTGGGAATGAAGTCGAGTGAGGAGTTAGGAACATAACTTCACAAGATGGAACACACTCATTCTTGACTATAGGGAAAATAGATATGTTGTTCCCTTAAGTGTTGATTCCGGGACTTGAACAATGAGGCATCACTCTCTCACTGATTTGAGAGAGACTTTTGTTTATAGTTGGACCATAAACAATATTGTTTATTAGAGGATCAATTAGACTTAGGGTGTAAGAGGTAATTACAGGGATAGAATGGTAATTTGACCCAACTATAATTACGAACACCTTGTGAAGGATTAACTTACAAAATATGGTTATTCAATGGACACATAAATATACCGCAGTTCATAAGAGTGCAGCTATGGGTCTTTAGTGATATGTCCCATAGTTAATAAATGTTGATTAATATAATTAATGAGTTTAATTTATGAGCTGGTTGCACAAGTAGCAATCAAGCCCAAAATAATAAAAAAAATATAGCACAAGGAAAAACATATTAGGGATATAGCACAAAATTAGCGCTAGGTATCACTGGTAGTAGCTATTAGTGATAGTCATATTGGTAAATGACTAAAAAGCTCATGTTCAGCTCGCCATTTCACGCTTCTTCTTTCAATTTTCTCAATTTAAAAGCTATCACTAATAGCAACTACAAGTGATAATTATCAGTGGCTATCATTGATAGCTGCTATCAATTATAGCTTTCAATTTGAGAAATATTAATACAACCTTGAAATAGTAACACTTGAAATATTAACTTTCAATTTGCTATCATTTATTAATGGCTATTATTGATACACTTTCATCAATTGGAATCAAGCTTGAAATATTAACACTTAAGGCCATCAGTGGTTATCAATGGTAGACTTTTATAAGTAGTTATCAACTTTGAAAGGAAACTATCAACTTTCAAAGATTAACATTTAAAACTATAAGTGATAGAAGTCTATTAATGAGAGGTTTATAAGTGACTATCACTGATATCTACCTAAGTCATATCACTGATGGCTCATGGCTATCACCAATAGCTTTTAGTAGTGGCTATCAGTGATAGACATTCATCGAATGTAATCGACTTTTATATCATTGATATCATCGATATATGGATATTACCTAAGTTCTACCATTGATATCACTTATATCATGGTTATCGATGATAGTTTCTATCACTAATAATATGCTATTAGAGATAACTTTTTGTCATTCATTTTTACCATCAAATAACTTGCTAGCGTTGATATCTTCTATCACTGATAACATGCTATTAGTGATAACTTCTAGGCACGTCACTTACACTTTAGTTCAAGACTCAACTGCATTAATTAATTCTACTAAGTTGGCTACCAAAGATAGACTTTTGATAACTTGTAGAAATACAAGTTATTATAGTCACTATTTGAAATAATTAGAGTAATTTTAGGGCTAAACACATGATTTTGGCAGTTGAATTGTGTAATATATATTACCATGCCGGCACCATTTACAAAAGAATATACCTGAAAAAATATGAGCTTTTCTGTTCTTAACGAAGGATTAAGTAGAAAAGAAGCATAAATAACTCAAGTATTAGAGAGGAAGCTACTACGAGAACAAAAGAAGTGAAAACCCATGCATCAAGACCATGTGTTGAGAAGAAAAAGTAGATACAGACTCCTGGGCAATAGCTGTTGTGTCAATATGCAAAAGGATTACATGTTATCAGATCATGACAGAACCAATCGGCTGACGATGTGAAAAGTCTGCGCAGCAGGGCATGGAATTTAATGCAAAGGTGTCAGGTTATCATGAGTTCACCTTTTCAACGCCTATAAATAGCCCAAATCTTCTCCATTCAAAGGAGGAGAGAAAGGAGTTTAAGAGGCGAAAGCTCTGCACAAATTCTCCCTCACCATAACCAGCCTCCATTTCAAGCTCTTCTGTGAGAAGGATTCTGAGAATTTTCAGAGTCATCTCCCAGTAAGTGAGAACCTGCACCCTATGCCATTTATGTATCAGATAGCAACCATCTCAAGCCTCCATGAAGTAAGACATTTCTAGTGGCGGCTTGACATCTTCCATTTCTGTTCTTTCTTCATTTCCCTCATTTTTACTTATGTTTTGCTAATGAAATTCGAGAGAATGGTTTATTTTCTTAATATAAGTTCAATTGACGATTATCTTCTATTCATTTCAATATTAAATACTTTACATCATGTTGCTTGTATGTTGAATCAGTTAGATGTTAGAAGCTAGTTTTTCTTAAGCAATACTAAGTATGTTACATCTTGATTAATGCATATCATTAGCTTGCATAGCTTTGTTTGACAAACAAATTTAACAAGCACGACTGTCTAGCTTGAGAGAGTAGATGGTTAATCTTTAGCATTTATCAAGACTAGATGAGGTTCAGAGATGTAGTTCATCTTTTGCCAACGCAAACTTACCATGCGTCTTAGAGATAAGATTAATGTGCCGTCGAAACATCGAGAGATGGACTCTCAAACCCAAAGTTTGTAGGTATGTAAATATACTTAGATATGCTTAAGTAACAACTAGCTCCTGCGTTAACTCTATTATTATCGCATGGTTCCACTGTCATTCTCAATGCATGCTATCTGACTCTAAATGACATTTGAGTAACATTCTCTGCTTCCACCTCACAATGTTAATTGTAGGAAATTTTATTTATTCTTTATGTATAGTTTTAGGCACATAAAACTCTTGAATATAATACATGTATAGTCACCGCATAGCTTTTGTATCTAGTCTCAACGCCTACTTTATTACAAATCCCTGTGTTCGACCCTAAACTCACCAGGAAACCTATAAAAGCTTACACTTGGGCTTTTATAGGAAAACTTGCTAATTAATGATCACACTTGAGTAATTCTCGACGCAAACTTTGTACTGATTATAACATCTAATCTACTTTATGCGCAACAAGTTATGAGCCAACAACTTCTATAAGTGGTTATTAACTGTGGAAGAAAATCATCAAAGATTAAACTATCAATGATAGAAAATATTAGTGGTTTTCTAATAGACTTTTATTAGTAACAACAATTTTGAAATATTAGCACGCAAAACTATCAATGAGTATTATTAAGAAACTTTTATCATGATTATCAATAATAGACTTCTATCACTCATATCTACTTAAGTTCGATATCATCGATACATAAATATGACAGATATCTATCTAAGTTCTATCATTAATATCACTGATAGTTGATACTACTGATGCACAAATATAGTTAATTCTATTATAACATTTAAAAACATGAGTGATAGTCAGTGAATTCTTCAATCAATGATAGAATTCTTTGAGTGACTAAGTTATAAGTATATTAGTGGCTATCACTGATAGATTTATATTATTATGAGGAGATGGAAGAAAAATAGGAAAACAAAAAGAAAAGAAAGAAAGGGAAGAAGAAAATATAAGGAGATTGGGGAGATGGAAGAAAAATTGGAAAAAGAAAAGAACAAAGAAAAGAAAGGGAAGAAGAAAATATGAGAAGATTGGGGAGATGGAAGAAAAATTGGAAAAAGAAAAGAACAAAGAAAAGAAAGGGAAGAAGAAAATATGAGAAGATTGGGGAGATGGAAGAAAAAATGGAAAAAGAAAAGAACAAAGAAAAGAAAGGGAAGAAGAAAATATGAGAAGAATGGGGAGATGGAAGAAAAATAGGAAAAAGAAAAGTAAAAAAAGAGAAGAAGAAAATATGAGAAGATTGGGGAGATGGAAGAAAAAATGGAAAAAGAAAAGAACAAAGAAAAGAAAGGGAAGAAGAAAATATGAGAAGAATGGGGAGATGGAAGAAAAATAGGAAAAAGAAAAGTAAAAAAAGAGAAGAAGAAAATATGAGAAGATTGGGGAGATGGAAGAAAAAATGGAAAAAGAAAAGAACAAAGAAAAGAAAGGGAAGAAGAAAATATGAGAAGAATGGGGAGATGGAAGAAAAATAGGAAAAAGAAAAGTAAAAAAAGAGAAGAAGAAAATATGAGAAGATTGGGGAGATGGAAGAAAAAATGGAAAAAGAAAAGAACAAAGAAAAGAAAGGGAAGAAGAAAATATGAGAAGAATGGGGAGATGGAAGAAAAATAGGAAAAAGAAAAGTAAAAAAAGAGAAGAAGAAAATATGAGAAGATTGGGGAGATGGAAGAAAAAATGGAAAAAGAAAAGAACAAAGAAAAGAAAGGGAAGAAGAAAATATGAGAAGAATGGGGAGATGGAAGAAAAATAGGAAAAAGAAAAGTAAAAAAAGAGAAGAAGAAAATATGAGAAGATTGGGGAGATGGAAGAAAAATAGGAAAAAGAAAAGTAAAAAAAGTGAAGAAGAAAATATGAGAAGATTGGGGAGATGGAAGAAATATTGGAAAAAGAGAAGGAAAAAAAAAGAAAAAGAAAGTGAAGAAGAAAATATGAGAAGATTGGGGAGATGGAAGAAAAATTGGAAAAAGAAAAGGGAAAAAAGAAAGAGAAGGAATAAAAAAATATGAGGAGATTGGAGAGATGGAAATAAAAACAAAAAAGAAAAAGAAGAAGAAGTTGTGCAAAACAAGGGAGGGCAAAATTGGAAATCACAAAAATTCAAAAGTTAACTAGTCAACATTTGCCATATTTGTAAATATTTTAAAAAGTTGAATCATTAGATCTTAATAACTGTTGGTCCATTAGGTCCCTCTGGTACCTCACAATGGGTTAAAACAAGGAAATAAAATGATAAAAGAATTTGAGTGTTCAAATTAATCAAGGGAATTAATTGTATATGATACAATTAACATTATGTATGAGATACATCCTAGAGTTTATAAACTTTATAATATGAGAATATTAATATTTGAGTAGATTCAAATATTAAATTAGTATAAATTGGATTCATATTAAAATCATAGATTATGAGAGTATACTTGTATTATGACACATCAAATCAAATATATGATATTTGGTTTCCTTTAATTAATTAAATAAAATTTCATTAATTAAATGGTTATTTAATTAATATATAAATTAATTAAATATGATTTATTAATTTATATTAATTAAATATATTATCATTATTAAATAACAAATAACTCCCCTGTAGTGTAGGGGAGTGGTGAGTGAGGAGGGAAGTTACCAATTAAAATAGAGATGAGATCTTAATTGGGTGGTTACATGAAATTCATAGAGAAATTTCTCATCCTCACTGATAAGTAGTTGAAAAGTGCTTTCTATTCTCTCAAATTTTGGGGAATTTATATTAAATTTCACTTGTTAGTGGTTTCAGGTTAAAATGAGAAAAATCAGAAGAAAAGACCAAAAGATCAAAACCGAGCAAGAATATAGCGAAAAAGAGACGAAAAATAACAAAGTTGCCAAAATTGGTGTAGCGCCGTGGCGCTAAAAATTGAGAGGGGTTTGTGCAACACAGCTGCAGCCACACGACGCCAATTTCCTTTTTTTTTTGTAAAAATTGTATTTTTGGAAAGTTTTCTCGGGCAACCAACTCTATAAATTTGGGGGTTTCCAGCAGCCCTAATAATCAGTCAAAGCACAAAATTATAGACCAAAAGAGTCACAAGAAAGAGAGAATTGAATAAGAGTTCACAAAAGAGTTCAAAGAGTGAGTTAGTTGCAAAGAAGAGGAAAAGAGTTCAAAAGAGTCGTGGTGCCGTTCAAGTTCGAACATGAGAGCCAAGGAGATTGTGACGCTGCTACCTCAATCAAGAGCCTCTTTCCAGTAGAGTTTCCCTTTCTTTACACTATTTCTTTGTTTATATTGTTTGAACATGTTGCTTCAAGCTATGAGTGGCTAAACTCTTTAGTTTTAGGGTTTTGATGAATTGTTTATGAATTAATGTTGATATTATAGACTTTCATGGTTTTGTTGGAATGATTATGCTTTTCATTGTTATTGTGTTTAATTCTTGAGAATTGGCCACATTCACATGTTAGGTTAGATGTATGATTGAGAGATTCTATGTTTAACTTGATCTATAACAATGAATTGTTGTTAATCTATCACGAGAGTAGTTAGGTTGATAATAAAAGTTGTTAAAGACCATTCTTAATGCCATGTAATTTGTATTGGTTTCAAGAGATTAGTAATCAATCAAGTTGCATAAGAAAGGGTTGTTTTTTAGAGAAAATAACTTGGAATTAAGTTTCTAGACTTAGGCATATAAATTACAATAAAATCCATGAATTCTATAATATTGCATGATGACATAAACAATGATTCATTACCCTAGAACTCTCTTTGACTCTTGTGTTTCTCACTTTATTACTATCCTTATTTAGTTTGTATTTTCCATAATTCACAAATTAAATTTCCGTCCTCAAATAAAATTGATTCGATTCTAAAATAGCTAAGTAACTTTAACCTTCACAATTGGATCCTCAGTGGAACGATATTCAGACTTTACCGTCTTATATTATAACTTGACCCGTACAGTTGCGGTTAGCACTTAAAGTGGCGCAATTAAGTTTTTGGCGTCGTTGCAGGAGATCCAAAGAACGATTTTGAATTGATAGATCTTAATTTGAGGTGTTTATTTGGTTGATTATTTATTTTTTTATTTTTATTTTTATTTTTATTTTATTTTATTTTATTTTATATTTCTCTTTTTTTTTTGTTAGTTTATGCCTCGAGACAATACTAACATTCTCCCTCTTGATCCCGAGATTGAAAGGACGTGTAGAAGGAATCTAAGGGTTCAACACAATCACATCAAGGAGATGGCAAAGGAGATACCAAAGGCAATTCGGGACTACTTCCAACCCACAGTACCGACAAGTCAACCCGAAATAATGAATGTACCCATCAATGTCAACTTTGAGTTGAAACCGGGGTTGATCCAAATGGCTAGAGAGCTAGCCTTTAGAGGTAGAACCAATGAACATCCTCACAAGCACCTACAGTCTTTCTTAGAGATATGCGGGACAATAAAGATGAATGGTGTTTCTAACGATGTAATTAAACTAAGACTTTTTCTTTTCTCTTTACAGGACCGTGCAAAGGATTGGTTGGAAACCATACCTCTGGATAGCATCACCACATGGGAGATCTTAGCTCAAGTTTTCTTGAACAAATATTTCCCACCGGCTAAATCTCAAAGACTAAGGACGGAGATTGGAACATTCCGCCAACTTGAGGATGAACAACTCTATGAGGCTTGGGAGAGGTATAAGTATCTCTTGAGAAGATGCCCTCAACATGGTTACCCGGATTGGTTACAAATTCAACTCTTCTACAATGGATTAGCAAGCTCAACCAAATCCATTCTAGATGCAACCGCCGGAGGCTTAATTTTTTTAAAGAATGCTCAAGAGGCGTATACCATACTAAAAGACTTGGCCACTGATCGTACAATTGGCCATGTGAATGGTCTTCTCCAATCATCTTAAAAGCCACTGGACGATATGAGATGGACGAGGTAAGCTTTCTAAAAGCTCAATTGGCTTCTCTCACTAATGCTTTATCTAAATTGTCTTAAGGAAGCCAAGCTCAAGCAAGTCCACAATCAATAGCTTCCTTTGCGGTCATGGCAAATCAACAAGAGACTAATGAGTTAGAAGTGGCCAATTATGTAGATAAAGGACAATACCTAGGTCAACAACAACTCCCGACTCACTATCATCCTAACTTGAGGAACCACGAGAACTTCTCATATGCCAACAACAAGAATGTATTGCAAGCACCTCAAGAATTCAATGGAGCATGGAGTGCAAAGACATCATCACTAGAGGACATAATGCTTGATTTTGTCAAAGAGTTAGATCAAGGATAACGACATTGGAGAATTTCGTCCAAGCTATAGCAAGGACCGTTCAAAGCCAAGGTAAGGCAATTCAAAACTTGGAGGTTCAACTTAGTCAAATGGCCACTTCCCTCCAAACAATGCAAAAGGGTAAGTTACCTAGTTGCCTCAAGAGAAACCCAAAGGAGGAATGCAAGGCCGTGACTTTGAGGAGTGGGAAAAAGCTGTCCACTCCCTTGATCAATGATGAAGATGATGAGCTTCCACAAGAAGAGGATGAAGCCATCATAGAGGATGTTCCACTAAAAGAGAGTGTATCTAAGGAAAAGGAGAAATCAAAGTCAAACATAGGGAGTACTTCAAACTCTACTTCTTTTATTCCTTACACTTTACATTTTCCTCAAAGATTTTAAAAGAAAAAGATTGATTCTCAATTTTCTAAGTTCTTAGACATATTAAAAAAGTTGGAAATTAACCTTCCTTTTGCAGAGGCATTAGAACAAATGCCTAAGTATGCCAAGTTCATGAAGGATGTGTTGTTTAAGAAAAAAATGTATGGAGATTACGAAATGGTTGCACTAACCAAAGAACGTAGTGCTGCAGCACTACAAAGGAAATTGCCTCCAAAACTAAAGGATCCAGGGAGTTTCTCTATCCCTTGTCATTTAGACAATAATTCTTTCACTAAAGCTCTTTGTGATCTTGGTGCTTCCATTAATTTAATGCTTTTATCCATGTTTAGAAAGCTTAATGGTGGAGAGGTGCAACCAACTACCATATCTTTGGTGTCGGCCGATCGATCATTTTTTCATCCGTACGGCATTGTGGAGGATGTCTTGGTCAAGGTAGACAAGTTTATCTTCTCGACGAACTTTGTGATATTAGACATGGAGGAAGATGCCGAAGTCCCCATAATCTTTGGGAGACCATTCTTGGCCACCTGAAGGGCCCTCATTGATGTGCAAGATGGAAAGCTCACATTTCGCCTTAACGATAAGGAGGTAACATTCGACATTTATAAAACCCTTAAGCATCCGGATGTAGAAAGGTATGAGCATCATGAGCCAAGCACAAAGGTAACATCATCTTTCTCTTCTAGTAAGAATTCTATGCATGATAAGCCTCTTTTGAATGGTAAGACTAAGGGCATGCTTAATGTTAAATTAGAAAATTATAGGAAACATGTTTTTAGTTGTGATAATTTTCCTAGTTCTTCTTGTATGCCTCCAAAACCTATAATGAATTATGAACAAATCATGGAGAAGCATGTTCAAAATGAAGTGGTGAGTTTGGTAAAATCTAAGAATAATGACTCTTTAATGATTCTTGACTACATTAGAAAAGATTATGTCCAACTTGATAATTATTTGTTGACTAACTCACTAAATGCTAATGAATATGTTTGTGAGTGTCAATGTAGAAAAATACTAAAAGTTGTAGGTGATCCAAAGCATGAAAGGAAGAAACCACCTTGGGATCCACTGTGACTCGTGAGCCCTGTCTAGTTAGAAGACGTTAAACCAAGTGCTTGTTAGGAGGCAACCCAATTTTATTGCTTTATGTAGTTTGTTTTTTTTCCTTTTATTTTCTTTTCAATAAATCTTTGAAGTCACTCATATGCTTTATCTCTCAGGATCTTGGTTTATCACACAAAGTACTCCTTACACCAAGCCTGTTTGGTGGCTTCCCGCTTGTTCCCAGGCTTGTTCTTTCTTTTTTAGATGCTCTTATGCATTGGGGACAATGTATGATTCTAAGTTTGGGGTGGGAGGTGTCTCTCGTACTTTTGTGTGTTTTCTTATCCTACTATGTATGTTTGTGAAGTTTTAATGATCATATGAATGTTTCAAATTCTGAAAATTTTGGAGCTTTTAAAGTTAATGGGAATGTGTTTTTGGTTGTGTGTCTTGATGTTGATTGCCCATGATGAGAATCGAATTTGCATGATAGATGACTTATTGTGGAAATAGAATAGCATTATCTTAAGTTAAATTCATTTAAGTCCCTCTTAAAATCTCCCATATTCTTGAGCTCGTAGCCACTTGAATTTAGAATCTTTAACTGGAAAAAAGGATTAAGTTGGATGTATTTGGTTTTCACTCCAAAAGGCCCCATGGGTTAGAGAGTGGAAATGCATGATAGTTTGTAATCTTAGACTAAGGAAAAAGAAAAGAGTATACATGCCTTTGAGAAAAAGAAAAAGAAGTGTACAAAAAAATGTATGAGTTTTATTTGCCTATCTTTTTAAATGTTAAACTTGTAATGAGTATGCATGGATGGGGGTAAAAAGAGCTGCCTTTGCTGTGATCCGTAAGGTCGCCTGGGAATTGACTAGGTATGAGTCCCTACAGTGAATGTGTGAAAGCTAGTGCCCCTAGGTAAAACAATGCAAGTTTAGGGCCCATGAAAAAATATATGATTTAAAGGCACCTTAGTGGACATATTACTCACTTGAAATGTATGAATGCTTGAAGATTGGTGCATGAGCTAGAGTAGAGGGAAAACTAAAAAAGCTCTCTTAAGTCCTAATTTGAGTTCTAGCATTTTAAATTGAAGGAGGCTTGCATACGTACACATGGGAGATAACAAGATTTGACCTTGAATGATTATAACAATATAGATATGCTTGCGTGTTTCTACTTAAACTCTAAATGCTATTCTCTGAGACATGAGTCAATTGCACACTTCTTCATCTAAATTTCCTATTATTTGATTTTATTCTTTGCTCGGGACTAGCAAATCTTTAAGTTTGGGGTGATGATAAGCACTTGAAAAGTGCTTTCTATTCTCTCAAATTTAGGGAGTTTATATTAGATTTCACTTGTTTGCTAGTGGTTTTTAGGTTAAAATGAGAAAAATCAGAAGAAAAGACCAAAAGATCAAAACCAAGCAAGAATACAGCGAAAAAGAAACAAAAAATAACAAAGTTGCCAAAATTGGTGTAGCATCGCGGTGCCAGAACGGCACTCCCGCAACGCTAAAACCTAAAAGGGGTTTGCACAACATAGCCGCAGTGCCACGGCGCTCTCTTTCCATAATTGGCAGTGTCGAGGCGCCAATTTCCTTTTTTGTAAAAATTGTATTTTTGGAAAGTTTTCTTGGGCGGCCAACTCTATAAATTTGAGGGTTTCCAGTAGTCCTAATAATTAATCAAAGCACGAAATTACAGATCAAAAGAGTCAGAAGAAGGAGAGAATTGAGCGAGAGTTCATAAAAGAGTTTAAAGAGTGAGTTAGTTGCAAGAAAGAGGAAAAGAGTTCAAGAGAGTCTTGGTGCCGTTCGAGTTTCGACGTGAGAGCCAAGGAGATTGTGACGCTGCTACCTCAATCAAGAACCTCTTTTCAGTAGAGTTTCCCTTTCTTTACACTATTTCTTTGTTTATATTGTTTGAACATGTTGCTTCAAGCTATGAGTGGCTAAACTCTTTAGTTTTAGGGTTTTGATGAATTGTTTATGAATTCATGTTGATATTGTAGACTTTCATGGTTTTGTTGGAATGATTACGCTTTTCATTGTTATTGTGTTTAATTCTTGAGGATTGGCCACCTTCACATTTTAGGTTAGATGTATTGTTGAGAGATTATATGTTTAACTTGATCTATAACAATGAATTGTTGTTAATCTATCACAAGAGTAGTTAGGTTGACAATAAAAGTTGTTAAAGACCATTCTTAATGCCATGTAATTTGTATTGGTTTCGAGAGATTAGTAATCAATCGAGTTGCATGAGAAAGGGTTGTTTTTCAGAGAAAATAACTTGGAATTAAGTTTCTAGACTTAGGCATATGAATTACAATAAAATCCATGAATTCTATAATATTGCATGATGAAATAAACAAGGATTCATTACCCTAGAACTCTCTTTGACTTATGTGTTTCTCACTTTATTACTTTCCTTATTTAGTTTATATTTTCCATAATTCACGAATTAAATTCGTGTCCTCAAATAAAATTGATTCGATTCTAAAATAGCTAAGTAACTTTAACCTTTACAATTAGATCCTTAGTGGAACGATATTCAGACTTTACCGTCTGATATTATAACTTGACTCATACACTTGCGGTTAACACTTAAAGTGGTGCAATCACCCACCTTTTGCTCTCAACAAGTATTTCTCTACTCTTCCCCTTTTCTCTTTTACAAAGGTTCCCACAAACCCCCTGGTCCCAAAAGTATACCAGAGAAGATTAATTGGTGGCATTGAGAACGAGAGATTATTACCTTTTGAAAATAAGATTAACAAAGGTATTTAGCTTCTTTTCCTTGAATCTTTTGGTGTATTTCAAAGCCTATGTATTTATTTTTGTTTTGTACAAATTCATAAAACGATATTGGGGCAAAGCGATTAAATGCTTCCGCCAAAAGGATCTAAATCCTATCATCCTTATCCTTTTAGGGTCACGATTCTATCTCCTTTTCCTATTTGGAAATCGGATGCTCAAGGGCTGGACTCGGGCCACTAGAAATGTTTCGGGATAGAGGGCCAATCCGAATTGGCCTCTCTAGAGGGATTCATTGAGCTTTGGCCCCGTCCTTCGAGGCTGAGGCAGGCTGGCCCAATTTGCTTTCCCTATTTGTAAGAAACTCTCCCAGGCATGCTTCCTATCGATCTCGGGTC
Source organism: Citrullus colocynthis (assembly GCA_031780015.1). NCBI lineage: Eukaryota > Viridiplantae > Streptophyta > Magnoliopsida > Cucurbitales > Cucurbitaceae > Citrullus > Citrullus colocynthis. Next base: position 1,728,912 of record QLSR01000104.1, on the reverse strand, counting down.
TGTTTTAGGATTAGGTAACTCTCATGGTTGTATTTTTTACTATTGCATTTTATTGGTCCAAAATTACGCATAACATTAGACTTCTACTCCCATGTTGGGATTTGAGTTTAATTTTAAAAAATTGGGCGTTAGAAATTCCTGTTTGTTGTTTTGCCATGGTGTGCAATAATGCAATTTTTTTTGTCTTTTGACATGTCCATTTTTAAACTTTTGAATGTTCCACCCTCAAGATGTACACCTGTTGAGTTTTGGGTGAAGTGTGTTTGACCATCAATGTGGATTAATTTTGTAAATTCCTAGGCAATCCTCAGATCATTTTTCTTTGGAGTAACCTATCAGAACTCGACTGATTTGTCAGTTTTTCTCCTTTCCAAGGGCTAACCCTTGGATCTTTTTAGGGTTGGTTTGATTGAAAACCACCTAAAAAGTGTTTTATTTGCCTTTGATTTGGAGATGATTTTATTGGATGTGATGTTTTTTGCTAGTAGTTGACAGGTAATTATGAAGAAAATAAGTGTTGAAGACAAAAGAATCAAATCGAGCCAAAACTGGATGAAAATGTGAAGAAAAAAAATGCAAAAATGCTGGCGCTACCTCAATGCTTAAACCCGAGAGCATGGTTTTTATGTTAGGTCGAAAGCATTGTACCGCCAAAGGTAGCACTGCAGCGCTATGGAGGAAGTGCCTGGGTGCTATAACATGCCGCTTGGGGGTTGGCTTTTATGACGAAGAGCGTCACGGCGCTCTCTTAGAGCGTAATGACTCCAACATTTTTGGAAAATTCTTGGGCTGCAAGTTTGGGAAATTCTATAAATATAAACGTGATCAGCAACCCTGAGTGTGAAATTAGAGAGCTTAAGAGTGTGAGTTTGCTATCAAAAAGGGATAAAAGTGTTGGAGAAGAGTTGGAGGCCGTTCGAGATCCTAAGGTGCCGATCAAGTGAAGATTGAAGAAATTTAACGCTGGGAAGCAATTCGAAAGTTTTTCTTCCTAAGTTTCTCTTTCCCTTTTACTCTTATGCTTAAAACTCATATGAAAATATGTATTTGATTATGTGTGGCTAAACTCATAGTTTTAGGCTATTGGATGATTTTACAATGAATATAAGTTAATGTCTTAATGTTTTTCATGGATGTTGTTTAATGCTATGTTTTTCAATGTTATTGTGCTATAGTCTTTATTGATTGATCATCAATGAATGATAGGTTAGATGTATGGTTGAGGAATCGTATGTCTAATTAGATCTATGATATTAAATTTTATTAATCTTTCATGAAAATAGCTAGGTTAATAGAGAAAGTTGATTATGACTATGCTTAATGCTATGCGTCTTAATTTGGTTTTAAGAAATTATTAATCGATTGAGTTGCATGAGAAATGGTTGTTTTTTGAGAGAAAATAATCTGGATAATAGTTTCTAAACTTAAACATATTGTTTGCACATAATTCCATGAAAACCTAAAGCATGACTAAATGAAGTAATTAATGAAATCAACACCATAGAACGTATTTACCTCTTGAAGTTTCAACTTGCATTTATTTTGTTGTTTTCAAAATACAAAATTCAAACTCGATTTCGATTCCTTAGATAAAATTGATTCAAGTCTTGAACAGATAGGTGATTGTATTGTAATTTCGTCCCAGTGGAAATGATACTTGGTCTTAATCGTTTTATAATATAGCTTGACCTGTGCACTTGCGGTTATCACATCAAGTTTTTGATTTATCAACCGTCCTTAGATTGTCCTGGGATTACATGTATATGTTTTAGTGTGGATTCTTATTACTTACCTTTTTTTTTGTAATTATTTTTATATTTTCTTCTAATTCTAGGCCCTAAATGTAGGGATTGAATCCCGTATGGAAGCATGTGAACACCATGCCATTAATTTTTGTCATTTGAAATTTATAGAAAAAATAGAGAAGAAATAAACAATTAATTAAGCATGCTTTAAATTGAAGAATAACAGAGAAAAGATACTACCTTTGAAGACAACTTCAATCTCCTTTTTCCCGCAGGTTCTCTTTTGTCTCAATGAACTTGGACACCATCGAATGATCTTCCCTACTATTCTCCAACAATGACTTGGTTTGTGAAAACCACCTTTTGGAAGACAAAGGAAAGACAATAAAATTTTTTTTTTATTGTTTGAGAGTGTTGAGAGAATGAGAGATCTTTTAGATAAGAGAGTAGGAGAGTTTTTCATCCAAAAACATAAATGAAAGAGAGAGAGAGAAAAAAAAAAGCAACCATCTGCAACTCTACCATCTTTTTAACTCCTATGTAACTGTAGGAGAGTTATATTTAATTCAATTTAAATTAAATCAAAATTAAATCAAATTATATTAAATAATTATTAATTAATCTTAATTAACTAAATATCACATATTTAATTAATATTACATTTGAATCATATTCAAATGTATTTCCCTCTCATAACCTATAGTTTTAATATGAATCTCATTCATATTATTTAATATTTAAATCTTATTAAAAAAACATTATTCTCTCATATTATGTAGTTTAATTTTGAACCTCATTCAAAATTAACTTTATAATATAATGTAAGGCTCTTTTCAAATATAGCAAAAGGAACCAAAATATTTACAAATATAGCAACATTTCACTGTCTATCTGTGATAGACTGCAATAGATCGCGATAGACTATTATCTGTGTCACGATAGACACAAATAGTAGTCTATCACGATTTATCACAAATAGATTGGTGTATTTTGTTATTAGTTGTAAATATTTTCAACAGTTTTGCCATTTAGGATAATTTTCCTGTATCTATCTATCTATATACATTATACTAATTGTATCACATACAATTAACATATATTCCCTTATAAAATGAATCTTATTCATATCAAGTTAATATTTAAATCCTATTCAAATATTAATATTCTCATACTATAAAGTTTAATTTTGAATCTTATTAAAAATTAACTTTATATTATACATTATATTAGTTGTATCTTATACAATAAATGCACATTTTCTTATTTAATTTAAACAATTAAATTCTTGAAAAACTATTTGATCCTTGTTTTACCTTAGAAAGTTAGCAGGGGGACCTAATGGGCCTTTAGATTAGAAGCTCCAATGATTTGAGATGAATGAATGAATTAATTAAAGTAATTAACATTCCTTAACTGTGGATCACTCCACTAAAGATCCACAACTGCAATTTTCGCACTGTATAATATTTTTGTGTCCATGGATATAACTTTACAAGTAAGTCGATCTATAAAAAATTGCTAATAATTATAGTTGGGTCATATTACCGTTTTACCCTTGTAATTACCTCGTACTCCTTAAGTCCCACTAATCCTCTAAATAAAAACCTGTTTATGGTTCTACTATAAAAAAAATCTCTCTTGAGCCAATGAGAGGGAGGGGCCTCACTGTTCACGACCAGAAATCAGTATTTAAGGGAATTCATCTACTTACTCTAAAGACGGGAAGGAGTGAATTCCATCTTGTGTCGTTACGTTCCCAACTCCCTACTTGGACAAGTCCCTAAAACGGTAAGCTTTACTTTATTAAGTAAACGACAAAGGTCACTCTCACCCATACAAATCAAAGGACTACTTTCATAGACAGATGTCCATAACTCACTCAGGATTGAGATCGAGCTACATATAGTCATCCTATGAAATATTAATCTCTTCACTCAAATGTGTTACAAAAAGAGATTAATTATTTCGCAGTTCGGTCTTATACAAACTCTTTATATAGGATACCCCTGCTCGCATGTCTTCACATGAACGATGTGGATCACATTGTTTGTAACACTTACAACATTTGTTACATTTACAAAGTGGACCGTATCCGTAATGTTATCAGGATAAGGCACCCAACCTTATCTATATACTACATACCATTTAGGTTATTATTTGAACATGATCCACCTGTATGTCTACCACATATTGTTCAAGCTACATAGAATAACTTTGGATCTTAGTTTGTTGAATTGAGTTACACAAGTCTAAATGTCAAGTAAAATAACTTGTTATTTTATTAAATAAATGAATTTTGTTTATACATTACAAAAAATGAGATTTAGGACATAAATCCCAATATCCAAAAAATTATATTCATGTTTTATATTATGAATTAATTTTTTGAAAAAGATGAGGATTTAAAAGATACTTAATTTATGGGAGTGTGTTAGGCATGAGGTTTAAGCATGCCATGGTAATTATCTTGACACATTTTGGGTGAAGATTGGTAAAAATGAGGAGACATGGATCAAAGGGTGACGTGGCAACAATCCAACGGGTGAAGGAATGTCACACCCCCTCCCAAGTTACCCTCTTTAACCTAGGAGAAGGTGTGAGGACAATAGACATTGGCCCTTTTATGTCATCTACTGTCAACCTATACCATCCTCCATCATTCTAAGTACCTGATAAACAATTATTATTACACATCTAGACAATATGCACAACTCAAGACATCCAACATTTACGAACTTCTATGCAATAGTTTAATACAATACGAACACATATTTACAGACTTCCACTCATTTACATCCCATATGTACAATATGCTGAGGCTTAAGTACAGATATTTACAGAATATACAAACTACTAGTAGGCCCAGACGGAGTTTGTTGTGTTGGCTAAGCAGCCTGGTTTCACTCGCTACCTTGAAAACAGAAAAACAATAGAAACCACGAGCTAGGTTGTCCAGTGAGTGATAAGTTAAAAAAAAAAGCTGTACTTAACTCAAGTATTCAACAAAGTCATGCTTAAAAATCAGTAATAAAAACAACTCATCGTTAAAAACTCATAAATAATAGCTTATGCATAAAAGATTTTCCTTAGTTGAGGCGGAGCAGAGCTCAACACTACTCAACGTCGAAAATAACCTTAGTTGAGGTGGAGTAATCTCGACACACCCAACGTTGAATAACCTTAGCTGTGTGGAGTACTCTCAACATAACAATGTCGAATTTTCCTCTATGTGCACATAGGAATCATAACCTGGACTACTCGTGTACTTTCTCGAGTCCTTCAGTACTGAGGTCCCACAATACTAAGGCTGCCCATATGCCTTCTCCGAGTCCTTTGACATTGAGAACCATGATACCGTTTTAAGGTTGCCCATATGCCTTCTCTGTGTCCTTCGGCGTTGGGGACCATCTATTATCCTTTTAGAAATAAAGCATGCTTTGATAATAAATAAATCATTCATAAACACAAGTTTAGCAAATCCTCATAAATTCAAACTATTTAACAAACAACATGCTTTTCATAAACTTAGCACCATAAAACATCATGCTTTATCATCAAAATCATGTAAAAACATGCTTAAGTCATTTCAAGAAACTCATACTTTATCATACTCTATTCATGCTAGAAAACTCATGTTTTAAGAGTAATCAAACATACTAAAAACATTGAGAGAATAAATCATTTTAAATAAAATTCTGTCACTCACAACTTGTCTAGGGCTCTTAATGGATTATAAGCTTCTTCTAGCTCTTCTCGGCTTGAAATAATTTAATTCCTTTTGTTAGATTCCTTAAGATTCCCTTCAATACATAACTTATGTCAAATAAATCTTTAATATTGAAATTTAGCTTACTAACGAGACCAAGCGAGATTAGTGAGATCTGTGAGGCTATGCAACTAGCGAGACTAGTGACATCTGTGAGACTAATGCGACTAGTGAGACTTAGCAAGACTAGCGAGACTTGTCTTGTTCCACACCTGCATGCCCGCAGTGTTGGTGTCTGCTCACTAGCAAGATTTGTCTCATCCAGACTTCGCCTGTCAGCCTCAATGATACTGTCTTCACTTTCAACTTCAAAAAATAGTACTTCCAACCTAAATTAGACTTTACTTCCTCTTACAAATTTGTAGTTAATTGAGTTAACTAGCTTACCTCCAAATTTCAGTGTCTAACTTCTCTTCTTTTGACATATATCTCAAAATCCTTCCACCCTACTCCAAACTACCAAAAACACCAAACCAGTCACTTCTACTTACAATTTCACCTGTTTTCCTTCACATTTAGCTTAGAAATTTTTCTCAAAAGTTATTAAGAAATGAGTTAACTTGCTTACCGCAAAATTTCAGCTCCAGATTCGATCTCTAGAATTTGTTATTTTTCGAACATCATAACCTGTCCAGATTTGCGCGAATTCCAGACCAACTTCAATTTCTCTTTGAGTTTCACCAAGTTTCCCTTCAAAATCTCACTCCAATCAACCCAAATCTTCACTTTCTTCTCCCTTTCGAAGCCTAGTTAAAGAACCACGAAGTTTAGTGATAGCACCTACAATGTGCTATCTTCCTCAGCTTAACTCGAGATCGTTGTGTTGTTTAATGTGTCTATGGTGCTATTTTGTAGATTTCGAGCACTTAACAGGTAGAAAGGGGTGTTAGCACCAAACCTTGGCTAAAACAGGCCAAAATGGAGTTCCACGACATCAACAGAGAGATAGAACTCCAAAAGGACAAAAATGCCCTTGAAGCCATGGCGCCGCGACGCTTTTTCTCGAGATCTGCTGGCGAAGTACAGCAGGTGTCGTGGTGCTCCAAATATTTCACACGGACAATTTAGCGTCAGCACCGCGGGGCTGTGCCAGTTTTTATAAAAAGGAAATTTCGATTCTTGCTTAAAAATATAGCTAGACCAGCCAACTTTTGGCTCCATTCTCTCCTCTTTTCTTCTTTTCATCCATAGGAACTTGAACCCAATAATTGGTATGACGATTATTGGCTAAGGTAACATTTTTCTAGCTTAGGTATTAGAAATTTTCCATTGTAATTGATGTTCTTTTGAGGTTTTGAACTTAATTCAAGTGTATGCATGATTTAATTCCGAGTTTTCAAGAATTATGATGAATTTGTAATGCTAGTTTTTATTTTGATTATTGCTTTGGTTGTATTACAATTCATGACAATTTGTTGTATGTCAATCATAGGAAGCAATAGGTTAGGTTAGCTTACATATCTAGATGATGATGCGCATTGTTCTAATCAACCTAGGATTAAATCAATAGGACATTCAATCTAGGTCTATCCAGTTGCATGTCCTGCCTAATTTTCTCTTGAACTTAATGCGGTTAGGTTTAGTCAAATTTTGCATGCTTTTCATCGATTTGCTTAAATCTAATTTGTCAACTAGGGCAATTCAATTCTGGCATTTCTAGTTGAATTGACTAGGTGCTAGCTTCAATGAATTTAGTAATGACGAATCAATGATAAGAACATAGAACAAAGAAAACTGCGTAACCCAAGCTAGAGCTTTCTCCTATTGAATTTTACTTTTTTTACTTTCTGCATTTTATTTTCATGCAATTTAAGTTTTTTGCAATCAACCGTTTCTCAAACCCCTCGTTTTTTTGTTACCTTGAATTGAAAACTTTCAACTGTGAAATTCGAGGGTTCCTTGTGTTTGACCTAGCTTGCCACTACTACAATGGGTAAGTTAGGAAAATTTATTTGGCAGGAAATTGGGTGACAAATTCTGTCCGTCAAATTGGCGTCTCTGCCAGGGAGCCAAGAAATTTCACTTTTGTGGGGTTTACAATTCCTTATCGCTCTTTAATTTTCCTCCTTTATATGACCCGATCCTCCTAGGATCGAAACAATTTGTTGTATTTTGCAGACATTGATAGAGAGGAGTGGTGACAGAGGAAGGAAGCTAGAAAACGAAGAGGTTTAGAGGAACATACTCGTGCAGGAGGCACATTCGAAGAAGTCTTAGAAGAAGAAGAACCATCAATGGCGCAACCTGCAGAGCGCATATTGTGAGATCTCTCGGCCCCAAATGTTGATCAATAGCCTCTTTGCATTACCTTTCTGACCACGACAAGTAATTTTGAACTTAAATCGGGTTTAATTCACTTACTCCCTTCGTTTTCTGAACGTGCTGGTGAGGACCCTCATAAGCATCTTAAGGAGTTCATCATGTGTGAAGGGATAAGGCCCCATGGTGTAACTGAGGAGCAAATCAACCTCAGAGCCTTCCTCTTCTCCTTGAAGGACGACGCCAAGGATTGGCTTTACTTTCTTCCTCCTAGTTCTATGACCACTTGGAAGAAATTGCAAAGGCAGTTCTTAGGGAAGTTTTTCCCTACATCATGTGTTGCATGCATAAGGAAAGAGATTTACGGGATTACTTAGACGGCGGGGGAAACTGTTTGAATACTGGAAGCGGTTCAAACGCCTGTGCGCTAGTTTCCCCAACCACCAGATTTCGGATGCGTTGTTGATCCAGTACTTCTCTGAAGGGCTTGTCCCTAATGATCGAAGTACCATCGATGCAGCCACTGATGGCGCCTTGGTCAACAAGACTCCAACGGAGGCTAGGGCATTCATCTCTACCATGGCAGAGAATGCACAGTAGTTCGGGACGTGAGCTCCCGACAGTACCACGTCCTCACGAGAGGTAAGTGAAATAAGAGCTGAACTTTCTAAATTCTCTTCTTTGGTGAAATAGGTCATTGCTGCCTGGCAGAAACCCTAAGAGCTAGCTGAGGTCAGTTATGCTAGCAATAAGCAAGGTGAGCGGATGTACAACTACAACCGATAGGGTGGTCAGGCGAACCAAGGCCATGGAAATTAAGGGATGCCCTTGGAAGACATGGTGAAGCAGCTAGCCGGGTCCAACGCTCCGATCCAGCGCACTCAAGAGCAGTTTATCCAGTCCACTGAAAAACGCTTGAAAAGTGCTTTCTATTCTCTCAAATTAAGGGAGTTTATATTAGATTTCACTTGTTTGCTAGTGGTTTTCAGGTTAAAATGAAGAAAATTAGAAGAAAAGGCCAAAAGATGAAAACCGAGCAAGAATACAGTGAAAAAGAGAAGAAAATAACAAAGTTGCTACAATTTGGGCAACGCTGCGGCGCTAAAACCCGAGAGCAAAGCTGCCGTAGCAAAGCGACAAGACGCTGTTTGTGAAAATTCGGTAGTGTTGCGGCGCTATTTACCAGCACCGCGGCGCTCTCTTTCCTTAAATGGTAGCACCGCAGCGCCAGTTTCCATATTTGAAAAAGATGTATTTTTGAAAAATTTTCTTGGACGAAATACTCTATAAATTTGAGGGTTTCCAGCAGCCCTAATCATCATTCAAAGCGCAAAATTACAGACCAAAAGAGTCATAAAAATAAGAGAATTGAGTGAGAGTTCATAAAAGAGTTCAAAGAGTGAGTTAGTTGCAAGGAAGAGGATAAGAGTTCGAGAGTCGTTGTGCCGTTCGAGTTCCGACGTGAGAGCCCAGGAGATTGGGACGGTGTTACCTCAATCAAGAGCCTCTTTTCAGTAGAGTTCACCTTTCTTTACACTATTTCTTTGTTTGTTTTGTTTAAACATGTTGCTTTAAGCTATGAGTGGCTAAACTCTTTAATTTTAGGGTTTTGATGAATTGCTTATGAATTCATGTTGATATTGTAGACTTTCATGGTTTTGTTGTAATGATTATGCTTTGCATTGTTATTGTGTTTAATTCTTGTGGATTGGCCATCTTCACATGTTAGGTTAGATGTATGATTGAGAGATTGTATGTTTAACTTGATCCATAACGATGAATTGTTGTTAATCTATCACGAGAGTATTTAGGTTGACAATAAAAGTTGCTAAAGACTATTTTTAATGCCATGTAATTTGTATTGGTTTCAAGAGATTAGTAATCAATCGAGTTGTATGAGAAAGGGTTGTTTTTGAGAGAAAATAATTTGGACTTAAGTTTCTAGACTTAGGCATATGAATTGCATTAAAATCCATGAAATCTATAATATTGCATGATGAAATAAACAAGGATTCATTACCCTAGAACTCTTTTTTACTCTTGTGTTTCTCACTTTATTGCTTTCCTTATTTGGTTTATATTTTCCTTAACTCACAATATTAATTCCAATCCTCAAATAAAATTGATTCAACTCTAGAATAGCTAAGTAACTTTAACCTTCACAATTGAATCTCTAGTGGAACGATATTCGAACTTCACCGTCTTATATTATAACTTGACCTGTACACTTGCGGTTAACACTTAAAGTGGTGCAATCAAGTTTTTGGCATTGTTGTCGGGGATCCAAAGAATGGTTTTTTTATTTGATATTCATTAGAATTGATAGATCTTAATTTGAGGTGTATATTATTTGGTTGATTATTTACTTATTTTTATTTTATTTTATTGTATTTTATATTTTTTCCTTTTTATATTATATTATTTTATTTTATTGTATTTTATTTTATTTTTTATTTTTTTTTGTCGGTTTATGGCTCGAGACAATACTAATATTCTCCCTCTTGACCCCGAGATTAAAAAGATGTGTAGAAGGAATCTAGGGGTTTAACACAATCACATCGAGGAGATGGCGAAGGAGATACCAAATGTAATTTGGGAGATACCAAAGGCTTGTTCTTTCTTTGTTAGATGCTCTTATGCATTGGGGACAATGCATGATTCTAAGTTTGGGGTGGGAGATGTCACTAGTACTTTTGTGTGTTTTCTTATCCTGCTATGCATGTTTGTGAAGTTTTAATGATCATATGCATGTTAGTTTTGAAAAATTTTGAAAATTTTGGAGCTTTTAAAGTTAATGGGAATGTATTTTAGTTGTGTGCCTTGATGTTGATTGCCCATGATGAGATTCGAATTTGCATGATAGATGACTTAGTGTGGAAATAGAATAGCACTATCTTGAGTTAAATTCAGTTAAGTCCCTTTTAAACTCTCTCATATTCTTGAGCACGTAGCCACTTTAATTCGGAATCTTTAATTGAAAAAAGGATTAAGTTGGGTATATTTGGTTGTCACTCCAAAAAGCCCCACCGGTTAGAGAGTGGAAATGCACGATAGTTTGTACTCTTAAACTAAGGAAAAAGAAAAGAGTATACATGCCTTTGAAAAAAGAAAAAAAAGTGTACACAAAAGTGTATGAGCATTATTTGCCTATCTTTTTAAATGTTAAACTTGTAATGAGTATGCATGGATGGGGGTAAAAAGAGCTGCCTTTGCTGTGATTAGTAAGGATGCCTGGGAATTGACTAGGTATGAGTCCTTACAGTGAATGTGTAGAAACTAGTGCCTCTAGGTAAAAGAATGCAAGTTTAGGGCCCATGAAAAAATATGATTGAAAGGCACCTTAGTGGACATATTACTCACTTGAAATGTATGAAAGCTTTAAGATTGGTACCTGAGCTAGAGTAAGGGGAAAACTAAAGAAACTCTCTTAAGTCCTAATTTGAGTTTTAGCATTTTAAATTGAAGGAGGCTTAAAATTAATCTAGCTTAAGAGTATACAAAAAGTGTAAGCATGATTATCATCATAGTGACTAACTTTTCAACGCAAAGATAAAAGTTGGGAATAATCAAATGTACTCATAATGAATTTACAACACGGGGAAACACAAAGAGGTAATTAGAAATTCAATGCGGTGAAGAAAAGATGAACGCATACAATTAACGCATGACTGATGATTGCATAGTTTCAGTTCAAAGTATGCATTGGACGTTAAGTATTATGCGTTTGAAAAAATACAGCTCTAACTACACCCCTAATCTTATTTTGATAAACACAGAGATCGTTTATCGATGAACGCATAATTCAATTATGCATTGGAAATAGGCATGAATGATAGAGTATGTGGTGAAATCAAATAATTTGCATGGGAGCTCGACGCCTAATTTCATGCTTATTTAATTTACACTACTCCTATAACTGAATTTAAAGAATGAGAAATAAATACTGAAAAAAAAGTACAAATAAAAGAAAATAAGCAAGAGTAAAAGAAAGCGTCCCTGGAAAATTAGGTGTTCAACAACGCTGGGACCTTTCGACGCAAGCTCAGTCATTACACTCTTGTAGGTCAATGGAGCCTTTATCGCATTCAGGGTTCAACGCAGAGGAGACAATGAATTGCAGTATGACCTCTCTCAAGTGCGCGTACTTAGGACGCGTTGGTCTGGTTTCTAGCTCATGCGTTAAAGGCTGTTCTAATAACGGCTCGATCTTTGCCGTGGATCTGTTGCTCCGATCTGATTTCTCAAATTTTCGATCAGAGAGTAATTTAATTTCATCTTCTTCAACATCTTCATTGTCTTTGAGGATTTCATCTTTCAACGTTGCGTTCGCCGGTCTTGTCTTCTCATTGGTATCTGCGATTATCTGACAAGATTGGAAGTGATCAGAATCTTTCAATGCGTTAACCACATTAAATTTTACCTGTTGATCACCCACGCGACTCGTTGATATTCCTTCTTGGACGTCAATCAGGATGCGTCTAGGAGTTGTATCTTTATATACAACGCAGGTTCTGCTTGTGTTGCTTTTTCTCTCCTCTCTCTATTTTCCTCTTCTTGTGATTCGGTGGATGATGATGGTTGATTAACATTATGTGTAGTACTCTCCATCGGTTGACTCGTTGTTGGAGCATTTACAGGTTGCAAGTCTCCTTGCGTCCCCTGATTTTGCATTTCAGTGGGATTACTTTTCCCACATATCAATGTCACATCTTGACATTGTTCTTCTAAGTTCCCTCTTGGAACTTCACTTCTACTTAGTAATGCTCCTTGTGTTTCATTCTTGAGCTCATCTGCAATTTGACCCAATTGAACTTCTAAATTGCGAATTGCAATGGCTTGGCTTTGGAGCATCACTTCATGCAAATTGCATGTTGCTTCATTCTTATAAATGAATTCTTGTAAAAGAGATTCCATGGAAGACGATGAGAATGATGTGTCCGCTTGCGGATCCCTCTGAAACTGATGATACTGGCCTTGATTTCCTTGGTTGAAACCAGGAGGGTTGCCTCTCTGCAGTTGCTGCTCAACCCTCTGCGTTTGTTGTTGATTTCCACCCCATCCGAAGTTAAGGTGGTTCCTCCAACTCGGATTGTATATTGCAGATTGACTGGGGGTTGTAGGGACACATGTCATACAAGTGCCCCGCACCACACTGCATGCAACTTACGGACGCTGTCGGATTCACTGCGTTCATCGCAGCAACTGATCCACTTTATTTATTCAAGGCTGTCTTCAGCAGAGATGTCATGGTTATCATCTACGCTGAGAGATTGGTGGCAGCATCAGCTTCAAGCATTCCAGCTTGCGGTCACCTTCTATCGGTGGAGCGAAATCCATATCCGTCGTCCACCCACTCATTAGTATTCCACGAAATTATGTCGAGAATATCTACAACTTGCGAGTAGGTCATATCCAATAATTCTCCTGCTTATGCAGGCAATTCCTCACTAGCCGTTTGAATCAGGTCCAAGCTACGATTGGTCCTTCATCGATTCTGCCTTGTTTTTCGTTCGAAGGTCCTCTCAGTCTCAGGGTCAATATCAAGTTCTGGATTGCTCTCGTCACTCAGATACTATTTCGAGCTTCTGGCAGAGGAGAAACTCACAATAATCCTTTAACTGAGGAATTCCTATAACAAAAATAATCCAAAAAAATGAATCAATAAAAAAAATCCCTGGCAACGGCGCCAAAAACTTGTTGTTGACAGATAAAATAAGTCCCCCGCAACGGTGCCAAAAAACTTGTTGCGTTTGCAAATCTAGAGTGCAAAAACTTGCTGCTGCATTTATCTATTATTATTAAGCTTCCTATGCGTTTAACATGCTTAATACTATGAGTTTCTAATCTGTCAAGTTTTCCTATTCTTAACCCAAGTATAAGCAAAGAAATAGGTTTACTCGGTGAGTCGGAGGTCGAACACAGGGACTATGCTGATTCTATAATTCGTTGGATTATTAGAGTTGGAGTGGTAACAAAAGATAGTTGAGAAGGATGTGTCTAACTAAAGAAAGAGATAACATGTACACTAGATTAAAATGTGGTAAATGGTAAGGTATGTGACACAACAAAGTCAGCTAAATGGATTAAATGAATGGGTAAAAACAGGGTTCGGGTTGGTTAACATCTAAAACTAGAAACGCATGGTGATAGTCTATTCATACTTGCGACTCTTCTTCTGGTTGTCAGCCGCTATGCGTTATATGTCTATACCGCATAGGAGAGTGTTAAGTTCCAAGGTTATTCCTATAAACAGGTAACACTTCTTGGCCTTGTCAATTGAGTTCCACAATCAGTTACCCTCTTGAGCAGTCTGATTATTACTACTTATATCGATTAGCTAGATGGACATAAGCATCAGATTAAGATTACAATTGACAAGATGCAATAGTTACACTATGGTTCTTATTTAGATGCTAACGCAACCCGTGACCCTTGAAAGATTAGCTGCTCATGGATTCACAGTAATAAGCGGAAAGTGTAGAGAAATGGATAGACATGGAAGAATTGTAGATTAATGAACGGAATACAATTTTAGACAGCTCAATTTCTTGAAACAAATCTAAAACCAAAGCTAAAAAAAGAGATAGAAAGCAGGAGAGGCGTCAATGTCTTGAGTCGCCAGAATGAAAGGGTGAGGTTCTGCTGTGAAGTGGTCAGGCGGAGGGAAGACTCTTCTCTCTCGAGCTATTCGTCTTCGGTTGTCTTCTGGAGAGAACTCTGCTGTCACTTAGGAATTTTTTCGAGAATCAACAACCCTTTTTCAGCTTGCAAGTTTGCCTTTTTATAGAGGCTGCTTTGTAATTAGTGGCAAATCTGCGTGATTGAAGGAAATTGATGTCGTGCGTCTATCTCACCTAATTACGTAATTCTCGGTTCAATTTAGATCCACCACTTTAGCCATAGATCATGCATGTCAATCTTCTGGCAATCTCTCAAGATTCTGATCTGATTTTCCGCTGCCTTGCGTTTCTGGTCGTTATGCATCCATGGAGAATTTAGGTTCATGCGTTCACTCATGTCGACGCATCCATATGTTATAACGCATCATCTTGCATTGAGCAGATGTCAACGCATCCACAGGTTGCTTGCGTTCCTGCGTTAAAACATGCATTTGTGGCTCAAAAAGCTATAAAATAATTATCTTTATCAATTTACAAGAGTAGAACGCATAGGAAGAATTATCAATAGAATTTAACATCAACTACCACATGATTCTCTATTTAATCTCTATTTTCCTAAGAAAAAAGGCTATAATAACTTGTATTTCTACAAGTTATCAGCCACCAATCTCTCAGCGCAGATGATAACCATGACATCTCTGCTGAAGACGATAGCCTTGAATAATCAAGGTGGATCAGTTGCTGCTATGAATGCGATGAACGCAGTGAATCCACAGCCTCTGTAAGTTGCATGCAATGTGGTACGGGGCACTTGTATGACATGTGTCCCTATAAGCCCCAGTCAGTCTGCGATGTTCAAAACAACCCCTATGGTGAAACGTACAATCCGGGTTGGAGGAACCACCTTAACTTCGGATGGGATGGAAATCAACAACAAACGCAGAGGACTGAGCAACAGCCGAAGAGAGGCAACCCTCATGATTTCAACCAAGGGAATCAAGGCCAGTATCATCAGTTTCAGAGGGATCCGCAAGCGGATGCATCACCCTCATCGTCTTCCATGGAATCTCTTTTACGAGAATATATATATAAAAACGAAGCCGAGCCATCGCAATTAGGAACTTAGAAGTTCAAATGGGTCAAATTGTGGGTGAGCTCAAGAATAGAACGCAAGGAATATTGCCAAGTACAACTGAAGTTCCAATAGGGAACTTAAAAGAACAATGTCAAGATGTGACATTGATAAGTGGGGAAACTACCCAACTCACAGCGCAAGATCAGAGGAAGCAAGGAAACTTGCAACCTATAAATGCTCCAATAATAAGCCAACCAACGCAGAGTAGTATAAATAAAGTCAACCAACCATCATCTTCCACCGCATCATCACAAGAGCAGGAGAATAGAGGGAGGAGAGAAAAGCAACACAGGCAGAACCTGCGTCTGTATATCAAGATACCACTCCTCCTATGCATCCACCCTTTTTTCAACACCTAAAGAAGAAAAATGATGAAAAATCCTCAAGGACGGTGAAGATGGTGAAGAGGATGAAATTAAGTTACTCTCTAATCATAGACTTGAGCAATCAAACCGGAGCAACAGATCCAAGGCAAAGATCAAGCCGTCATTAGAAGAGCCTTCAACGCATGAGCTAGAAACCAGACCAATGCATCCCAAGTACGCGCACTTGAGGGAGGTCATACTGCAATTCATTGTCTTCTCTGCATTGAACCCTGAACACAATAAAGGCTCCAATGACCCACGCAAGCATAATTGGGCTTGCGTTAAAAGGTCCTTGCATTGCTGAATGCCCAATTTTCCAGGGACGCTTTCTTTTACTCTTATTTTCTTTCTTTTATTCGTACTTTGTTTTTAGTATTTATTTTTTCATTCTTTGGATTCAGTTTTCGGAGTAGTGTAAATTAAATAAGCATGAAATTAGGCGTCGAGCTTCCATGCAAATTATTTGATTTCACCACATACTCTGTCATTCTTGCATGCATTATCGATAAACGATCTTTGTGCTTATCAAGTTAAGATTAGGGGTGTGGTTAGGGCTGTATTTCTTCAAACGCATAATACTTAACTTCCAACGCATACTTTGAACTGAAAACTCTACAATTATCAGTCATGCGTTTATTGTATGCGTTCATCAGTCATACTTTGTAATTTCTTCACCGCATTGAATTTCTAATTACCTCTTTGCGTTTCCCTGTGTTCTAAAGTCATTCTGAGTACATTTAATTATTCCCAACTTTTATTTTTGCATTGAAAAGTTAGTCACTATGATGATAATCATGCTTACACTTTTTGTACACTCTTAAGTTAGATTACTTTCAATGCGTCTGCATACTATTCCTTAGAAACGCAAACCTACTTTGCATGCATGCAAGCTGCCAATTCAAACCTCTTTTACAAAATTTTCAATATAATCTTTGTTTACAATTTAAGCAATGAGGACCTTGCTGCTCTCAAGTTTGGGGGTGGAAGAGGTTTGAACTGTCAAAGATAAAAATATGAGGAACTTATGTCAAAAAAATAAAATAAAAAAAAATTTAAACGCAAAACTCCATTGATTCAATTGTAGAATAGCTAAGTAACTTAAACCTTCACAGTTGGATCCTCAATAGAACGATATTTGAACTTAACCGTCTTATATTATAACTTGACCCGTACACTTGCGGTAACATAGAAAGTGCGCATCAAGTTTTCGGCACCGTTGCTGGGGATCCAAAGAACGATTGTTATTGCTTAATATTCATTAGAATTGATAGAACTTTATTTGAGGTGTATATTATTTTTTTTGGTTGATAATTTTGTCGGTTTATGCCTCGTGATAATAGTAACCTCTTCTCTCTTGATCCTGAGATTGATCTACACAATCACACCAAGGAGATGGCGGAGGAGATACCAAAGGCAATTCAGGATTACTTCCAAACCGACATTACCAGCATGAATGTGCCCATCAATGTCAACAACTTTAAGTTGAAACCAGGGTTGATCCAAATGGCTAGAGAGCTAGTGTTGCGTTGCAGATCTGAAGTGCAAAACTTGTTACTGCGTCTATCTATTATTATTAAGCTTCCTATGCATTTAACATACTATGTGCTGAACACACTATGCGTCTTACTTATGCTTAATGCTATACGTTGGTGATCTGTCAAGTTTTCCTATCCTTTACCCAAGTATAAGCAAAGGAGTAGGTTTTCTTGGTGAGTCCGAGGTCGAACACAGGGATTATGTTGATTCTTTATTTAAGTGGATTATATGCGTTTTAGGGGTAACCAGAAATATTTAAGAAAGGTGTTTGTTTCTAATCTAAAGAAGCGGTAACATGTACACTAAACTAAAATGTGGGAGATGAAAAGGCATGCGACACAGCAAAGTCAGCTAGGTGAATTTAATGAATGGGTAAAAATAGGGTTAGGGTTGGTTAACATCTAACATCAGAAATGCATGGTGATAGTCCATTCATACTTGCGACTCTTCTCCCGGTTGTCAGCCGCTATGCGTTATAAGTCTATAATGCATAGGAGAGTGTTAAGTGCCAAGGTTGTTCCTATGTCTAGGCAACACTACTTAGCCTTGTCAATTGAGTTCCACAATCACTTACCCTCTCGAGCAGTCTGATTATCACTACTTATATCGATTAACTAGATAGACATAAGCATCAGATTAAGATTACAATTGACAAGATCAAATAGTTACACTATGGTTCTTATTTAGATGCTAACGCAACCCTTAACCTGTGATAGATTAGTTACTCATGGATTCAAAGTAAAAAGCGGAAAGTGTAGAGAAATGAGTAGACATGGAAGAAATATAGATTGATACAAGTCTAAAATCAAGCTAGAAAAACAAGATAGAAAGCAGGAAAAAGGCGTCAATGTCTTGAGTCGCCGGGATGGAAGCATGAGGTTCTGCTGTGAAGTGGTCAGGCGGAGGGAAGACTCTTCTCTTTCGAGCTATTCGTCTCCGGATGTGTTTTGGAGAGAACTTTGCTGTCACTTAGGAATTCTTCCGAGAATGAACAACCCTTTCTCATCTTGCAAGACTGCCCTTTTATAGATGCTGCTTTCGCAATCAATGGCAAATCTGCTTGATTGGCGGCAAAATTGATATCATGCTTCCTTCTCACCTAATTGCGTAATTCTCGGATCAATTTAGATCCACCACTTTAGCCACAGATTATGTATGTCAATCTTCCAACAATCTCTCAAGATTCTGATCTGATTTTCCGCTCCTTGTGTTTTTGGTAATTATGCGTTCATGGAGAAGTTTGGCGGATGTCAACGCGTCATTGGTTGCTAACGCATAGTCTTGCGTTAAGAGGTAGTCAACGCATCGTTTGCATTCTTGCGTTAAAACATGTGTTTTAGGCTCAAAAAGTGGTAAAATTATTATCTTCATAAAATACAAGAGTATAACGCGTAGGAAGATTTATTAGTAGAATTTAGCTTAATCTACTGCATGTTTCTCTATTTCTTCTCTATTTTTCTAAGAAAAAGGCTATAATAACTTGTATTTCTACAAGTTATCAGCTAGCCTTTAGAGAAAGAACCAAAAAAGATCCTCACAAGCACTTACGGTCTTTCTTAGAGATATGCGAAACGGTAAAGATGATGGTGTTTCTAACGATGCTATTAAACTAAGACTTTTTCCTTTCTCTTTATAGGATTGAGCAAAGGATTGGTTGGAAACCATACCTCTGGATAGTATCACTACATACATTCATCTTGTTGAGAGTTTACCTAAAAACGGCACCTACTCGTAGTTGACTGCCTTCATGCACCAGATAGTTGGTGTGTCAAAAGAAAGGTGGGTAATCGTAATCCGCGATGCATAAATAAAATAAAATAACAAACTCCAATGTCTAGTGGGGAAACCGAACTTAGATAAGAGTTTAGTCGGGAAGGACACTTGCTCGTAGTTGGCTGTCTCCATGCACCCTATAGATGGTATGTAAAAAAAAAAAAAGGTGGGTAACCCTACTCTACGCATTGAAATCTATATAATAAAACAAATGAAAGAAAAAGGAACTTTATACGTTCATCTTTTCAGACTCAGTGTTAAAAGAAGAAACAAAAATTTTGTGAATAATGAGTAAGAATTTTGAAAAGGAAGCTTGCTGCATACAAATTAGACCCGTTCTAAAGAAAAAGAATAAAGAGGTAGAAAAGTAATGTAACTAACGAGTAGTTGATTGAGTATAGCATTCTGAGAGACTAGCCAATGCATTGAGAAAGTTCTTGGGCTCATTGAAGTTTCTTAGATACAAGTTATGCTTGAGGACAAGCATTTCTCTAAGTTTGGGGATGTGATAACTTGTAGAAACACAAGTTATTACAGCCTTTCTCTAAAAAAAATAGAGATTAAATAGAGAATCATGCGGTAGTTTGTGTTGAATTCTATTGATCAATCTTCCTATGCGTTCTACTTTTATAAATTGATGAAGATAATTATTTTATAGCCTTTTGAGCCTAAAACGCATGTTTTAATGCAGGAACGCAAGCAACTTGTGGATGCACTGACAACCGCTCAATGCAGGATGATGCTTTAGTAACATATGGATGTGTCGACATAAGTGAACGCATGAACCCAAGTTCTCCATGGACGCATAACGACCAGAAACGTAAAACAACGAAAAATCAGATCAGAATCTTGAGAGATTGTCAGAAGGATTGACATGCATGATCTGTGGCTAAAGTGGTGGATCTAAATTGAACCGAGAATTACGCAAGTAGGCGAGATAGACGCACGACATCAATTGGGCCTCTAATCACGCAGATTTGCCATTGATTACGAACGCAGCCTCTATAAAAGGGTAGACCTGCAAGCTGAAAAAGGATTGTTAATTCTCAGAAGAATTCCTAAGTGATAGTAGAGTTCTCTCCAGAAGACAATTGGAGATGAATAGCTCGAGAGAGAAGAGTCTCCCCTCCGCCTAACCACTTCACAGCAAAACTTCACGCTTCCATTCCTGCGACTCAAGACATTGAAACGCCTTCCTACTTTCTATCTTTTTCTAGCTTTGATTTTAGATTTGTTATGAAGACATTGAACTGTCTAAGATTGCATTTCGTTCATTAATCTACAATTCTTCCATGTCTATCATTTTCTCTACACTTTCCGTTTATTACTGTGAATCCATGAGTAGCTAATCTTTCAAGGGTCACGGGTTGCGTTAGCATCTAAATAAGAACCATAGTGTAACTATTGCATCTTGTCAATTGTAATCTTAATCTGATGCTTATGTCCATCTAGCTAATCGATATAAGTAGTAATAATCAGACTGCTCAAGAGGGTAACTGATTGTGGAACTCAATTGACAAGGCCAAGAAGTGTTACCTGTTTATAGGAATAACCTTGGAACTTAACACTCTCCTATGCGGTATAGACATATAACGCATAGCGGCTGACAACTGGAAGAAGAGTCGCAAGTATGAATAGACTATCACTATGCGTTTCTGATTTTAGATGTTAACCAACCCGAACCCTGTTTTTATCCATTCATTTAATCCATTAGCTGAACTTGCTGTGTCGCATGGCTTACCATCCACCATCTTTTAATCTAGTGTACATGTTATCACTTTCTTTAGTTAAACGCATAGTCGTTTTCTTTAGTTAAACGCATTCCTTGTTAAATATTTTTGGTTACCACTCCAACTTAAATAATCCAATTAATTATAGAATCTGCATAGTCCCTGTGTTCGACCTCGGACTCACCGAGAAATCCTCATTCTTTGCTTATACTTGGGTAAAGGATAGGAAAACTTGACAAATCACTAACACATAATATTAAGCATGTTAAACGCATAATATGTTGAACGTATGATAGTAAGCTTAATAATAAATAAACGCAACAACAAGTTTTTGCACTTTAGATCTGCAAACGCAACATCGTCCTCTCTGACTGTCCATCAGTTTGAGGATGGAAAGTTGTATTGAACTGCAACTTAGTTTCCAAAGCCTGCTGTAAACTCATCTAGAACTTAGAAGTAAACCTGGGATCTCTATCTAATACAATAGACACTGAAACTCTATACAGACTCGCAATCTTATCTATATACATCTACGCTAGTTTATCCAATGATTAAGTTGCCTTCACAAGTAGAGAACGTGCCATCTTTGTTAGCCTATCAACTATCACCTAAACTCCGTCAACTCGAGCTAGGGTCCTTGGTAATCTGAACAGAAAATCCATCGTAACATGCTCCCACTTCCACTCAGGAACAGAGAGTGGATTCAACAACCTTGATGGCTTCTAACTTTCAGGCTTCACTTGCTGACAAATTAAACACCTTGTCACATACTCAGCTATTTCCCTCTTCATACATGGCCACCAATAAAAATCTTGTAACGTCTTATACATCTTGGTACTGCTAGGATACATAGCATAAGATGAGCTATGTGCCTCTCCAAGAATTGCATGCTTAACTTTAGTATCTTCTGGTACACAGACTCTACCATGCTTCAACAGTGCACCATCAGATCTTAACTCGAAATCTAGGGGTGTTCAAATGACCTGACAACTTGAACAACTCGAACTACTAAAAAGCACTTGAAAAGTGTTTTTTGTTTTCTTAAATTAAAGGAGTTTATATTAGATTTCATTTCTTTGCTAGTGGTTTTCAGGTCAAAATAAAGAAAATAAGAATCAAAAGCTAAAAGAACCAAACTGAGACAAAATTTAGCGAAAAAGAGTAAAAAATCACAAAACTACCAAAAACAAGGACGTTTTTTCCTAAGAGTAGCCTTTGATCTCAGTGCAGCAGCACCAACGCGGCATTGCGGCACGAGACCGAGGGTAGGATAATATGACGCACAATGTTGCGACACCATCCTACAGCGCGGTCAGTCAATGTCGCGACGCCATCTTTCCTTATTTAAAATATCTACATTTTTGGAAAGAATTTTGGGCGGCCAACTCTATAAATTGGAGGGTTTCCGGCAGCCCTAAACACACTAAGAGACACAAGAAGAGGAGAATTCAAAGAAAATTTATTAGAGAGTCCAAAGAGTGAGTTAGCTGTAAGGAAGAGAGAAAAGAGTTTGAGAGAGAGTCGTGGTGCCGTTCAAGTTCCCAACGTGAAGAACAAGGACATCTTGAGGTTCCTTCTCAATCAAGAGCTTCTTTTCAGTAGAGTTTTCCTTTCTTTACACTCTTTCTTTGTTTTTATTGTTGTGAACATGTTGCTTAAAGCTATGAGTGGCTAAACTCTTTAGTTTTAGGGTATTGATGAATTGTTTATGAAGTTATGTTGATATTGTGGACTATTCATGGTTTTGGTGTAATGATTATGCTTTTTATTGTTATTGTGCTTAAATTCTTGTTGAATGACCATGATTAAATGTTAGGTTAGATGTATGATTGAGATAGTTGTATGTCTAACTAGATCTATTACAATGAATTGTTGTTAATCTATCATTTAAATAGTTAGGTTAACAATGAAAGTTGCTAAAGACTACTCTTAATGCCATGTAATTTGTATTGGTTTCAAGAAATTAGTTATCAATTGAGTTGCATGAGAAAATGTAGTTTTTGAGAGAAAATAACTTAGACTTATGTTTCTAGACTTAAGCATATGAATTGCAATGAAATCCATGAACCCTAGAATATTGCATGATAAAGTAAACAAGGATTCTTTACCCTAGAACTCTTTTTGACTCTTGTGTTTTTTATTTACTTGCTTTCCTTTTTTAAGTTTTTCCTAAATCACAACTTGAATTCGAATCCTCAAATAAATGGATAGTATCACTACATGAGAGATCTTTGCTCAAGCTTTCTTGAACAAATATTTTCCACCGACTAAATGTCAAAGGCTAAGAATGGAGATTGGGAAAGGTATAAGGATCTTTTGAGGAGGTGCCCTCAACATGGCTACCGGGATTGGTTGCAAATTCAACTCTTCTACAATGGATTATCAAGCTCAACCAAATCCATTCTTGATGTTACCGCCAGAGGTTCAATTTTCTCCAAGAATGCTCAAGAGGCCTATACCATACTAAAAAATTGGCCAACACATCTTACAATTGGCCATGTGAACGGTCTTCTCCAATCATCCCAAAAGTCGCTAGATTGTATGAGGTGGATGAGGTAAATTCTTTAATGCTCAAATGGCTTCCCTTACTAATGCTCTTTCTGAATTGACTATAGGGGGCCAAGCTCAAGCAAGTCCACCATCCATAGCATCCCTTGCCGCCTTGGTGTCGGAGATGTCTACACAAAAAAAGTTGGAACAAGGAGACAATGAAACGACCAATTATGTAGATAGAGGACACTATAAAAGCCACCAACAACAGCAACTTGCAACTGATTAGCATTCTAACTTGAGGAACCGTGAAAACTTTTCTCTTGTGCTAACAATAGAAATGTTTTGCAAAGTCCTCCCAATTTTTCCAATGTAGGTCCATCGCCCATCGAGAAGAAGTCCAACTTAAAAGACTTGATGGTGGAGTTCATAAAGTAGTCAAGAGGAAGGACCACAACATTGGGGAGCATTGTACAAAGTCATGACAACACTATTCACAACATTAAGGTACAAATTAGCCAAATAGCCACTTCTCTTCAAACAATGCAAAAGGGTAAGTTTCCTAGTTGCCCCAAAAGAAATCCAAAGGAGGAGTGCAAGGCCGTGATTTTGAGGAGTGGGAAAAAGTTGTCCACTCCTTTGATCGATGATGAGGATGAGGAGCAAGAGGTAGATGAGACCATCCATGAGCTTATCATAGTAGATGAACCCAAGGAGGTCTTAGAAAAAGAGGAAAGGGTAAAGGAGTCGGTATCTTCAAGTAACTTATCTAACCCTCTACCTTTTGTACCAAATACCTTGCCCTATCCTCAACGTTTTAAAAAGAAAGAAATAGACTCCTAATTTTCTAAATTCATAGAATTATTCAAAAAGCTTCACATTAATATTCCCTTTGCTGAGGCTTTGGAGCAAATGCCCAACTATGATAAATTTATGAAAGATGTCTTGTCTAAAAAGAAGAAGTTTGGGCAATATGAGATGATTAGCATGACTGAAGAATGCAGTGTTGTGCTATTGAAAAGCACTTGAAAAGTGCTTTCCATTCTCTCAAATTAAGGGAGTTTATATTAGATTTCACATGGTTGCTAGTGGTTTTCAAGTCAAAATAAAGAAAATTAGAAGAGAAGACCAAAAGATCATCCACTGAAAAAGAAAAGAAAAATATACATTTGCCAAAAATGGGGTAGCGCCGCGGCGTTTTTTCCCGAGAAAAAGGTCTGCCTCAACATATCGGAAGCGCCGTGGCGCCAACTTACCATATCAGACAACACCGTGGTGTGAGCTTTCCTTTTTTGTAGAAATTGCATTTTTGGAAAGATTTTCGAGCAGCCAACTTAAATAAGAAGGTTTTCAGTAGCCCTAATCATCAATCTACAAACGAAATACACATTAAGAAGCAACTAAAAGAGTCCCAAAGAGTGAGTTGGCTGCAAGGAAAAGAGAAGAATTCGAGAGAGAGAGTTTGGCACCGTTTGAGTTTTCGATGTGAAAACTGAAGGACTTCTTGGCGATTCTACCTCAATCAAGGGCTTCGTCCTAGTAAAGTTTTCCTTTCTTTACACTCTTTCTATGCTTAATTTTTTTGTGAATGATTGTGCCACTTTAAGTGTTAACCACAAGTGTACAGGTCAAGTTATAATATAAGACGGTACAGTCCGAATATCGTTCCATTAAGGATCCAATTGTGAAGGTGTATGTTACTTAGCTATTATAGAATCGAATCAATTTTATTTGAGAATTGAAATTGAAGTTGTGAACTATGGAAAATATAAACTAAATAAGGAAAGAAAATAAAGTAAGAAACACAAGAGTCAAAGAGAGTTCTAGGGTAATGAATCCTTGTTTATTTCATCATGCAATATTCTAGGGTTCATGGATTTTATTGTAATTCATATGCCTAAATCTAGAAACTTAATTCCAAGTTATTTTCTCTCAAATACAACCTTTTCTCATGCAACTCAATTGATTATTAATCTCTTGAAACCAATACAAATTACATGGCATTAAGATTAGTCTTTAGCCACTTTCATTGTTAACCTAACTGTTCTCATGATAGATTAACAACAATTCATTGTTATAGATCTAGTTAATCATACAATCTCTCAATCATACATCTAACCTAACATGTGAAGATGGTCAATCCACAAAAATTAAACATAATAACAATGAAAAGCATAATCATTCCAACAAAACCATGAAAGCCTACAATATCAACATGAATTCATAAACGAATTCATCAAAACCATAAAACTAAAGAGTTTAGCCACTCATAGCTTGAAACGACATGTTCAAACAATATAAACAAAGAAAAAGTGTAAAGAAAGGGAAACTCTTCTGAAAAGAGGCTTATGATTGAGGTAGCACCGTCACAATCTCCTTAGCTCTCACATTGGAACTTGAATGGCACCACGACTCTCTTGAACTCTTTTCCTCTTCCTTGCAGCTAATTCATTCTTTGAGGCTCTCTAATGAACTCTCACTTAATTATCTCCTTCATATGTCTCTTTTTCTCTGTAGATTAATGATTAGGGCTATTGGAAACCCACCAATTTATAGAGTTGGTAGCCCAAAAACATTCCAAAAATACATAATATTTCATTTAAGGAAACGGGCATCGCGATGCTAGTTCATAATGCCGCGATGCTGTGTTGTGTTGCGACAGACCTACTCTCAGGAAATAGCGCCACTGAGCGCCGTTTTGGCATCGCGGCGCGACCTCATTTTTGGCGAACTTGTGTTTTTCAACTCTTTTTCACCGTATTCTAGCTCAGTTTTGATCTTTCGGTCTTCTCTTCTAATTTTCCTCATTTTAACCTGAAAACCACTAGCAAACAATTGAAATCTAATATAAATTTCCTTAATTTGAGAGAATAGGAAACACTTTTCAAGCATTTTTCAGTGAACATGTTACTTAAAGCTATGAGTGGCTAAACTCTTTAGTTTTAGGGTATTGATGAATTGTTTATGAAGTTATGTTGATATTGTAGGCTATTCATGGTTTTGTTGTCATGATTATTCTTTTCATTGTTATTGTGCTTAAATTCTTGTTGAATGACCATGATTGAATGTTAGGTTAGATGTATGATTGAGATAATTGTATGTCTAACTAGATCTATAACAATGAATTGTTGTTAATCTATCATGAAAATAGTTAGGTTAAGAATGAAAGTTGCTAAAGACTACTCTTAACGCCATGTAATTTGTATTGGTTTCAAGAAATTAGTAATCAATTGAGTTGTATGAGAAAAGGTAGTTTCTGGGAGAAAATAACTTGAATTTATGTGTCTAGACTTAAGCATATGAATTGCAATGAAATCCATGAACCCTAGACATGATTACAAGGATTCTTTACCCTAGAACTCTCTTTGACTCTTGTGTTTCTTATTTACTTGTTTTCCTTTTTTAAGTTTTTCCTAAATCACAACTTGAGTTCGAATCCTCAAATAAAATTGATTCAATTGTAGAATAGCTAAGTAACTTAAACTTTAACAATTGGAACCTCAATGGAATGATATTCAGACTTAACCGTCTTATATTATAACTTGACCCGTACACTTGCGGTAATACAGAAACTGCGCATCAACTACCCAACCCGAATAATAAGGGTTGGTTGGGTTAATTTAAAATTTGGGTTGGGTTGGGTTAATGTTTGTTGAATTTTTTGGGTTAGGTTGGGTCTCGTGTTGCAATTTTGAAAAATTCGGGTTGACCCAACCCGATCCAAATTTCTAATATTAATATATATATATATATATATATATGCATGTATGTCTGTATGTATATATATGTATGTATATCTATGTATATATATAAATATTATCAAGTTTAAGTTAGTGTTAAGAACTATTTTATACTTTATCTTGGACCAATGGATATGTCAATTATTGTTTCATGGATATGCCAATGTGTTTTACCAAACAATAGTGGGAAAAGAAAAGAAGAAAAAAAAAACACACAACCCAACAACCCAACCAAACCCAACTCAAATTTTAAGGGTTGGGTTGGGTACCCTATTTGGGTTATTTGGGTAGCCAACTCGACCAACCCAAAATTTCGGATTGGTCCAAAAAATGCCCCCAACCCAACCCACTCTTTGAGACTCTTTTGGTGTGTTTTTCTCTGATTTCTCTGATTGGTCCAAAATATGCCCCCAGCCAACCCTTTTCCCTCTCTCGAACTCTTCCCTCTTCTTTGCAGCCAACTCACTCTTTTAGACTCTTTTGGTGTATTTTTCTCTGATTTCTTGATGTGTAAATTCGTCTCTTGATGTGTATTTTGTGACTTGTAAATTGGTGATTAGGGTTGTTGGAAGCCCTCCAATTTATAGAGTTGGTCACCTAAAATTCTTTCAAATACAAAATCTTAATTTATGGAAAGCTGGCACCACTGGGCTACGACTTTGTTGAAGCAGACCACTCTCTCGAGAAAAAGCGTCGCGGCCGCGCCGTACCGGCGTTGCCCTATTTTTTGGCAAATGTGTATTTTTCTTCTCTTTTTCACTAGATTCTGGCTTGGTTTAAATCTTTTGGTCTTCACTTCTAATTTTCTTGATTTTGTCCTGAAAACCACTAGCAAACAAGTGAAATCTAATATAAACTCTTTTCAAGTGCTTTTCAGTGTACACCCCTATCGAAATCCACTCTTCGTTAGGCTTTCACTTCCTCCAAAAACTTTCTAACCACAAGATCTTCCAACTGCTTCTTTACTACCTCATTTACTAACTTGGGCCTCAATTGAAAATGTGCTAACAATGCTCCGTCACTAGCTACTCTTAAACTAGCAACACCATTTCTGAACTCTTTAAGCAAAGCAACCTTTACCACATTCAAAGAACTCATACTAATCTTGGACTTTCTACTTAAAGCATTAGCTACCATGTTAGCTTTTCCTAGGTGATGCTGATGAACACTTTTTGTGTTAACCGCAAGTGTACGGGTCAAGTTATAAAATAAGACGGTTAAGTCCGAATATCGTTTCCCTGAGGATCCAATTATGAAATTTAAGCTACTTAGCTATTCTAGAATTTAATCAATTTTATTTGAGGACTGGAATTTAAGTTGTGATTTTGAAAACCAAAAAGGAAAGTAAATAAATAAGAAACACAAGAGTCAAAGAGTTCTAGGGTAATGAATCCTTATTTACTCCATTATGCAATATTCTAGGTTTCATGGATTTTATTGTAATTCATATGCTTAAGTCTAGAAACATAAACCCAAGTTATTTTCTCTAAAAAATAACCTTTTCTCATGCAACTCAATTGATTACTAATTTCTTGAAATCAATACAAATTACATGGCATTAAACAATCTTTGGCAACTTTCATTGTTAACCTTACTATTTTCATGATAGATTAACAACAATTCATTGTTATAGATCTAGTTAGACATACAATCTCTTAAACATATATCTAACCTAACATTCAAGGATGGCCAATCCACAAGAATTAAGCACAATAACAATGAAAAGCATATTCATTACAAGAAATCCATGAATAGTCTACAATATCAACATAACTTCATAAACAATTCATCAAAACCCTAAAATTAAAGAGTTTAGCCACTCATAGCATTAAGCAACAAGTTCATAAACAAATTAAGTATAGAAAGAGTGTAAAGAAAGAAAAACTCTACTAGGAAGAAGCCCTTGATTGAGGGGGAACCGCTAAGATGTCCTTCGGTCTTCACGTCGGGAACTCGAATGACACCAATCTCTCTCTCATACTCTTCTCTCTTCCTTGCAGCCAACTTACTCTTTGAGACTCTTTTGGTGTGTTTTTCTCTAATTTCTTGATGTTTAGGGTTCCTATGAACCCTCCAATTTATAGAGTTGGCCGTCTAAAATTCTTAACAAAAATACTAATTCTTCAAATTAGGAAAGCTGGCGCCGTAGTGCTGACCGTCACTGAAATCTACCCTCAGCGCCGTGCTGCAGCGTCACGATGGTGGTGCTACGCTGAGACGACTGCTGCTCTTGGCAAAAAGCGTTGTGGCGCACCGTACCGGCACTGCTCTATTTTTGGCAGATTTGGCATTTTTTTCACTTTTTCACTGAATTCTGGCTTGGTTTTGATCTCTTGGTCTTCACTTCTAATTTTCTTTATTTTGACCTAAAAACCACTAGCAAACATGTGAAACCTAATATAAACTCCCTTAATTTGAAAGAATAGAAAGCACTTTTCAAGTGCTTTTCACCACCCCAAACTTAGAGATTTGCTAGTCTCGAGCAAAGAATAAAATCAAATAGAGGGAGTTTAGATGAAGAAGTGTGTAATTGATTCATGTCTCAGAGAATAGCATTCAAAAGCTTAAGTAGAAACATGTAAGCATATCTATATTGGTATAATCATTCAAGGTCAAATCTTGCTATCTCCCATGTGTGTGTGTGTGCAAGCCTCATTTAATTTAAAATACTAGAACTCAAATTGGGCATTAAGAGAGTTTCTTTAGTTTTCTCCCTACTCTAGCTCATACACCAATCTTCAAGCATCCACACATTTCAAGTGAGTAATATGTCCACTAAGGTATCATTCCATCATATATTTTTCATGGGCCCTAAACTTGCATTCTTTCACTAGCTTTCACACATTCACTGTAGATACTCATACCTAGTCAAGTTCAAAGCGTTCTTATTGATCAGAGCAAAGGCAGCTTTTTTTACCCCCATCCATGCATACTCATTACAAGTTTAACATTTAAAAGAATAGACATGTACAACTCATATATTTTTGTGTGCACTTCTTCTTTTTATTTTTTTCAAAGGCAGTATACTCTTTTCTTTTTCCTTAGTCTAAGATTACAAACTATCATGCATTTCTACTTTCTAACCAGTGGGGCCTTTCGGAATGAAAACCAAATACACCAAACTTAATCATTTTTTCAGTTAGAGATTCTATATTAAAGTGGCTACGTGCTCAAGAATATGAGAGATTTTAAGAGGGACGTAAATGAATTTAACTCAAGATAATGCTATTCTATTTCCATAATAAGTCATCTATTATGCAAATTCGAATCTCATCACAGGCAATCAACATCAAAGCACACAACCATAAGAAACATTCCATTAACTTTGTAAGCTCCAAAATTTTCAAAATTTTTCTTCAAAATTTCATTAACATGCATATGATCATTAAAACCTCACAAACATGCATAACAAGATAAGAAAACACATAAAAGTATGAGTGACACCTCCCACCCCAAACTTAGAATCACTCATTGTCCCCAATGTATAAGAGCATCTAACAAGGAAAGAACAAGCTTGGGAGCAAGCGGGAAGCCACCAAACAAGCTTGGTGTAAAGAGTACTTTTTGTGACGAACCAAGATCCTGAAAAATAAGGAAGCATATGAGTGACTCAAATAAAATAAAAAGAAAAATAAAGAAAGCAATAAAATTGGGTTGCCTCTCAACAAACGCTTGGTTTAACGTCTTCGGCTCATGAGTCACGGCGGATCCCAAGGTGACTTCTTCCTTTTATGCTTTGGATCGCCTATAACTTTTAGTTTTCACCCATATTGACACTCACAAACATATTCATTAACATTTAATGGGTTGGTCAACAAATCATTGTCAAGTTGAACATCATCTTTTCTAATGTAGTCAAGTATCATTACGGAATCATCATTATGAGATTTTACCGGACTCATCACTTCATTTTTTACATGCTTCTCCATGATTTGTTCATAGTTCATTATAGGTTTCGGAGACATGCAAGAAGAACTAGGAAAATTATCATAATTAGAAACATGCTTCATAGGATTTTCTAATTTAACATCAAGCATGTCATTAGTCTTACCATTCGAAGGAGGCTCTCATGCATTGAGTTCTTAATAGAAGATAAAGGCGATGTTACCTTTGTGCTTGGTTCATGATGCTCATACCTTTTCACATCCAGATGTTTAAGGGCTTTATAGATGTCAAATGTTACCTCCTCATCGTTGAGGCTGAATGTGAGCTTCCCATCTTGCACATCGATGAGGGCCCTACTGGTGGCCAAGAAAGGTCTCCCAAGAATTATAGGGACTTCAGCGTCTTCTTCCATGTCTAGTATCACAAAATCTGCTGGGAAGATACTTGCCCACCTTTACCAATACATCCTCCATAATGTCGTAGAGACAAACACATGATCGATCGACAAAAAGCAAGGATATGGTAGTTGGTTGCACCTCTCCACCATCGGGCGTCCTAACATGGATAAAGGCATTAAGTTAATAAAACCTCCAAGGTCACAAAATGCTTTAGTAACCGAATTATTGCCTAAATGACAAGGGATAGAGAAACTCCCTGGATCTTTTAATTTTTTAGGCAATTTCCTTTGTAGTGCCACGCTACATTCTTCGGTTAGTGCAACCATTTCATAATCTCCATACCTCTTCTTCTTAGACAACACATCCTTCATGAACTTGACATACTTAGGCATTTGTTCTAATGCCTCTGCAAAAGGAAGGTTAATTTCCAATTTTTTGAATATGTCTAAGAATTTAGAACATTGAGCATCAATCTTTTTCTTTTGAAATCTCTGAGGAAAAGGTAAAGTGGTAGGGATAAAAGGAGGAGACTTAGAAGTACTCCCTATATTGGTCTGCGATTTCTCCTTTTCCTTAGATGCACTCTCCTTTTGTTTAACATTCTCTATGATGGCTTCATTCTCTTTTTGTGGAAGCTCATCATCATCTATCATGATGTGCTTGTTCAACTCCTTGCCACTCCTTAGGGTTATGGCATTGCATTCCTCCTTGGGGTTCTTCTCTAGACAACTTGGAAATTTACCTTTTTGCATTGTGCGGAGAGATGTGGCCATTTGACTAAGTTGAACCTGCCTTACCTTGGCTTTGAATATGCTTGCAATAGCTTGGACCGAATTCCCCAATGTGGTCATCCTCGATCTTGACTCTTTGACAAAGTCAAGCATTATGTCCTCCAATGATGATGTCTTTGCATTCCCCGCTCCATTGAATCTTTGAGGTGCTTGCAACACATTCTTGTTGTTGGCATATGAGAGGTTCTCATGTGTAAGCACCTAATTTGTAAGCACGTTCAAAAGCTTAAAGCAAATTAATGTTAATAATCTCATTTTGTAAATTAAATAAAAATATAAAGAAATAAAAAGAAAAAGAAAGAAGAGGAAAACAAAGGGGAAAGAAGACAAAAAAGGGAAATTAAAAAAAAAAAAAAAAAAAAAAAAAATAAGAAAGGGGAGAAGTCGGTTATTAATTTGTATTGAAGGGAAAACTTTGCCGACTTATTTCTCTTCATTTCCAAACTCATTTCTATGCTATCTTCCAGCTGCACGTCGTGGAGAGGTTAAAGAAGAGTTCTAGGGCAAATTCATGCAAGGTTTTGGATGGTCTCATGGTAAAACTGAAGTTGAAATAGAAGCTTCATCTGCTGTCGCACAGTTTGAACTAGGTCTGGTGTTTGGTGAATATCGAACTGAAGAGANAAAGGGGAAAAAAGACAAAAAAGGGAAAATAAAAAAAAAAAAAAAAAAAAAGAAGATAAGAAAGGGGAGAAGTCGGTTATTAATTTGTATTGAAGGGAAAACTTTGCCGACTTATTTCTCTTCATTTCCAAACTCATTTCTATGCTATCTTCCAGCTGCACGTCGTGGAGAGGTTAAAGAAGAGTTCTAGGGCAAATTCATGCAAGGTTTTGGATGGTCTCATGGTAAAACTGAAGTTGAAATAGAAGCTTCATCTGCTGTCGCACAGTTTGAACTAGGTCTGGTGTTTGGTGAATATCGAACTGAAGAGATCGAATTTTGGGCTGAAATTTTAAGGTTAGTAAGTTAACTCAATTCTGAACAACATTTATGAAGGATGACTGAGTTGAAATGGAATAGAAACATGTAAACTTTTAGCTGGAAGTTACTGATACAGAATTTCTGTGCAATCTGAAGTAGCGCGGAGAAATCTTACAATATCTGACTAACAAGGACGAGTTAAGCCACGAAAATTTGAGGAAAGCTAGAAAACATATTTCTCTACAAGTTTGTAGAAGGAAAGAAGTTCTAAATCTAGCTGGAAATATGACTTTTAACTGACAGAAGTGAGAACAAAAAGAAAAGGAGGAAACTCTGCTGTCGAGTGTCGTTAGGAAGCTGGTATCGCTGAGAAATTGGAGAGGGAGTAGCGAGACAAATCTCGCTGGTAGTACAGAGGAGCTTTTTGTCTCACAAATCTCGCTGACTCTCGCTCGGTGTCGCTCCTCAGGTAATCTCGCTAGTCTCGCTTATTCTGATATCACTAGTGCCGTGTACCTGTTGTGTGATTTCGCTAGTAATCTCGCTAATAAGGTGAAATCTTGTTGGTAATCTTGCTAGTGACATAGAATCTTGCTTATTATGTTTATTTTGGAAAAAAAAGGGAGTCTTGATGATGAATCATGATTAGAGTTTAAGTATGCATACTTAACGATCATGTAAAGGAAGTTTAAGGAAAGCGTAACGTGAGGAATGTGTTTTTACAGGCCAAGAAGAGCTCGGAAAGGCATATAATCCACTCAGGGCCTAAGGACAAGTTGTGAGTGACACTTTTCTTTCTTTGAAAACGAAATTTATTGAAAATGTTTAGTTAGGTTTTTCTTATGAGATATGGCTTTGAGATGAACTATTTTCTTGAAAAGCATGATGTTTGATGATATTGTTCACAAGGCATGTTTTATCCGTTTTCTATAAGATGTTGAAAGGCATGTTGTGAAATGTTGTTTATCGTGAAATATCTGATTTTTCATGAAAGACTTTCATGTGAACTATTTACGTAAAATACTGGTTTCTAAAATGTTTTAGAGAAGGCATGTGAGTTTCCCTGGGACCCAGTACTGAAGGACTCGTAGAAGGTACTTGGGCAACCCGCGATATTCCTATGTGCACATAGAGGTTGTGACGTTGGGTGTGTTGAGTCTTGCTCCACCCCAACTAAGGTTGTTATCGACGTTGAGTGCGTTGAGTTTTACTCTGTCTCAACTAAGGATGTTTTCGACGTCGAGTGCGTTGAGTCTTGCTCTGTCCTGACTAAGGGAAAATTTTGAGAACAAACTAATTTCGTGTACGATCATTTTGGCATGAACACATGTGATTTGATTACGTTGTTGAAAATTATGATTTTACAGAAATGATTATTTGAATCACGTTTACGTATATGGTGTTATAATGATTGTAACATGCTTGTTTTCGTATGAAAGATGGTTTTACAATATTAGTCACTCACGGGGCTTTTAGCTCATGCTTTCCATATTTTCTTTTCCTCTCAGGTAGCGAGGACGTTCTCGTTGCTTAGCCTACTCCAGCCTGCCTTGTCTAAGCTTCGAGATATCAGGAAAAAAACACATTTGAGTCATTATACGTGTATATTAACTTGTATAGGTGGCATGTAGACCTAATTACATAATAGTTGGGATGTGAGACGGGTTATTGTACAAATATGTTGTGAATATGTTGAAAGTTTAATTGTAATAATACAGGTCTTTATGGTTCTGTATTTGTAAGCGAATATGTATGTTATATTCTCACAGGTTATTCAGGTACAATTAGGCAGTGAATGTCACAAAAAGGGTGATGCTTGCTGTCTTCACATCTCTTCTCGGGTTGGGTAGAGTAGCCTGGGAGGGGGTGTGACATCATGATTCCCCAAGTTAGGATGATAGTGAGTTGGGAGTTGTTGTTGACCTCAGGATTGTCCTCTATCCACATAATTGGCTACCTCTAACTCACTTGGTTGTTGTTGATTTGCCATGGCCGCAAGGGAAGCTATGGATGGTGGACTTGTTTGGGCTTGGCTTCCTTGGGACAATTTAGATAAAGCATTAGTGAGAGAAGCCAATTGAGCTTTTATTGAGTTTACCTCGTCCGTCTCATATCGTCCAATGGCTTTTGGGATGATTGGAGAAGACCGTTCACATGGCCGGTTGTAAGATGTAGTGGCCAAGTGTTCTAGTATGGTGCAGGCCTCTTGAGCATTCTTTGAGAAAATTGAGCCTCCGGCGATTGCATCTAGGATGAATTTGGTTGAACTTGACAATCCATTGTAGAAGAGTTGAATTTGCAACCAATCCGTGTAGCTATGTTGAGGGCACCTTCTCAAGAGATCCTTGTACCTCTCCCAAGCCTCATATAGTTGTGGTGGAATGTTCCTATCTACGTTCTTAGCCTTTGAGATTTAGCCGGTGGAAAATATTTGTTCAAGAAAGCTTGAGCTAAAATCTCCCACGTAGTGATACTATCCGGAGGTATGGTTTCCAACCAATCCTTTGCTCGGTTATGTAAAGAGGAAGGAAAAAGTCTTAGTTTAATAGCATCGTTAGAAACATCATTCATCTTTACCATTCCACATATCTCTAAGAAGGACCGTAAGTGCTTGTAAGGATCTTCATTGGTTCTTCCTCTAAAGGCTAGCTCTCTAGCCATTTGAATCAACCCTAGTTTCAACTCAAAGTTGTTGACATTGATGGGCATATTCATAATATCGGGTTGATTTGTCGGTAATGTCGGTTGAAAGTAATCTCGAATTGCCTTTAGTATCTCCTCTGCCATCTCCTCGCTTTGATTGTGTTGAACCCTGAGGTTTCTTCTACACATCCTTTCAATCTCGAGATCAAGAGGGAGAATGTTAGTATGATCACGAGGTATAAACCGGCAAGATAATCAACCAAATAACATACACCTCAAATTAAGATCTATCAATTCTAATGAATATTAAATAACAAAAATTGTTCTTTGGATCCTCGGCAACGATGCCAAAAACTTGATGCGCACTTTCATGTTAGCCGCAAGTGTACGGGTCAAGTTATAATATAAGACGGTTAAGTCCGAATATCGTTCCACTGAGGATCCAATTGTGAAGGTTTAAGCTACTTAGCTATTCTATAATTGAATTAATTTTATTTGAGGATTGGAATTTAAGTTGTGATTTTGAAAACCAAAAAGGAAAGCAAATAAATATGAAACACAAGAGTCAAAGAGAGTTCTAAGATAACGAATCCTTATTTACTCCATCATGCAATATTTTAGGGTTCATGGATTTTATTGTAATTCATATGCTTAAGTCTAGAAACATAAATCCAAGTTATTTTCTCTCAAAAATAACTTTTTCTCATGCAACTCAATTGATTACTAATTTGTTGAAACCAATACAAATTACATGGCATTAAGGATAGTCTTTAGCAACTTTCATTGTTAACCTAACTATTTTCATGATAGATTAACAAAAATTCATTGTTATAGATCTAGTTAGACATACAATCTCTCAACCATACATCTAACGTAACATTCAAGGATGGGCAATCCACAAAAATTAAGCACAATAACAATGAAAAACATATTCATTACAACATATCCATGAATAGTCTACAATATCAACATAACTTCATAAACAATTCATCAAAACCCTAAAACTAAAGAGTTTAGCCACCCATAGCTTTAAGCAACATGTTTATAAATAAATTAAGCATAAAAAGAGTGTAAAGAAAGGAAAACTCTACTAGGAAGAAGCCCTTGATTGAGGGGGAACCACCGAGATGTCCTTCGGTCTCCACGTTGGGTATTCGAACGACACCAAACTCTCTCTCGAACTCTTCGCTATTCCTTGCAGCCAACTCTGTAAACCCTACATTCACTTGTAAGTACTAAATTTAAGTGTATGGTATCGTAGTGGACTTATTTGTTTTCTCTCTTGTAGATTGAAGGAAGAGGTGGTGGAAATCGAGCATATTTTTGGTAAGTTGAATCCTAAACCGAACATGGTATTGACAAAACAATTAGGACATACATAAGACTTAAGAAGACTGTTAACGGTCAAATCGAAGTGATGAGATAAATTATTATGGAATTTGTTTATTTCAATTCTTGTATAAATATTATTAATGAAGGTTTAAATATAAAAAAAAAAAAGAAAACAAAAAAGAAAAGAGAAGCAGAAATAAAGAGATTAAGAAATAAAGAAAAGAAGGAAAAATAAGGAAAGAAAAGAAAGAAAAGAAAATGGAGATAGTGGAGGGATGTTGGCAGAAAACTCATTCTTGGTTATAAGCAAAGTTGGCAACCCATTTATCATTTTCTAAAACCTAACCAACTTAAATTTCAGCTGAGTATTGAGGGAAGAAAGAAGAAGATATCTAGGGCAAATTGAAGTAGAATTCTGGTTGGAATCGATGTGCAACTCAAGCTGAAACTGAAGGCTGGTCTGGTGTCGCACAGTCTGAGCAAAGATTGGTGTTTGGTGAATAGCGAGCGGAAGAGATCAAGTTTGAAGCTGGAAATTTGAGGTTAGTAAGCTAATTCAATTGTTAACAACTTTTGTGAAGGATGGTTGAGCTGAATATGAAGAGAAACGTGTTTAATTATATGTGAAAGTGACTGATACCAATTTTTTGAGTGATCTAGAGCAAGGCGAAGTAAATTTGGATTATCGGACGAACGAAGAAAAGTTAAGCCCTGAAAGTTTGAGGTAAGCAAGAGCACACATTTCTCTACAAGTTTATAGAAGGTAAGAAGTTCGAGCTAGAAATGCAACCTGTTGTAGATAGAAGTGAAGACAGAAGCAAAGATAGTAGCAGTGAGAGCGAGTTTCACTAGTAGGGGAGCGATACCGAGTGTGGGCGAGACCGAGTGTCATTGGGTGTCGATGGTTGGATTTGTGAGACAAATCTCACTGGTCTTGCTGGTCAACGGTCTTGCTGGTACAATTTTAGTCTTTTGCTTGAATTCGTTGGTTTAGTCTCACTAGTGCATATCTCACTGATTTTTGCTTAATCTTGCTAGTCTTGCTAGCAAATCTCGCTGGTTTGAACAAGTCTCGCTAGTTCTATAATTTTGTTAATAGTTGGTCTCACTAGTGAGCTTCATCATAATGCTTAAGACATATTTGCTACACTTTAACGAGAATTCTAAGGAATCTAACAAAGGAAATTAAACCATTTCAGGCCGAGAGGAGCTAGGAAAGACATATAGTCCTTTAAGGGTTTGAGACAAGTTATGAGTGACAATTTTACTTAAAATGAGCTTACTTTAAACAAAGTTTTCATGATATATGATTATGTTTAGCAACTTGTTTATACATTTATGTTTTCACGAGTTCTAAATGTGCTGTAACGAGTACTGGTTTGAAGAAAGCATGTGTTTTCATGTAAATGCATATTATGGTTTTGCATTTGAATTATTTGAAGCATGTCAGTGGTTACTAAGTCTTTACAAAAGGCATGTTATTTATTAATCTATGATTTTAAGGAAACCTGATGGTTGTTAATGAATTTGTGTAAGTTTGAAATGTTTAAAATCGTGAATATTTATTATGTTTTTTCCAAAGCATGTTGCTTTCGAATATTGTTTTTGAAAAAGGTTCCCAATGTTGAAGGGCTCAGAGAAGGCATGTGGGTAATCAGGATTTAGAGATAGCCCCCAATGCTGAAGGACTTGGAAGAGGCATATGGGTGGCCTAAATCTCGTATATGAGACCTGTTACTGAGGACTTGAGAAGGTATTCGGGTAACCTAGGATATGATATCTATGTGCACATAGAGGTATGATAGACGCTGTTGTGTTGAGATTACTCCACATCAGCTAAGGATATTTGATGTTCGGTGTGACGAGATTACTCCACCCCAACGAAGGATGTTGTCAACGTTAAGTAGCGTTGAGCTTCGCTCCGCCTCAACTAAGGAAAAACATTTTTGAAATGTATTACATTTTCATGATTTTTCATAAATGAAATGTGTATGGTTTGATAGCGTCATCTTAACATGATTTATTGGGATATGGAAACATTCAATTACTGCTTATTTATTTACAGAACTTGATTACGGTTTTGATTTATTTATGAATTATGGAAGGTTTTTACGAAACAAGTCACTCACTGGGCAACGTAGCTCATGTTTTTCCTTGTTTCCTATTTTTCAGGTAGCGAGTGAGTTCGGGGTGCTTAGCCTACACAGCAACTCGTCTGGACTCACCATCGGTGTCTAAACTTTTGAGCATTGTAAATATTTGATCTTAAATCTGCATTGTGCATATAGAAGGTTAAGGGGTGGAAGTTAGTGAACTTATGTAAATTAAAGGTTGATTGTAAAT
Organism: Citrullus colocynthis; assembly: GCA_031780015.1. Classification (NCBI taxonomy): domain Eukaryota; kingdom Viridiplantae; phylum Streptophyta; class Magnoliopsida; order Cucurbitales; family Cucurbitaceae; genus Citrullus; species Citrullus colocynthis. The sequence goes on along the minus strand of QLSR01000104.1, from coordinate 1,689,437 downwards.
CTGTATTATTATGATAGTTTAACTATGGTTAAAGATTGATGTTCAATTTTTGTATGTATATCTGCTTATTAGGTGGTTGGCCAAGGTATAAGGTTGACAGTAGATGCCGTAAAAGGGTCAGTGTCTGCTGTCCTCACACTTTCTCCTAGGTTAAGAGGGTACTCGGGAGGGGGTGTGACAAACTCACTCTTTGAGACTCTTTTTGTCACACCCATTCCCAGGTACCCTTTTACCCTAGGAGAAAGTGTGAGGATAGTAGACACTAACCCTCTTTTGGCATCCACTGTCAACCTTATACCTTGACCAAACACCTAATAAGCAGATATATAATAATTGAACATCAAACTTTAACAAGGGTTAAGCTATCATTAAAACGCTGATTTACATTCAATCCCTTTTAATTACATAAGTTCACTAACTACCACCCTTAAACCTCTATATGTACAACACAAGTTTAAGATCAACTATTTACAATGCTCTAAATTCACAGACACTGATGGTGGTAGGCCCAGACGAGTTGCTGTGTAGGCTAAACACCCTATACTCACTCGCTCCTGGAAACAGAAAAATAGGGAAAACATGAGCTAGGTTGCCCAGTGAGTGACATATTTAGTAAAGACCTTCCTTTTAACTTTGGAAACTAATCAAAACCATAATCATTTTATGACAATAAGTAAATAACATCAGTTCATTCCCATATCCAAGCAAAACATGCTCAAGTAGCGTTGTCATACCATATATGTTCATTTCCGAAAAGAAACATGAAAATTCAATATATTTCAAAAACATTTTCCTTAGTTGTGGCAGAGCGGAGCTCAACACTACTCAATGTTGAAAACATCCTTAGTTGCGGCGAGTAATCTCGACACACCGAACATCGAATATCCTTAGTTGTATGGAGTAATCTCAACACAACAACATCTATCATACCTCTATGTGCACATGCCTTCTCCTAGTCCTTCAGCATTTGGGGCTATCTCTATACTTAGGTTACCCACATGCCTTCTCCAAGTCCTTCAACATTGGGAGCCTTTCTTTTAAAACATAATTCAAAAGCAACATGCTTTGAAAATAACATAATAAAAATTTACGAGTTTGTAACATCTACTTTCACAAGTTCCTTCACAATCATCATGCTTCCATAAAATCATACATTAATATATAGCATGCCTTTCATAAAACTCGGTTAACAACTAGCATCAAATATTTTCAATGCAAAACCATAATATACATTTACATGGAAACACATGTGATAGCACCTAAAATGTGCTATCTTCCTCAGCTTAACTTAGGATCATTGTGCTATTTATGTGTCTATAATGTTATTTTGTAGGTTTCGGCCACTTAACAGGTAGAACGGGTGTTAGTAGCAAAGTCAAGCTAAAACAGACCAAAATGGAGTTCCACAGCATCAATCGGGAAATAGAACTCCAAAATGACCAAAATATCCCTGAAGCCACGATGCCGCGACGCTGCCTAGGCTCAGCCACGGTGCTTTTTCCTAAGACGTTATGCTGGCGAAACACAGCAAGCGTCGTGGAGCTGCTTTGAAGCACCGCGGCGCTCCGAAAGTATCAGGTGTGCGAATTAGCGTCAACGCCGCGGTGCTACAATAGATTCTATATAAAGAAACCTTCGAATTCTAGGTTTAAGAGGATCCCACCAGCCGACTTTTGGCTCCATTCTCTCTCCTTTTCTTCTTTTCGTACCTAGGAACTTAAACCCAATAATCGGAGCCGATTATTGGCTAAGGTAACGTTTTTCTAGCTTGGGTATTAGGAATTTTCCTTGTAATTGATGTTCTTTTGAGGTTTTGAACTTGATTTAAGTGTATGCATGATTTAATCCAAGTTTTTAAGTATTACGATCAATTTGAAACACTGGTGTTTAATTTGATTATTGCTTTGATTGTATTACAATTCGTGACAATTTGTTGTATGTCAATCATATGAAGCAATAAGTTAGGTTAGCTTGCAAATCTAATTGGTGATGCGCATTGTTCTAATCAACTTAGGATTAAATCGATAGGACATTCAATATAGGTCTTTCCAGTTGAATGTTCCGCATAATTTTCCTTTGAACTTAATGCGGTTAGGTTTAGTCAAATTTTGCATGTCTTTCATCGATTTTCCTTAAATCTATCTTGACGACTAGGACAATTCAATTCTGGTCTTTCCAATTGAATTGATTAGGTACTAGCTTCAATTGATTTAGTAATGACAAACCAATGATAAGAACATCAACAAAGGAAATCCCACGTAACCCAAGCTAGAGCTTCTTCGATTGAATTTTAACTTTTTTTACTTCGCTCAATTTACTTTCATACAATTTAAATTTCTTGCAATCAACCATTTCTGAAAACCCCTCTTTGGTTACCTTGAATTGAAAACTTTCAACTGTGAAATTCGAGGGCTCCCTTTGTTCGACCCAACTTACCGCTACTATTGAGGGTAAAGTTAGAAAAATTTATTTGGCACAGAATTGGGCGACGAATTCCATCCATCAACATGCTTCCTTAAAGCAAATAGTCATCATAGCATATTTAAAACCTGTGAAAAGTATAAACATAAGAAAATGGTTCCAAGCAATGGTAAATAGCATGAAAACTTTGTATAAAGTATGCTTATTTTGAATAAAATTGTCACTCACTACTTGTCCCAGCCCTTAAAGGATTATACGCCTTTCCTAGCTCTTCTTGGTAGGAAATACTACATTTCTCTTTGTTAGATTTCCTTAAAATTCCTTTTACATAGGAAACAAATCTTAAACATTCATATTATTCACCACCGAGACCCTACTACATAAAGAAAACCATTACCGAGATTATATTCCTCAAAGAAATGCTCAACCGAGGTTATATTTCATAAAAGAGTTCACTAATGAACGAGATTCAAGCCATTAGCGAGACTAAACCAACAAATTCAAGCAAAAGACCAAACTGTACCAGTGAGACTGTGGACTAGTGCAACCAGCGAGAGCAACGAGACCAGTGAGACTTATGACACAGAATCGACCAACGAGACCAACGAGATTTGTCTCGCTCTCGATCCTTCACGCTCCCAATGTCGTCCAATTCTCCAGCCAGACTCGCCTCCTTCTGCTACTGTCTTCGCTACTTCCCGCACTCCTAACTATTAAAAGTTGCATTTCCAGCCCGATTTAGATTTTCTTTCCTTCTACAAACTTGTAGATAAATGTGTTTTCTAACTTACCTCAAAATTTCAGAGACAAACTCCTCTTTGTTTGATAGATATTCTCAATTTACTTCCCCCTACTCCAGATCACTCAAGGAATCCATATTAGTCACTTCCATCTAAAATTAAACCTATTTCCCTTCACATTCAGCTCAACCATCCTTCACAAAAGTTGTTAAAAATTGAGTCTTACGAACTTCAAATTTTCAACTTCAACCTCAGTCTCTTCAGCTCTATTTACCAAACACCAAACTTTGCTCAGACTGCGCGACAGCAAACAAGCCTTCAGTTCCAGCTTCAATTGCTCCACGAATTCGACAGAAGTTCTATACCAATTTGCCCTAAACACCTTCTTCTTTCTCCCTGTGATGTGCAGCTATGGTTTGCGTCGGTTATGGGTTTGAAAATAAGAGAAAATCAGTCGGCATCGTACTTAATACACTTAAGAAATTTCAGCCGACAATGCCCCACTATCAACATCATTTTTCTTTTCTTTTTCATTTCTTTTTTTTTCCTTTACTCTTGTTTTCCTTTTTCTTTTCTTTTCTTCCTTCTAATTTCTAAAATCCATCTTTTGTTTATTTTTCTATTTTTTCATTAATAAATAAAGTAACTCCTAAACTCAATTTACCTCATAGTGATTTCGAATTCACTTACCAAAAATATTTTCGGCTTCCTCACTTCTTCCTTCAATCTACAAGAAGGAAACAATTTAGTCGACATTGGTACTACGTACTTACGTCTAGTAATTACAAATAAAAATATAGTTTACACTTTTGGTTTGTTTTTCTCTGATTTTTTGATGTCTAGGGTTGTTGAGAACCCTCCAATTTGTAGAGTTGGTCGCCCAAAATTCTTTTCAAAAATACAAATTCTTCAAATTAGAAAAGTTGGCGTTACGGCGCTGGTCAATGACGCCGTGGCACTGACCGTCATTGAAACCTACCATTGGCGCCATGCCACAGCGTCGCAACGGTGGTGCTGCATTGAAACGATGCTACTCTCGGGAAAAGGCGCCACGGCGCTACCCTGTTTTTGGCAGATTCAACATTTTCTTCACTGTTTTACTAAATTCTGGCTCGATTTTAATCTTTTGGTCTTCACTTCCAATTTTCTTTATTTTGACCTGAAACCAATAGCAAACATGTGAAATCTAATATAAACTCCCTGAATTTGAGAGAATAGAAAGCACTTTTCAAGCGCTTTTCAAATACTCAATGGTACAATCATATTCTTTGATCAACTCTAATCACCTTATTTGCCTCATGTTAAGTTCCTTCTGATCAAAGATGTACTTCAAACTCTTGTGATGGTATAAATATGACACTTTGTTCCAAACAGGTAATGTCGCCATATCTTTAATGATAAAACTACCACAGCTAACTTCAAATCATGGGTAGGATAGTTACTCTCGTGAGGTCTCAATTGTCTAGAAGCATAGGCTATCACCTTCCCATTCTGCATCAACACACAACCTAACCCCTGACGAGAAGCATCACAATAAACTTCAAATTCCTTAAACCACTCCGAAAGTGTTAAGATAGGTGCAAACACATATCTTCTTTTCAGCTCCTGAAAACTCTGCTCACACCTCTCATTCCATTCAAACTTACTATTCTTCTTAGTCAAACTAATAAGTGGCAAAGCTATCTTTGAAAATCCTTCAACAAATCTCCTGTAGTATCATGCTAAACCCAAGAAACCACGAACCTCTGTCACAGTCTTGGGTCATTCCCACTACACTGTAGCCTCGGTCTTATGGGGATCTACACTAACTCCTACAACTGACACCACATGGTCTAAGAACTCAACATGTTCCAACCAAAACTCACACATGCTGAACTTATAATACAACTTCTTTTCTCTTAAGGTCTGCAAAACAATCTTGAGATGTTCAACATGTTTTTCTCTATCTCCAAAATACACTAGAATATCATCGATAAACACAATAACAAATTGGTCTACATAAGGATGGAATATCTTGTTCATAAGATCCATAAATGCTTTTGGTGCATTTGTCAAACCAAATGGCATCACCCGGAACTCATAATGTCCATACCTTGTTCGAAAAGCTGTTTTAGGTACGTCTAATTCTCTAACCTTTAGCTAATGATACCCAGACCTCAAATTTATCTTGGAAAACACTGAAGCTCTCCTAAGCTGGTCAAATAGATCAACTATACGAGGTAAAGGATATTTTTTATGTAGAGTTACCTTGTTCAGCTGACGATAATCAATACATAACCTCATCGTACCATCATTCTTCTTAACAAACAGCATAGGTGCACTCCATGGAGATACACTCGGCCCGGATATCCCTTGTCCACTAACTTCGGTAGCTGCACCTTCAACTCCTTCAATTCTGTAGGTGTCATACGATAAGGAGCCTGAGAAATAGGTGTTGTACCAAGTACCAGATCTATAGTAAACTCCACCTCTCTATCAGGTGGCAAACCTGATAGCTCCTTAGAAAACACATCTAGATACTCTCGTACCACAGACACATCTTCAGGTTTTTGCTTCTTAGTCTTCACATCAGTTACATGTGCCAAGTACGCTTCACAACCTTTACTTAACAACTTTCTGACCTTCACTGTAGAGATTACACAAGTAGGAAGAACTCTCCTTGTCCCTCTAAATACTATCTTAACCCCATCTAGCTTTACCAGTCTCACTTCTTTCTTGAAACAATCAATACTAGCAAGGTACTTCGATAGGAAGTCAGCACAGAATAATATCAAATTCTACTAATTCTAAAAGCAACAAATCAGCCAATAAAACTACATTATCAATCACCAACTAACAATTATGATAAACATGCTCTATGATTACAGAATCACCAACAAGGGTATACACAAATAAAGTATCAGGCAAAGGCTCTAAACTCCTATTCATATGCGCAACAAACAGACAAGAAACAAACGAATGCGTAGCTTCAAAGTCAGTTAACACATGAGCATGCTTAGAACAAATAGTTAGCATACCAGTCACTATATCTAGGGTTTCCTCAGCCTCCTACTGAGTCATAGCGTACACTATTTGTAAGCAAGTGTCCAAGTAAGCAGTCCCGACATCCAAAAAGGCAGTCCAGGCTTCCAAGAAGGCAGTCTAGGCGTCCAATAGGACTATTTCAAGCGTCCAAAAAGTGGTTTGGGTGTCTAGCTTGCTGTTTTAGGGCCTATTGTTGTATCTATTGTACCATAAACTTAGTTGTGTGCTTAATGGTGAAGAGTAAGCGAGGTTTTTTAAGGACAAGAAGTTCGAGACGAGATTAAGAGGATTTGAAGGTCAAAACTCTTATCTATAGTCAGTGGTTTCTATTTTAAAAGTTAGTATTATTTCTTTACATATTGTGTTATTGTAATGTGGTAAGGAAAAGGATTTTCGCACAGGATGGTAAGAGGATCTTCGAATCTAGTTTCTGAGCCTGTAACGAAACTACACACGGGATGGTCGGAGGATCTCAGGATCTAGGATTTGAGCCTGTGGTGAATTCTCACGGGATGGTGAGAGGGTTGCAATGACCTTGATTTTGATGAGCCTATGAGAGGAACCTCACATGAAATGGTCAGAGTACTGATGGGCCTAGCTTCTGAGCCCATAAGAGATAAGTAACACACCTGATGGTGAGGTAACAATTTATTTGGCTACATTTTGTTTTGGGATTCTACTCCCTCAATCTTTATTTCTTCAAAGTTTTTTAGCTTTGGTGCAACTTGCCCCTACAAAAATTTTGCCAAATGGCTAGAGCCATCTTATAAGTACTTACATCCTTCGGCAAATTTATGTTGACGGGGCTCCGATGTCTATCCCTACTTTTCTATCTTTGTATCAAATTAATCATAGCCGAAATTTGGGGACTATTTTTATTATATTATGGCATGCAAGAAAGCTTTAGCACGTAGTGTTTCTTCTGTTAAACAAGAACATTCATTTTTAGGTAGCAGTCACTAGTTGTCTATTGATGAGGTGGGTATGAGTTATGTGGTTTCGATAAGGTTTAGGGATTATGGCGAGAGCCTTTTCCCTCTCCTTTTGCCTGGAACTACTTTTTTGCTTAGTTATATAATTTTCTTCTTTTTGATACCACCTCTTTTCAGTGCCTAGGGAGCTTAGTTGCTCTTCTGTTGCAAGAAACTTGATATAGTGAAAGAATTCTTTTTAGTGTAGTTTTATTCCCAAAGAGAATCCATCAAAAGAAATTTATAATACAAAATCCTACTCCTATTACTACGATGGCGTCGCAATAATGGCAAATCAGGGTCGATCCACAGGGAAGCACTAATATGGGTTTTTTGTAAAGATAATTAATTAATTAGAGCGATAAAGGGGGGGGGAGGTTGGTATGGATTAGAACTAGGCATGGAATTGAATGTAAGAAAGTAAAAATAATGGGTAAATGTAATGAAATGGTAGGAATTCTAGTATGGGGAGCAAATTGGGGTTCTTGTGTAACTTCTATCATTGAAATATCTTAATGAACTTGTAACCACTTCATTCATCCAAATTCATCAACGCTATAGGCAGCCTAATCATTTAGAATAAACCGAGCAAGCGTCCTAACCATTAATTAAAGCATTAAGCCCTAATTAAACTACAAACTCCAAATTCTAATTGGGTTCGATAATGATCAATTAAAACTGAGGATGTGTCCATTAAGCCCTAGGATTTAATTGTGTGATTAATTAACTGAAAATCTCTTACCTAATTAACCGAGTTTCTTTGAATCTAGGTAAGACTATAAGGTTTCTGTTGTTGGATTTTGTATGTGTGTAAATTGTCCTAACGCAAAGTGTTAAATGATGTCTTTATGCGTTCAACATGTCATGCTTTGAGCATGCTATGCGCCTTACTACTATGCGTTGGTGATCTATCAAGTTTCCCTATCCTTTACCCAAGTATAAGGAAAGGAGTAGGTTTTCTTGGTGAGTCCGAGGTCGAACACAGGGATTATGTTGATTCAATATTTATGTGAATTACATGCATTGCAGTGGTAACCAAGAAATAATGGGGAGAGTGTTTGTTTCTGATCTAAAGAAAGCGATAATATGTACACTAGACTAAATGTGGAAGATGGAAAGGCATGCGACACAGCAAGTTCAGCTAAAGATGTGTGTGAATGGATAAAGAAAGGGGTCGGGTTGATTAACATCTAACATCGGAAAAGCACAGTAGTATTCTATTCATACTTGCGACTCTTCTCCCGGTTGTCAGCCGCTATGCGTTATATGTCCATAACGCATAGGAGAGTGTTAAGAACCAAGGTTATCCCCATAGACAGGCAATACTACTTGACCCTTGTCAATTGAGTTCCACAATCACTTACACTCTCGAGTAGTTTGATTATTACTACTTATATCGATTTGTCAGATGGACATAAGCATCGAATTAAGCTCGCAATTGACAAGATAAAATAGTTACACTGTGGTTCCTAGTTAGATGCTAACGCAACCCTAGACCCTAGAGTGATTAGTTACTCATGGTTTGAAAGTAAAAAGCGGAAAGTTTAGAGACATGAGTAGACATGGAAGATAATTATATTAATGAAACGAAATACAACTTTAGATGAGCTCAATGTCTTGACACAAATCTAAAATCAAGATAGAACAATAAGAAAGAAAGCAGGGAAATGCGTCAATGTCTTGAGTCGCCTGGATGGAAGCATGAGGCTATGTTGTGAAGTGGTCCGACGGAGGGAAGACTCTTCTCTCTCGAGCTATTTGTCTCCGGTTGAAGTTTGGACAGGACTCTGCTGTCACTTATGGAGTTCTTCCGAAAATCAACAACCCTTTATCATCTTGCAGAGCTGCCCTTTTATAGATGATGCGTTCGCAATTAATGGCAAATCTGCTTGATTGGCGGGGAGATTGATACTATGCATCCATCTCGCCTGATTGCGTGATTCTCGGGTCAATTAAGATCCACCACTTTGGCCACAAATCATGTTCGTCAATCATCCGTCAATCTCTCAAGATTCTGCTTTGATTCTCAGCGCCTTGCATTAATGGTCGTCTATGTGTCCATGAATAGTTTGGCCGATGTCAACGCGGCGTAGGTTGCTAACGCGTAGTCTTGCGTTGAGAAGTCATCAACGCATCGTTTGCATTCCTGCGTTAAAACATGCGTTTTAGGCTCAAAAAGTGGTAAAATCATTTATCTTCATAAAAATACAAGAGTATAACGCAAAGGAAGATTTATTAGTAAAAATCACATACATTGCCGCATGCTTCTCTATTTAATCTCTATTTATCTAAGAAAAAGGCTATTATAACTTGTATTTCTACAAGTTATCACACCCCCAAACTTAGATAAATGCTTGTCCTCAAGCATCACTTCTATCTAAGAAACTTACAATCCTAAACATTTTCTCAACGCATTGACTAGTCTCTCAGAATGCTATACTCAATCAGCTACCCGTCAGTTATAGTACTTCTCTACCTCCATATTCTTTTCTTTAGGACGAGTCTAGTTTGTATGCGGCAAGCTTTCTTTTCAAAATTCTTTAACTCATTATTCGCAAAATTTTTGTTTCTTCTTTTGAACACTGAGTCTGAAAAGATGAAGATATAAAGTTCCTTTTTCTTTCTTGTTTTCTTATGTATATATTAAGCATGCGTCGAGTAGGATTACCCACCTTCGTTCTGACATACCAACTATGGGGTGCATGGAGGCAGCCAACTACGAGCAAGTGTCCTTCTCAACTAAACTCTTATCTAAGTTCAGTTTCCTCACTAGACATTGGAGTTTGTTATTTTATCTATGCGTCGCTGATTACGATTACCCACCTTCGTTTTGACACACCAACTATAGGGTGCATGGAGGCGGCCAACAACGAGCAGGTGTCGTTTTCAGCTAAACTCTTAACAAGATAAATATGTTAGTCTTGCCAGCAGAGTTTTGCGTTTAAAAGAAAATTTTTTATTTTATTTTATTTTTATTTTTATTTTTATTTTTATTTTTAGACATGTTTGAAATAAGTTCCTCATATTTTTATCTTTGACAGTTCAAACCTCTTCCACCCCCAAACTTGAGAGTAGCAAGGTCCTCATTGCTTAAATTGTAAACAAAGATTAAGTTGCAATATTTTGTAAAAGAGGTTTGAATTGGCCACTTGCATACATGCAAAGTAGGTTTGCGTTTCTATGGAATAGTATGCAGACGCATTGAAAGTAATCTAACTTAAAGAGTGTACAAAAAGTGTAAGCATGATTATCCTCATAGTGACTAATTTTTTTTCAACGCAAAGATAAAAGTTGGAAATAATTATATCTGTACTTAGAGTGAATTTACAGCAAGGGACCATGCAAAAGAAGTAACTAGAAATTCCATGCGGCGAAGAAATTTTTCATTCTGTTAATTGAATAATCCACAACGCATACAATTGGAGATGAAGATAATGCAATAAAAGTTCTAAAGAAGATACAATTCTTAACTACACCCCTAAATTTTTAACCATCTGCCTTGTCTTCATCAGGTCTGCGTTTCTGCTCAGGTGCAGGGCGCTGCGGTATTGGGAAGACAAGCGTCTGTTGTAGGCGTTCAGGAATGTTAGGGGGCGGGACTTCCGGTCGAATCGAGAACAGTTGATGAATGTAATTCAGTGTAAAGTGAAACTGCTCCATCTGCCGGCGTTCTAACATATTTAATGAGTGCATCACTGGACGCAAGATTGATTGTTGCAGATATGTTTGCACTGTTTCCCACTCTAGATCAAGTTGGGCTTCTTGCGGTTGTGGTTGCGTTGGAGGTTGAGGCAGGTTTGGCTGAGGGCGAGAGGTTGATGGAGTTTCATCAAACGTAGGGGATGATGGACGCATAAAAGTCGCGCCAAAATCCCCATAGTGTGAGTCATCAAATCCTATTGAGGAGATTGGGGAAGAGGGTTTTGCGGAAGGTTGAGGTTTAGAAGGTTTTGGGCGATGCGTTTTAGGAGGAGGTGGAGGTGGAGTTGGTTCTCTTCTGGTTGTTGGAAGTGGGGGTGAAGGGCTTGAGGTTGGGGAAGGTCTAATGGTGGCATCAGGACTTGCCACAGCCTTGCATTTCAGCTTGGACGGCTTCCTCTTCTTCTGCAGTTGCGGCTTTAGAGGCGAAATTGGTTGATAAGGTCTTTTAGTGGCCTTAGCAGGCTCTGGCAGATATTGTGATCCTCTCATCAACCGATGCAGAGTTTTGTGAGCGATTACGCCACTGACTTCAATCATCTTCTCTGCGTCTAACACTTCCGTTGGCCCTCCGATGAAAGCATTGGCATACAAATTCATGATAAGAGTGGGGAAAAAGAGTTGGCCCCTTGGCTTGTTGAACACCCCTCTTATCTGCGCCGCGATTATGCGTCCAACATCCAGGGTGATGCGACGCAAAATGCAATAAGCTGCCATCGCTCGATCCCTTGATACTGTCTTGTCATGCATTGTAGGTATCAGCCGCTTCTTCACCAAGTGTACCCACAGGTTTGCCTCTGGTCTTAGGCTGCTAGCGAATAGCGTTTTGATACCTGTGGGTGAAACATCCCACTTAGCCCCAGGCTTCGCCAATACCCGGATTGCGTCCTCCATTAACTCAGTTGGAGTTGATTCTATAATCTTGTTTCCTTCTGCATCCGGGTTGTCCCTCAACTGATAGATTGCATTTATTTCCCTTGCGTTGAACGGGACTTAAGTTTCATCCACCACCACCACGTCTTCCACTTCATCTATGCGTCCATTATAAAAACTTCGGACTACGTCAGGTTGGACCCAAGAGGTGCTGGAACAGAAGTTTCTCCAGCCGTGGTGGTCAATAATTTCGGTGATGTATGGCGGCAATGAGGCTTCTTTAGGGAAAAATCCCACTTCAATCATCAAATGAGGGAACGCCCTGCGTCTCCCGTTTCCTTCCTTCTTTTGTGGCAACACATCAGCCACGTTAGCTTTTCCTTTGGCCTTAGCGGGAATTTCGTCGACAGTTCTCTTCTCGCTCTCGGCCACTTCAACTGGTGCTTCAGTCACCTTCTCCTTCCTTTTGCGTTTCTCATTATGCGTGCTTGGGAGTTTGGTGACTGACACCTCTTTTTCTTTCTTCTTCTTCTTCTTCTTCAAGGTGCTAACACCTTGTTCTTCTCTCGCATCCTCCCCGATGCGTTCCTTCCTTGTAGGCGAGTGATGCCTACTTCTCTTCATCTTTTTCTTCGTTTTTTCCCCCTCTTCTTGGGCTTTTATTCTAGCAGCCAGCTCCTCATCCTCTTCAATTTGTAGTTCTTTCTCAAGCTCCTCGGCTGTTTTTTCTATTCTTTCTTCTTCCCTCATTTTCTCTTCAAATGCCAATGCAGCTTCTTCTATTTGAGGATCAGGAAGGCCTTGCGTCTCCCCTTCTTCTTGAGGCCGCATTTCCTTGCGTGCCTTCTTGCCGGATAATGCGTCCTTGGCAATTTTCTCAGCTCCTTTTCTTAGGACCCTGAGCTCTTTCCTCAACTTGGCCCTCTTCTTCTTCATCTTTTCTGCCAGCCTATCGAAGGATGTTGCCGCAATTGGGGACTCAGGACCGTCTCCTTGCTCTGTGGTTTTCGGCTCTTCATCCTTGGCAGTTTCTTCTGATACCCTTCTTTTCTTTCGTATCAGAGGTACCACTTCTTCTTCCTCTTCCCTTCTTCTCTTAGTCTCTGTGGCCATCACAACTTTTTTGATGGGTCCTTCATTGGAGTCTAAGGTTGTCTCCTCAGGACCGATGGAGGCAGGGACTAACCCATGTATTTCAACTGGCTCGTCTACGACCTCCTTGTTGTAGGCGGCTTCTCCTTCCTTATTGACCCCAGTCTCTTCACCCTCCCAAGTCTCTTTTGGTTGACTCTGGTCCTCTTTTATCGGGGAGGGTGATTCCCATCTTGCGTCTGAAACGGTTGCATCCATTGGGTCACGTAATACGCTCAGGATTTTGGCTATCCATGCTTTCGGGGAACGTGCGGAATTCACTTCCCCCTCTTTGACAGCCACCTCTTCTTCTACTTCTCTTCCCATCTCTTCAGTTTCTCTTGTGCTAGGCAGACGAGGTGAGGGTGAAGGCTGGTTGACCTCCCTATCATCCTCCCGATTCTTTGCTTGCTTCTCCTCTTGAGCGATTTTCTCCAGAATGTCGCCGAATACCTCTCTCTCTTCTCTTCGGCGTACTTCGCTGCTTCCGTACAGTGTACTGGCTTCATCGCGAACCGTTCCAGGACCCGGTTGCTCTGCCTAAGAGTTTTCCGTGCTTAACTGTTGGCTTCCGACATTGAAATTTGCGGCGGAAAACTCCCTCATGTTCTTCATTCTGGGCCTGGAGATGCAAGATTTGACCCGGCTTTTTGGTTTTGGAGTAGGTACTGGGTTGATTTGGCTCAAGGGGCGGATATTTAGAACTTCCACACAGTCGTCGGAGTCAGTGTCGACTACTGGTGGACGGGTTGGGTATATGGGTGGTCTTTGGGCAGTAGCCCTGATTCTAGATGCTGAAAAGGTTGGGATAAACGATGGGCTGGGATTTGGAGGTCTTGGTCGGACCAGAGAAGCAAAAGGCCTCACTGGTCTGGAAGGATGAAATGTAGGTGGAGAGAAGAATGGAGATCGAGGGTTAAGAAATACCTCGGGAGCTGGTGTCTGTGATGATGAAGATCTTGGGGAAACGTCGCTGGCGAGGTGTTCTTGGTTTTGTGGATTTGAATGGCTAGACATATGAGGTTCTGTGTAGAACACAAACCGCTGGAGGTTATAAAGGTGAAAGGTTTCGAAAATGGAAAATGGGAAATCAGATCGCGTTTATAAAGGGCTAATTTAGCCGTCGGTAATAAATGCGGATACGCGATATCCGGAATCCCACTGATCAAGGCAAATTTTATTGAGCCGCACACCCATCAAGTGTGATGGGCGGCTACTTAACGCACATAGAGCACTTGAGTGTTTTTCTGGGAAAAACGCGTAGACTGAGAAGACATGTGCGTTTCACCTATTGCTCTATCTAAAACGCAATGAACTAATGATAAACGCATAGCTGATGAACGTCTGGTTCTCAGGTTAGATTGTGCGTTGTAGGTTAAGTATTATGTGTTTGAAAAAAATATGTACGGCTCTAACCTTACCCCTAACCTTAACTCGACAAACACAGCAATTGTTTATCGATGAACGCATAGTTTACTTCTGCGTTGGACGCATGCATGAATAATAGAGTATGCGGTGAAATCAAATTGTTTATATTAAAAACTCAACGCCTAATTTCATGCTTATCCCATTTATACTACTAAGCTAAAATTAAATAAATAAATAAATGCTAAAAACAAAATATACACAGAAGAAGAAAAGCAAAATAAAATAATAAAAAAAATAAATACTAGAACAAGTTCAAATGACAATAAAGCAAGGGTAAAAGAAAGCGTCCCTGGAAAAGTAGGCATTCAGCAACGCAGGGATCTTTCGACGCAAGCTCAGTTATTGCATTAGCGTAGGTCAATGGAGGTTTTGTCAATTTCGAACTCTCCAATGTGGTAGGGTTTTACCCTCTGTCCATTGACCTTGAAGGAAGTGGTTCCGTCTTCGTTTGTCAGCATGACCGCACCATGCAGGAACACTTCCTTGATTATGAATGGACCCGACCAGCGAGACTTCAGCTTACCTGGAAATAAACGCAACCTTGAATTAAATAACAGGACCTTCTGGCCGATGTATAGAGTTTTCTTAGTAATGTTTTTGTCGTGCCATTTCTTGGTCCTTTTTTTATACAGCTTTGCATTTTCGTAAGCTAAATGTCTCCACTCCAAGAGTTCGTTTAATTGAAGCTTTCTGGCTTCGCCGCTTGCGTCCTGGTCTAAATTGAGCTTCTTCATTGCCCAGATAGCCTTGTGTTCCAGCTCAAGCGGGAGATGGCATGCTTTCCCAAACACCAACGCATAGGGTGACATGCCTATAGGTGTTTTAAATGCTGTTCTGTATGCCCATAGAGCTTCATCTAATCTCTTTGTCCAATCTTTTCTTGATGTGCTCACGACCTTTTCAAGTATGGACTTGATCTCCCGGTTTGTTATTTCAGCTTGGCCGTTTGTCTATGGGTGATAAGCAGTTACTACCCTGTGCGAGACATTAAATTTACTCAGTAAATTAGTGATTATGCGATTTATAAAGTGTGTACCTTCATTACTAATTATCACCCTTGGTGTCCCAAATCGAGAGAAGATTTGTTTCTTTAAAAACTTGGACACTGTGTTTGCGTCATTCTTTGCAAAGGCTGCTGCTTCTACCCATTTTGATACGTAGTCGACCGCTACTAGAATATATTGATTGCCGCAAGAAGGAGGAAATGGTCCCATGAAATTGATTCCCCATACGTCAAACAACTCAACTTCCAGCATTGAATTCAGAGGCATCTCATTTCGGTTGGAAATGTTGCCTATTCTCTGACAACGATCGCAAGCTACCGCATATGCCCTTACGTCTTTGAATAACGTGGGCCAGAAATACCCTCTTTGCAACACCTTTGCAGCTGTTCTCTGCCCTCCAAAGTGTCCTCCGTAAGGTGCTTCATGACAGCTCTTCAAAATGCTATGCATTTCATATTCTGGAACGCATCGACGCAGGATATGGTCAGGGCCAAGTCTGTATAGATATGGCTCGTCCCAGTAGTAAAACTTACTTTCATATTGGAGCTTTTTCTTTTGTTAAGCATTGAATTCTTCAGGCCATTGGTTGCAGACCAGGTAATTTACTATGTCTGCGTACCACGGTTCCTGACTCTCTGCGTTCATGATATGCTCGTCTGGGAATCGTTCCTCTATATCACTCCAGCTTTCCTGGACCTCTTTATTTTCCAACCAAGATAGGTGGTCTGCAACCTGATTCTCGGTTCCCTTTTGTCTTTAATCTCCAAATCAAATTCTTGTAACAACAGTACCCATCGGATGAGTCTAGGCTTTGCGTCCTTTTTCGCCATTAAATATTTGATTGCAGAATGATCATTATAGATGGTCACCTTTGACCCTATCAAATATGCTCTGAATTTGTCAACCGCAAAGACTATGGCTAACATTTCCTTCTCAGTAGTAGTGTAGCTCTCCTGAGACACATTCAACGTTTTACTAGCATAATAGATAAGGTGCATTATTTTCTCTTTTCTTTGCCCCAATACTGCTCCCACAGCATGGTTGCTTGCGTCGCACATTAATTCAAATGGGAGAGACCAGTCAGGTGCAACTAAAATTGGTGCTGAAATCAGAGCTTGCCTTAGAGACTCGAATGCGTTTAGGCATTTACCGTCGAAATTGAATTCCCTGTTGGCTTCCAGCAGCTCGCTCAGTGGTTTTGCTACTTGCGAGAATCCTTTGATGAATCTTCTATAGAAGCCCGCATGGCCTAGGAAACTTCGCAAAGTCTTTACATTTGTAGGGGCTGGGAGTTTTGCTATCGCATCTATCTTTGCTTGATCCACTTCCAATCCAACCTTTGAGATCTTATGTCCCAACACAATACCCTCAGTGACCATAAAATGGCATTTTTCCCGAGGACTAGATATATGTCTTCGCATCGCTTTAACATTCTTTCCAAGTTGGTCAAGCATTCATCGTATGATTTCCCAAATACTGAGAAGTCGTCCATAAACACCTCTACTGACTGTTCCAAATAGTCGGAGAATATTGCCATCATGCATCTTTGGAACGTCCCTGGTGCGTTGCATAGTCCGAATGGCATGCATCTGAACGCAACGGTGCCATATGGACAAGTGAACGTAGTCTTCTCTTGATCTTCCGGAGCTATCATGATCTGGTTATAGCCGAAATATCCGTCAAGGAAGCAGAAAAATTCATTTCCTGCCAGCCTATCTAGCATCTGGTCGATGAATGGCAGTGGAAAATGGTCCTTCTTTGTTGCCGCATTCAGCTTGCGGTAGTCCATACAGATGCGCCAGCCAGTGACCGTTCTTGTTGGTATCAACTCATTCTTACTGTTCATGATCACTGTCATTCCCCCTTTCTTAGGTACACACTGAACTGGGCTTACCCAGCTGCTGTCGGAGATTGGATAAATGACCCCTGCGTCAAGCCATTTGATGATCTCTTTCTTTACAACCTCCTTCATCGTAGGGTTAAGCTGCGTTGCCTTTCAACTGACCCATCTTTACCCTCTTCCAACCGAATTTTGTGCATGCAGTATGAAGGGCTTATTCCTCTAATGTCCGCTAAGGTCCATCCAATGGATTTGATATGATTTTTCAATATCTCCAGCAAAGCCTTTTCACAATCTGTAGTTAACGCAGCGGACATGATGACCGGTAGCGTGCTCTCTACCCCCAAATATGCATACTTTAGATGCGTTGGCAGTGTTTTTAGCTCAAGGGTTGGCGGCTCTTCTAGGGACGGTTTTGTTTTCTCTGTGGATTGGTTGCTTAAGTCTAAGCGTTCAAAGCTTTCATTGGAGATTACACCTATTTCCACTTCTCTTCCCTCATCCATTTCGTCCAGCATTGTTTCGTCTTCAGCACATGCGTCTATGATGCTTGCCTTTTCTTCAATTATATCTTCGATCATCTGGCAAGAATGAAAATCATCAGGATATTTCAACGCATTAAAAACATTAAACTTTACCTGCTGGTCGTCCACTCGAATGGTTAACTCCCCTTCCTGGACGTCAATCAGGGCGCGTCCAGTAGCTAAGAAAGGTCTTCCCAGGATGATGGGCACCTCTCTGTCAGCTTCTTAATCCAGAATTATGAAGTCGATTGGGAAGATGAATTTGTCTACCTTCACAAGAACATCTTCAATTTTTCCTTCGGGATGCTTAATGGAACGGTCAGCAAGCTGAAGTGTGACTGTTGTTGGCCGTGCTTCCCCTATACCCAACTTTTTGCATATAGACAGTGGCATTAAATTTATGCTGGCCCCTAAGTCACATAATGCCTGACCTACGTCCATTCCTCCTATAGAACATGGCAATGTGAAACTCCCTGGATCTTTCATTTTGGCGGGAATATTGCTTTTGAACAATGCACTGCATTCCCGCGTTAATGCGACTGTCTCAAACTCTCCAAGCCTTCTTTCCTTAGATAGTATGTCTTTCAGAAATTTGACATAGCTCGGCATTTGTTCCAGGGCTTCCACCAACGGAATGTTGATGTGAAGTTGTTTGAGAACATCCAGGAATTTTCTAAATTGGCCCTCATCATTTTTCTTCTTTAGGCGCTGAGGAAAGGGCGGACGTATAGGGGGAGTGATATTCTGAGATACCGACGCAGGGTTTGCCTGCGTTGCTTTTTTTCTCCCCTTTCCATTCTCTTGTTCTTGAGAGGCTGTGGTGGTGGATGAAGATTGCGGTTCACTAGTAGGTGTTATTGGAATTAGTTGTGGAGTGATGTGAGGCTGCAGATTTCCTTGCGTCCTCTGATCTTGCATTTCAGTGGGAAGAATCTTCCCATTCCTCAATGTCACAGCTTGACATTGTTCCTTACCGTTACCACGTGGGGCTTCAGTATTACTGGGCAATGCTCCTTGGGGTCTGGTATTGCACTTACTTTCCATTTGTCCCACTTGAATTTCTAAATTTCGGATTGCAATGGCATGGCTTTTTATTTCACCCATTTGGTTTTGGAGCATTGCTTCCAACGACTTACGCATTTCTTCATTTTGAGTGATAGTTTGTCGCATAAGGGCTTCAAGGGATGATGATGATGAGTTTGCTGACTTGTTTTTTTGTGCTTGATGCCCTTGTACACCTTGGTTGTACACGGGGTTGTTGCTTTTCTGCGACTGTTGTCCAGTTCCCTGCGTTTGTGATTGGTTTCCTCCCCATCCAAAGTTAGGATGGTTCCTCCAACCCGGATTATAAGTCTTGGAGTACGGATTGTTCTGAACATAACAGACGGATTGTGGGTTGTAGGGACACATATCGTACAAGTGACCATCACCGCATTGCACACAGCTTATAGATGCTGTTGCATTCACCGTGTTCATTGCGTCCATTGACGCAACTGTTCCACCTTGGTTCTTCAATGCTATTATTTGCAGCAAGGATGTCATATTGGCGATCTGAGCTGAAAGATTATTAGTTTCAATCATTCCAGCTTGCGTTCGTCTTTTATCCATGTATCGAGATCTATACCCATCATCTAACCATTCATCGGTGTTCCTCGAAATTCTGTCAAGGATCTCCTTGGCTTGCGTATAAGTCTTGTCCATTAATCCTCCTGCTGCAGAGGCGTCAGCCACTGATTGTGATGTTTTATTTAATCCTCCGTAGAAAATCTCCATTTGCACACAATCAGGGATACCATTATGGGGACAATTCCTTACAAGCCTTTTAAACCGGGCCCATGCTTCACTAAGTGTCTCTGAGTCCTTTTGCTCGAAGGTGACAATGTCTCGTCGCCTCTTTGCACTCACCATCGGAGGAAAGTATTTCTGCATGAATTTTTCAACCATTTGGCCCGAAGTTGTAATCTCGCCAGGTTCAAATGAATATGCCCATTGTCTTGCCTCATCTCTGAGAAAAAATGGGAATAGCATCAGTCTGATGCTATCTTGCGGTACTCTAGCCATAGGGAATGCACTACAAATTTCCAAGAAACTTTTCACGTGTGCATATGGGTCTTCACCCGTTGCACCCCCAAACTGCCCTGCGGTTTGCAGCATCTGCAACATTACTGGTTTCATTTCAAACCTTCCATTACCCTCGAAGGTTGGTTGTAAAATTCCCGGTGCAAAATTGTATAGATTTGGCAACGCATACTCCCTCATTGGGCGATTTCTATCATGCACCAAGAGGATTGGGTTTGTATCATTGTTTGCGTGCTCTTGCGCATTTGCGTTCTGCCTAACCCCAGCATCAGGTTGATTATTTTGAGCATCCATATTTTCTTCTGTAGTTTGATTGCTCCTTCTTTGTTTATTCTGTCTTATCCTTCTTCTGAAGGTCCTCTCAATCTCTGGGTCAATATCAAATGTTGGGTTGTCCCCTTCACTCATATACTGTTAGAAGCCTCTGACAGAAGAGAAGCTTGCTATACTCCATCGACTGAGGAATCCTGTAACACAATAATCCAAAGAAAATAATTAAATCAATGCAATAATCCCCGGCAATGGTGCCAAAAACTTGTTGTTGAATTTTGTATGTGTGTAAATTATCCTAACGCAAAGTGTTAAATGATGTCTTTATGCATTCAACATGTTATGCGTCTTACTACTATGCGTTGGTGATCTGTCAAGTTTCCCTATCCTTTACCCAAGTATAAGCAAAGGAGTAGGTTTTCTCGATGAGTCCGAGGTCGAACACAGGGATTATGTTGATTCAATATTTATGTGAATTACATGCGTTGCAGTGGCAACCAAGAAATAATGGGGAGAGTGTTTGTTTCTAATCTAAAGAAAGCGATAATATGTATACTAGACTAAATGTGGAAGATGGAAAGGCATGCGACACAGCAAGTTCAGCTAAAGATGTGTGTGAATGGATAAAGAAAGGGTCGGGTTGATTAACATCTAACATCGGAAAAGCACAGTAGTATTCTATTCATACTTGCGACTCTTCTCCCGGTTGTCAGCCGCTATGCGTTATATGTCCATAACGCATAGGAGAGTGTTAAGAACCAAGGTTATCCCCATAGACAGGCAATGCTACTTGGCCCTTGTCAATTGAGTTCCACAATCGCTTACACTCTCGAGCAGTTTGATTATTACTACTTATATCGATTTGTCAGATGGACATAAGCATCAGATTAAGCTCGTAATTGACAAGATAAAATAGTTACACTGTAGTTCCTAGTTAGATGCTAATGCAACCTTAGACCCTAGAGTGATTAGTTACTCATGGTTTGAAAGTAAAAAGCGGAAAGTTTAGAGAAATGAGTAGACATGGAAGATAATTATATTGATGAAACGAAATACAACTTTAGATGAGCTCAATGTCTTGACACAAATCTAAAATCAAGATAGAACAATAAGAAAGAAAGTAGGGAAAGGCGTCAATGTCTTGAGTCGCCCGGATGGAAGCGTGAGGCTGTGCTGTGAAGTGGTCCGGCGGAGGGAAGACTCTTCTCTCTCGAGCTATTCGTCACCGGTTGAAGTCTGGAGAGGACTCTGCTGTCACTTATGGAGTTCTTCTGAGAATCAACAACCCTTTATCATCTTGCGAAGCTGCCCTTTTATAGATGATGCATTCGCAATTAATGGCAAATCTACTTGATTGGCAGCGAGATTGATACTATGCGTCCATTTCGCCTGATTGCGTGATTTTCGGGTCAATTAAGATCCACCATTTTGGCCACAAATCATGTTCGTCAATCATCTGTCAATCTCTCTAGATTCTGCTTTGATTCTCAGCGCCTTGCATTAATGGTCGTCTATGCGTCCATGAATAGTTTGGCCGATGTCAATGCGGCGTAGGTTGCTAAAGCGTAGTCTTGCGTTGAGAAGTCATCAACGCATCGTTTGCATTCTTGCGTTAAAACATGCGTTTTAGGCTCAAAAAATGGTAAAATCATTTATCTTCATAAAAATACAAGAGTATAACGCAAAGGAAGATTTATTAGTAAAAATCACATACACTGCTGCATACTTCTCTATTTAATCTCTATTTATCTAAGAAAAAGGCTATTATAACTTGTATTTCTACAAGTTATCAGTTTCTCATCTTTTGGAGAGAACCAGATTGGTCGAATTTGGTTTTTTTTTTTAAATTCGGAAAAAAGGAAAAAAAAAGAATTAAAAGATTCAAGCGACTCGATCGAGCTTAAAGAAATAAAAGACTCTGCAACTGACTCATGAGAATTAAAGGAAGAAAACTCAAAGATATATGAAATACTAGAGGGTTGAACAGGGCAAGGTCTTTCGACCTCTAATTCTATCACCTGGATCTCACTGGAGTTTGGCTTGGGATCCTCCTTAGTCTTACCAACTAGTTCGGAACATGGCATGCTATCTTCCAAATCATCTCCAACATCGACATGGATTACCTCATCTTCGCATGCCCCAGGAGTGTTATGGAATATGGCTCATAAGGATTGAATCTCCTGCTAAAGAAAAGATTGTTATGAGCAATCTATCTTACCATATCTTCTAGTGACATATTTGAGTCAACGATGTGAGCTTGCATCGAAACGTTTGATACAACGGGGTGTGGATCGTAGTGGTGACAGTTCCATCCTTGGTTTCTATAGCCAAAGGACTCCTCCCATCGAGGTCGATAGGAATCGTAACCCAAATGACTAGGAAACCCTCTAGTGGCGTAGTCTCGTGTTTCATACCCCCTCCTGGGTACCCTCTTAACTTAGGAGAAAGTCTGAGGATAGCAGACATTGACCCTCTTACGACATCTACTGTCGACCTATAAACCTTAAAGTATGCCCAAGCAATTAACAAGCGGGTATGAACATGACAAAACAACAATTTATACCAGGGTTCAGCCATCATACAAGTACTGGTTTACATTCAAACTTAAAAGTTACATGAGTTCACTAACTCCTCCTCCTTAACCCTCTATATGTACAACGCATGTCTAAAATCAAACATTTACCATGTTCAAAGATTTCTGACACTGGTGGTAAGCCCAAACGAGTTGCTGTGTAGGCTAAGCACCTCGGACTCGCTCGCTACCTGAAAAATAGAAAAACACGGAAAGCATGAGCTAGGTTGCCCAGTGAGTGACTTGTTTTGTAAAAACCATCCTTGATTCATAATTAAATCAAAACTATAATCAAGTTGTGAAAATAAATCAGCAGTAATAAATCGTTTCCGTATCCAAACAAATCATGCTCAAGTAAAATTATCAAATCACATGCGTATCAGTTCTAAAGGAAAACCATGCAAGTACGACACATTTCAATCACATTTTCCTTAGTTGAGGCGGAGCGGAGCTCAACGCTACTCAACGTTGAAAACATCCTTAGTTGGGGCGGAGAAATATCGACACACCCAACGTCAAATATCCTTAACTCTGTGGAGTAGTCTCAACACAACAGCGTCTATCATACCTCTATGTGCACATAGATATCATATCCTGGGTTACCCAAATACCTTCTTGTTGGGTTTTATGTCCTAAAACTCATAGTTTATAAATGCCAAATATACTTTTATCATTCAATAAAGTTGTTATTCAGATTTATAATCAATAAGTAGTTATTGATTCTATAAAATGTTCTTATTAAATCTAAATCCAATCATCAAAGGATCATAAACTGTTACATGAGATTGAAACTTTATGTAGAGACATAAAACTGGATCAAATTTAAGTTAACAGTCTAAATGGTCTATAGTTTATGAATAAGATTGGGCGCCTTATTCTACGGACACTATGGATGCGGCCCACTTTCAAACTAGTACAAACGAAGTGATCCTAATTTGTTCATGTGAAGACATGCAAGTGGGGGCGTCCTGTGCAAAGAGTTTGCATAAGACCGGACCATGAAATAGTCACTTTTACTTTATAACACCGTTTACTGTCTAAAACTAACTATCTCGGCTTTGATGGCCTAGGCAACTCGATATTAATCTTGAGCTAACTATGCACTTCTATTTACTCGGGATTATCCTTACATCTTCATTGGTGAGAGCAGTTTAATAGCGCTGGCTCAATATGCCTTCCATTTCAGGGGTAAGACCAGGTAGATAGCTAGGGACATAGGGTGCAAGAAGAAATTCACTCCTACCCTCTTTTGGGTTAGTAGAGAGTTTTTTCTCTTAAGTGCTGAATCCAGGTCTTAAACAATAGGCCACACCTTCTCAAAAAGGGTTTAAGAGGACTTTTGATTTGGAAGTTGGACTACAAATCATTATTCATTAGAGGATCAATGGAACTTAAGGAATAAGAGGTAATCATAGGGGTAAAACGGTAATTTTGACCCAGTTGTATTTATGAACAACCTGTGAAGGCTCGACTTACCAATCATGGTTATATCAAATGGACATAATATACCTACAGTGAGGAGAGCGCAGCTATGGGCTTTAGTGGAGTGACCCGGTAGTTAACAAATGTTGGTTCACTAGGTTAAAGAGTTTAACCGGTTAATCTCGAATCGTTGGAGCTCATGATCTGTAGGTCCATAAGTTCCTCTGCCTAGCTCTTATAGGAATAAACTTGGAACAAATAGAAGGAAAAATTCGAATCGTCCAAATTAGGTTAATCATATGAGATATGATTAAGTAATTGATATATGTATCAAATGAGAGATTTGGTCAAAAATATTTAAATGTGATTTAAATATTAAAATTATGAATGCGGATTCATAATCGAAGACATGGATTTAGTCAAATAGTCAATTTTCGGAAGAAGTCAAATAGTTGACTTTGACCCGAGCAAGTCAAAGAGTTGTTTTAGTCAAATCTTCTAGAAAGGTTAACCATGAGATTAAATTAATGTTTCTTACCAAATTAGTGGAAAAATCCACTAACTTGATGAGTGGAACATTTAATTAATCTCAAAATTCTTTACTTTTACACATAATCCTTGGCATGCATTAGTGGAATGTGTGTTGTCAACTTTTGGTGAACTTAGACATGCAAAAGTTTGCATGCAATTTGCCTTTTTCTAAAGAATGCCTTTGTTCATTTATTCTTCTTCTTCTTGAAAAATCTTAAAAAAAAAATTGAAGTTTTTGAGAAACTAATTTTTCCTTCTTTAAAGAGTTCCACGACTCTATTCCAAGCCTTTGAGAATAGCTAGAAAGACCTCTTGGTGGTCCAAGTGGGAGCAATTTCAAGAAAGGAAGAAAAGCTATAAAGGTATATAATTTCTTTCCTTCTTCTCTAATTCATTTTGTATGATAATGCATGTTTAATCCTAGGTTATAATATGCATCTAGATTGTTATTTCGATCCTCTTTTTGTTTCCGCTGCACATGTATGTTTGAGATCCGACACTTCTCAAGTCCTTTAGTACCAGGTCCCATAAACGAGATTTAGGCCACCCACATGCCTTCTCCAAGTCCTTCAGCATTAGGGTCTATCTCTATACTCAGGTTACCCACATGTCTTCTCCGAGTCCTTCAGCATTGAGAACCATTTCTATATCCCAGCTACCCACATGCCTTCTCCATGTCCATCAGCATTGGGAACCATTTCTATATCCCGGCTACCCACATGCTTTCTCTATGTCTTTCAGCATTGGGTACCTTTTCAAAAACATTATTAAAAAACAACATGCTTTCAAAATAACATAATAAAGATTTACGAGTTTATAACATTTCAAATTCTTACAAACTCATTAACAATCATCAATGCTTTCCATAAAATCATAGGTTAATAAATAGCATGCCTTTCGTAAAACTGTTTAACAACTAGCATGCTTCAAATGATTTCCAATGTAAGACACATAATATGCACGCACCTGGAAACACGTACTTTCTTCAAGCAAATAATCCTCACAGCATATTAAAACCCGTGAAAAGCATAAACATATATCATGAAAACTTTGTTTAAAGTAAACTCATTCAAAAATTCCTAGCTCCTTTCGGCCTGGAATAATATGTTTCCCTTTGTTAGATTTTCTTAAAATTCCTTTTTACATAGGAAACAAGCCTTAGACATTCATATTATTCACCACTGAGATCTTACCACATAAAGAAAACCATCACTAAGACTATATTCCATGAATAAATGCTCAACCAAGGCTATATTTCATTTAAGAGTTCACTGATGTATGAGATTCAAGCCATTAGCGAGACTAGACCAATGAAAACAAGCAAAAACTAGCAATACCAGCGAGACTGTGAATGAGCGAGACCAGTGAGATTTGTGAGACAAAATCCACCAGCGAGAGCAGCGAGACTTTTCTCGCTCTAGCTCCTCCACGTTCCCAGTTTCGTCCAATTTTCCAGCGAGATTCGCTCCCTCTGCTACTGTCTTCGCACTACTAACTGTTAAAAGTTGCATTTCCATCCCGAATTAGAACTTCTCTCTTCTACAAACTTGTAAAGAAATGTGTTTTCTAACTTACCTCAACATTTCAGAGCTTAACACCTCTTCAGTCGACAAATATTCCCAATTTACTTCGCCTTGCTCCAGATCACTCGGGAAATCCGTATCAGTCGCTTCCACCTAGAATTTAATATGTTTCTCTTCATATTCAGCTCAACCATCCTTCATGAGAGTTGTTAAGAATTGAGTTAACTTACTAACCTCAAACTTTCAGTATCAAACTCGGTCTCTTCAGCTCACTATTCACCAAACACTAGACTTTGCTCAAACTGTGGATAGCAACCAAACCTTCTGTTTCAACTTCAATTACACCACGAAACCGACCAAAATTCTACACAAATTTGCCCTAGACTCCTTCTTCTTCCTCCCTTTGACACTCAGCTGCAAGATGGAGTCGGTTGAAGTTTAAGAAATGGGGATAAGATCAACAACTTTGACTTATGCACCCAAAATGTTTCTGCCGACTTACTCTCCAATATCTCCTTCCTTTCTTTTCTTTTTTTTTTATTTATTATTTTTCCTTTTTCTTTTCTTTCCTTTTTCTCTCTTTTTCTTTTTTTTTTCTTTCTTTTTACTTTTTCATTTAGTAGAAAAAAATAAGAAAAACAAAAAAAAAAAAAAAACCGTTTTTACATCCCAATTAATATTTGAAGTAAATTCTAACTCGGTTTACTCTTAATGAATTAAATATTCAACTTTCCAAAAATTACTTCTGACTTTCTCCACTTCTTCCTTCGATCTACAAGAAGGAGAACAACTAAATAAGTTCACAGTGATACTACGTACTTATGTTTAGCAGTTACAAATGAAAGTAGGGTTTACATCGTGGCATCGAGCTCCACTGCAACCTTGGGCAAGCCTTCTTTGGATGGCCCACAAATCCTATATGCTTGCTGCTGCTACGATCTCCCTGCAACCATTTGACTAACCAAAGAAGTTAACTCAGAAAGTTGACCACTAAGGTCACTAACCTCGTTACAAGGCTTAGCTGCTCCACTAGATCGTCCCCATCCTTGTTGATGATATCCTACCATGTTTAAAACACTGACATGAGAAAAGAAAAATAATCAAAGCAAAAGAATGCTCGAATTAGGGGCTTATGTAAGCACTGGCTTATAATACTAAGTGTTGGGACAAGGCAACTGAAATATGGCCATGCGTTGTTAGAGAAAAGTAGCCGATAGTGGAAGAGTTAAGCATGGGCCAAGACTATGCGTTGATGAAAGCAGAGAAGAACATTGTTTTTTGAGTGACCATGCGTTGAAGGTGAAAATCACGAAGAGTTATGAGCTGAAGCAGTCACTTGCATTGGAAGAGAAATTGATCATTGGCGGGGAAGGAAATGTTTTTGAACAACTATGCGTTGGTGAGGTTGCATGAGTTAAGGTTTCCATGCGTTGGAGACGGATATAACTGATTGAGTTGTATGCGTTAAAGGTAGGAGGCATCGAGGGCACCATGGGTTGAGGGTGGCTGTCTGCTGAGGATGTCGATAGTAGGTTGTGTTGAATGCTTACCTTGAATTGAGAAAGGAAAACCCCGCGCGCCAGCCTGTATAAGAGAGTTAAGTCGGCAATATATATAGGTGAGTAGATTGAATATTTTATCATTTTAGACATTTTCGAGAGCTTAAGTCGGTTCCATTTTTCAGACAAACTACAAGGAAAGAAGAAGAAGTTGTTCTTGTGGATTTTCAGATAGAAGTCTACTCGTTTTGGTATCGAAATCTAAGTTGGAACAGCACGTTATTTCTGGACGCTCAAGCTGGACAATATCGAATGTTTGGAGTGAAACGAATTGAGGAGATCGAGTCTAAGGCTGAAATTTTAAGGTTAGTAAGTTAACTCAATTCTGACCAACTTTTATGAAGGATGTTTGAGTTGAAATGGAATAGAAACATGTAAACTTTTAGCTGGAAGTGACTGATAAGGAATTCTTGTGCAATCTGTAGTAGTGCAGAGAAATCTTGCAATATCTGACGAACAAGGACAAGTTAAGCTACGAAAATTTGAGGTAAGCTAGAAAACATATTTCTCTATAAGTTTGTAGAAGGAAAGAAGTTCTAATTTTGGCTAGAAATATGACTTTTAATCGACATAAGTGAAAAACAAAAGGAAAAGAGGAAACTTTGCTGTCGGGTGTCGCTAGGAAGCTGATTTCCCGGAAAATTTGAGAGTAAGTAGCGAGACAAATCTCGCTGGTGGTATTGTAGAGCTTTTTATCTCTCAAATCTCGCTGACTCTCGCTAGGTATCGCTCGTCAGGTAAATCACGCTAGTCTCGCTTATCCTGGTGTCATTAGTATCGTGTCCTATTGGTAGTATCGCTAGTAATCTCGCTAGAATGTGGGAGTTTCGTTAGTAGTCTTACTCATTAAGTTCACTTTGGATAAATGGGAGGCTCAGTGATGAATAATGATTTGAGTTTAATTATGCAAACTAAATGATCAAGTAAAAGAAGCGTAATGTAAGGAAAAATGTTTATTATAGGCCAAGAGGAGATAGGAAAGGCGTATAATCCACTCAAGGCCTAGAAAAGAGCTGTGAGTGACACTTCTTTTCTTGTTTCAACGATTCCATTGTACATGTTAGATTGGTTTTTCTTATTTCTTTATGTTTTGCTAAACGATATTGAAAAGTATGTTTATGGAATGTTATTGACTTATGAAGTTCCTTGTTTTCTTATGAAAGATTTGACTATGAACTGTTTTGTATAAGGTATTGCATTAAATTAAAGGAAAAATGTTTTAGAGGAGACTCAGTGCTGATGGACATGGAGAAGGCACGTGAGTTTTCCTGGGACTCAATACTGATGGACATGGAGAAGGTACTTGGGCAACCCGCCATGTTTCTATGTGCACATAGAGGTTATATGCTGGTGCACTGAGTGTTGCTCCGCATCGAGCCTTATTTGTTTTCGACGTTGGGGAGTTGAGTTTTGCTCCGCCTCAACCAAGGAAAAGTATTGTAACCGTACTGTTTTACTTACGAATTGTTGAAAAACCATGTATGATTTGATAAGGGCATTTAAACGTGATTTAATCAATGAAAATGAGGTGATTCTATGTTTTACCCATGCTGTCAAAATTTTTTTAAATCTTGATGATTTTCGAACTAAATTAGTTTGTTTAAAATTAGTCAATCACTAGGCTATTAGCTTATGTTTTCAAGTTTTTCTTTCCCCTCCAGGTAGCAAGGACGTTCCTAGTGCTTTGCCTACTCCAATTCGCCCTACTTAAGCTTCGAGTTTCCAGAAAATTGTCCTGTTTTGAAGAGTTGTATGTATGTAAAACCTTATATAGGTGGTATGTAGACTTAGATGTACATTTACCGGGAGTTGAAATATAGTTTGTATAAGGGCTTTATGGAAGAATGGTATTCTGAATTATCGTTATGTATATAATTTCC
This sequence comes from Citrullus colocynthis, assembly GCA_031780015.1. Classification (NCBI taxonomy): domain Eukaryota; kingdom Viridiplantae; phylum Streptophyta; class Magnoliopsida; order Cucurbitales; family Cucurbitaceae; genus Citrullus; species Citrullus colocynthis. The sequence continues at coordinate 1,659,946 of QLSR01000104.1, read as the reverse complement.
TATATGTTATGGTTGAAATGTATCAAGGAGTGATATGTATGTTGTGAAGAGTATAGGATAAGTGTGTTAGTGGATGGTATGCGTCACAAAAAGGGGTGATGTATGTTGTCCTCACATCGCCTTTCAGGTTATGTAGGCAAATCTGGGAAGGGGTGTGACAGCTTAACTAAACGAAAAACAAATGGCTTCCCAGGCAACAATGTCATTTTAAAGAATTCTTTTCGGTGTCGTTTTATTCCTAAAGAGAATCGATCAAAAGAAATTTATAATACCGAANAAACAACTTTATTCAAACTCATTTTTTCTTTTTAACTTTTGTAGGAATTAAAGACTTTTCGATAATTTAGGTAGTGGAAAGAGTTGGCCACTGCAATAAAAAGAGAATCTTGTCAGTTGTGAAGCTTCCAAATTGCATGCACTGAAAAAATGTTGTTGAAATTTTAGTTATTTTCATCATATTTGGAGATGTATGAATGCACAAAATATTTGTTATATTGTTTGTTGTTGAAGATGTGTATGCTGATCTTAACATTTTACTGTCGCACGTAAAAAACTAAAAATCAAATAAAATTTATAAAATACTGAATTCTACTTCTTTACTACGATGGCGTAACAATAGTGGTAAGTCCGGGTCGATCTACAGGGAAGTGTTAGTATGAGTTTTTCGTAAAGCTAATTAACTAATTAGAGTGGTAAGGGGGGGGGGGGGGGAAGGGGGTTGTGTGGATTAGAACTAGGCATGAAATTGAATGCAAGAAAGTAAAAATAATGGGTAAATGTAATCAAAAGGGTAGGAATTCTAGTCTCAGGAGCAAATTGGGATTCTTGTGTAAGTTCTATCATTCAAATATCTTAATGAACTTGTAATAGATTACACAATCATAACTACTTACTCGATTCATTCAAATTCATCGACACTATAGGCAGCCTAATCATTTGAAACAAACCAAGCAAGCGTCCTAACCATTAATTAAAGTGTTAAGCCCTAATTAAACTACAAGACCCTAATTCTAATTGGGTTCGATAACGATCAATTAGAACTGAGGACATGCACATTAAGCCCTAGGATTTAATTGTGTGATGAATTAACAAAAAAGCCCTAACCTAATTAATCAAGTTTCTTTGAATCTAGGTTAAGCATACATTCAAAAGCTTATGGATAGTCTATATTCCTTAACACGCATACATTGACCCTTGCTACTTATTGATTTTAGGCATGGATGATAGTTAAGACATACATTCAAGGTAAGTGTGTCAATTCAACCAAAAATCATACATCAAGAAATAAAAACAGATTCAAAAAGACATAATCATAAGACGAATTCATTAATACAAGTCTCAATAATTACACAAGAGTTGCTCCCAAGAACTAAAAGATTACTTACCTAAACAATTTCATGGACAAAGATTGAAGAGGTAGGAGCTCTCAATCCATGATTACAATCCAAAATAAAGTAAAAATCCTAAGCTAAGATGCTAGAAATATGAAGGAGAAGAAGAAAATTTGATGAACTCTTCGGTCTCCATGAGTTCCAACCTCCTAAACCCTAAAAAAAAGAAGCGATTATATATAAAATCGAGAAGAGCGTCGCTACACTCTAAGTTGAAGTTGTAGCGGCTACCTAGAGCGTAGAGATGTTGCATGCTACACTCACACGCATGTATCACTCGTCGATCAAAGTTTAGAGCAGCTACGCTCCAAGGGAGCGTCACTATGCTCTCGCCACAATCAACCTACTACCTTTGAGCGTGGCTCTGCGATTTCCAGAGCGATCTACGCTCTTAGGGGCATTTTCATCCTTTTTGTGTCCTTGAGCTCTGGGTGCCCGAGTTCACTTCTATCACTTAGACATCGTAGGTTAAAATCCAGTATAAGAGTTATACTTGCACAAAAACCTAGACTTAGGTTATATTTAGTAGCCAAGATATAACTTAGTAAAGTTACCCAATATACCTATTAAAACACTTTAGTGGGAGAATTGTATATATGATATACTAGCTCTCACGTTTGTAAGAGTTACACCATGAGATTCATGCTTAGTTTCTGTCACCCTAGGAGCGTCCTCCATTCGGAAAGTGTTTGCATGAATCAATAGCAAAGTGAATAGGGAAAGTAGTTCATAGTAAGTGGGTGAAGGGAGTGTGTCAACACATCATACGTTCTCTTCCATTAGGTTATATCGTGAGATTCCCATGATGCACCTACAAGTCATTTCCTAACATGACACTACCATCCAGAGGGTTTGTATCATGGAATTCGAAACAACGTGAACTCCAGAAATGGATAGGGTTTCTTAGGTCTGTTTTTAGCATTCTCTTTCCCTCAAAAGGTTGTTGATTCTGATCTCTAAAATCTGAAAATGGAGGGTTACACTTACAAAATTTTACTAAGTGTTAGTAATTATTTTGACCAAAAACTGGTATATAATTAAATACTATAGGAATAAGAGTTGCTCTGGTATTAGTATTTAATCAAGAAAGTCTTGATTTAGTGAAGGAGTAATTGACTGCCCCTCGGTAGAATTTATTCTAAATCACTAAAGTATCATTGCAAGAGAATAAAAATTATTTGTACATTATTACTTGCTAAAATGATTGGATTATATAGAATTATTTTTGCAATTCACTAAACATAGATTTATTTTTCCAACAATGTCTACTTCCTTCATACAACTACTAGCTTCTGATAAATTTAATGGAGATAACTACAGTACTTGGAAATCAAACCTAAACACTATACTAGTTATGGATGATCTAAGGTTTGTTTTAATAGAGGAATGTCCTCTAACTCCCAACTCGAATGCAAACCAAAGGTTTTGGGATGCATATGACTGATGGATCCGGGCCAATGATAAAGCATGAGACTACATCTTGGCAAGCATATCTGATGTATTGTCCAAGAAGCATGAGAACATGATAACCGCTAAGGAAATCATGGACTTGTTGCAAGTGATGTTTGGACAACCGTCCTCATCAATCTGGCATGATGCTATTAAATACATTTATAATTTCCGCATGAAGGTAGGAGCCTCTGATAGGGGTCATATTCTGGACATGATGGTCTATTTCAATATAGCGGAGATAAATGGAGCTGTCATAGATGAAAGGAGTCAAGTCAGCTTTATATTAGAATCTCTTCCGAAGAGTTTTCTATCATTCTACACCAATATGGTAATGAATAAGATAGAGTATAATCTGACTTCTATCTTCAACGAGCTTCAAACGTTTTAGTTCATGATAAAATCAAAAGGACATGAAGGAGAAGTAAATGTTATTTCCAAAAGGTCCCAGAAAGAATTGTCCTTGGAGAGAAAGTCTGGACCATCTTCTTCAAAGAAAAAGATCATGAAGAAAAAGGGTAAAGGGAAAGCCACTGCAAATTTCAAAGGCAAGAAGAAAGTTGCAGATAAAGGAAAGTGTTTCCGCTGCAACAAAGATGGACACCAGAAGAGAAACTGGCCTAAATATCTTACAGAGAAAAGAGCTGAAAAAGAAAATCAAGGTAAATATGACTTACTAGTTGTTGAAACTTGTTTAGTGAAGAACGATAACTCCACCTAGATACTTGATTCAGGAGCCACTAATCACATTTGTTCTTATTTTCAAGAAACTAGTTTTTGGAAGTAGCTTGAAGATGGTGAGATAACTCTCAAGGTTGGATTAAGAGAGATCATCTCAACCAAAGTAGTGGGAGATATGAAGTTGTTCTTCGGAGATAGATACATTTTATTAGAAAATGTACTTTATGTTCCTAGTATCAGTAGGAATTTAATGTCTATCTCTTGTTTGTTATAACATTTGTATAAAGTATCTTTTGATGTAAATGAAGCGTTCATTAGTAAAAAAGGTATTCATATTTGTTCTGCAAATTTAGAAAACAACTTATACAAGTTAAAACCTACCAAAGCAAAGGATATTTTAAATACTGAGATGTTTAAAATAGCTAAAACGCAAAATAAAAGGCAACAAGTTTATTCTAATACCTATCTTTGGCATTTAAGACTTGGTCACATTAATCTTAATACAATTGAGAGGTTGGTTAAAAGTGGACTCCTAAACTAGTTAGAAGATAACTCTTTACCTCCATGTGAGTCTTGTCTTGAAGGAAAAATGACCAAAAGATCTTTTACTGGAAAAGGTCTTAGAGCTAAAGAGCCATTAGAACTCGTGCACTCAGACCTTTGCAGTCCTATGAATGTTAAAGCATGAAGGGGTTATGAATATTTCATCAACTTTATTGATGATTATTCTAGGTATGGTTATGTTTACCTAATTGATTGCGCCACTTTAAGTGTTTAACCTCAAGTGTACGGGTCAAGTTATAATATAAGACGGTAAAATTCGAATATCGTTCCACTAAGAATCCAATTGTGAATGTTAAAGTTACTTAGCCATTCTAGAGTTAAATCAATTTTATTTGAGGATTAAAATTGAAATTGTGTATTATGGAAAATATGAACTAAATAAGGAAAGTAATAAAGTGAGAAACACAAGAGTCAAAGAGAGTTCTAGGATAATGAATCCTTGTTTATTTCATCATGAAATATTATAGAATTCATGGATTTTATTGTAATTCATATGCCTAAGTCTAGAAACTTAATTCCAAGTTATTTTCTCTCAAAAGTAACTCTTTCTCATGCAACTCGATTGATTACTAATCTCTTGAAACCAATACAAATTACATGGCATTAAGAATAGTCTTTAACAACTTTTATTGTCAACCTAACTACTCTTGTGATAGATTAACAACAATTCATTGTTATGGATCAAGTTAAACATACAATCTCTCAATCATACATCTAATCTAACATGTGAAGGTGGCCAATCCTCAATAATTAAACACAATAACAATGAAAAGCATAATCATTCCAACAAAACCATGAAAGTCTACCATATCAACATGAATTCATAAACAATTCATCAAAACCCTAAAACTAAAGAGTTTGGTCACTCATAGCTTGAAGCAACATGTTCAAACAATATAAACAAAGAAAGAGTGTAAAGGAAGGGAAACTCTACTGAAAAGGGGCTCTTGATTGAGGTAGCACCATCACAATCTCCTTGGCTCTCACGTCGGAACTCGAACGGCACCACGACTCTCTTGAACTCTTTTCCTCTTCCTTACAACTAACTCACTCTTTGAACTCTTTTATGAACTCTTACTCAATTCTCTCCTTCTTGTGACTCTTTCGGTCTGTAATTTCGTGCTTTGATTCCTTTCTAGGGCTACTAGAAATCCCCAAATTTATAGAGTTGGCCGCCCAAGAAAACTTTCCAAAAATACAATTTTTACAAAAAAGGAAACTGGCGCCACGACACTGGTCTATAGTGCCGCGGTGCTGTTGGAAAGCACCACGACGCTGCGGCTGTGATGCGCAAACCTGCTTTCGGATTTTAGTGCCACGACGTTGCAGTTGTGATGCGCAGATCTGCTCTCGGATTTTAGCGCCGCGGCGATACCCCAATTTTGGCAACTTTGTTCTTTTCTTATCTTTTTCACCGTCGGTTTTGATCTTTTGGTATTTTCTTATAATCTTCCTCATTTTAATCTGAAAACCACTAGCAAACAAGTGAAATTTAATATAAACTCTCTTAATTTGAGAGAATAGAAAGCACTTTTCAAGTTCTTATCACTAATGCATCATAAGTCCGAGGCTCTTGAAAAGTTCAAAGAGTATAAGGCCGAGGTTGAGAACCAATTAGGTAAGACTATTAAAACACTTCGATCAGATCAAGTTGGAGAGTATATGGACTTAAGATTCCAAGACTATATGATAGAACATGGAATTAAGTCTCAACTCTCTGCGCCTGGTACACCTTAACAGAATGGTGTATCAGAAAGGAGAAATAAAACCTTGTTAGACATGGTTTGTTCAATGATAAGCTACTCAGTTGCCTGATTTGTTTTGGGGACATGCAATAGAGACTGTTGTATATATTTTGAATAATGTTCCTTCTAAAAGTGTTTTCGAAACACAATATGAATTGTGGAGAGGGCTTAAAGGTAGTTTATATCACTTCAGAATTTGGGGATGCGCAACACATGTGTTGGTGCAAGATTCCAAGAAGTTAGAACGTCGTTCAAAATTATGCCTATTTGTAGGATATCCCAAAGAGACAAAAGGTGGTTTAGTTTTTGATCCTCAAGAAAATAGAGTGCTTGTGTCGAAAAATGCTACTTTCTTAGAGGAAGACTACATTAGAGATCATTAACCTCGCAGTAAACTAGTATTAAGTGAAATTTCCAAAGAATCTACAGTAAGTCAACAAGAGTTGTTAATCAAGCTGGTCCTTCTTCAAGAGTTGTGGATAGAACACATCCTTCTCAAGAGTTGAGACTGCATCGACATAGTGGAAGGGTCATTCATGAACCCAGCCGTTACATGGGTTTAACTGAAACCCAAGTCCTTATACCTGATGATGGCATCGAGGATCCATTGACCTATAAACAGGCAATGAAGGATGTTGATAAAGACTAGTGGATCAAAGCCATTGACCTCGAAATGGACTCGATGTACTTCAATTCAGTCTGAGAACTTGTAGATTAACCAAGTAGGGTAAAACTTATTGGTTGTAAATAGATCTACAAGATAAAACGAGGCCAAGTTGGTAAGGTACAGACCTATGAGGCTCAATTAATGGGAAAGGGTTTTACTTCTATAGAGGGCGTGGACTATGAAGAAACCTTCTCTCATATTGCCATGTTAAAATCGGTTAGAATACTCTTGTCCATTGCCACTTTTTATGATTATGAATTTTGGCAAATGGATGTCAAGACAGCTTTTCTGAATGACTATCTTGAAGAGAGTATTTACATGGTTCAACTAGAGGGGTTCATAGAACAGGGCCAAGAGCAAAAGGTTTGCAAGCTTAAACGATCCATATATGGATTAAAACAAGCATCTCGATCTTGGAATATAAGGTTTGATACTGCGATCAAATCTTATGGCTTTGAACAAAATGTTGATGAACCTTATGTCTACAAGAAAATTATCAACACAACTGTAGCATTTCTAATATTGTATGTTGATGATGTCCTTCTCATTGGGAATGAGGTAAGATTCCTGACTGACATTAAACAATGGCTAACAGCCCAATTCCAAATGAAAGATTTGGGAGAGGCTCAGTATGTTCTTGGAATCCAAATAGTTCAGAATTAGAAGAATAAGATGTTAGTTATGTCACACCTTATCCTGAACAACCCTTTTGTAGCCCAAGACGGAGTGTGAAGACAGCAGTCGTCAATTTCCTGACCGACTCCCACTGTCAAACTTACTCTATCTTTCTGCTTAACCATGCTTCCTAGGACGATGAATCTGTTAACTCTTGACAAACCTTGACATCAACCGGAACTTTCCTGCTACCTGAAAAGTGAAAAACATTTGAAAAGGTTTGGCTAAACAGCCCAGTGAGTAACGACTTTGAAAATCATTTAAGGTTGTAAATCTCATAGAAATTAGGCTTAATAATTCAAATCGTAATATACCAAAATGTATAAGTATTTTAAGCATGTCATTAGGAATTTCCCCTCGTATCACCACAACTTCCAGTTTTCATATGCACATAGGAATTATAATCCAGGCTGCCCATATGCCTTCTCTCCGTCCTTCAGCATTGGGGTCCCATATCAAACCTTAACCAAGTCCTTCGGCATTGGGGACCATCAAATCTACCCAGATGCCTTCTCTTGGTTCTTCAGTGTACCTTCACCAAGTTCTTTGACATTAGGGACCATTAATCTACCAAGATGTCTTCTCTTGGTTCTTTGGTATATAGCAAATCATACATACCTTCACCAAGTCCTTCAACATTGGGGACCATCAATCTACCCAGATGTCTTCTCTTGATTCCTTGGTATCGAGGTTATATTCAGATAATAGCATGCTAAATCATTCAGAAACTCAGGTATCAAATCATTTAGAGTTCTCAAAATATTTCTCAAACAACACGTTTTCATCAAACTGGGTAACATGGAGCTTCACGCTCAAAACCACATAAAAGGATATTCAAATTCATGTAAGGATATTCATGCTTTATCAAAACTCGTTTGTATTTAGAAATCTCATCTTTGCGTATAAATCAAGCATTTCAAGTAACATCAATAATACTCACTTCAAAACTATTGTATTTCTTACAGAGAGTTACTCATTTCCAAAACCATTTATGTTATTCACGAAGAAAACATTCATAATTGAAAACATCGGGGTTACACACAGAGAAAGTAATCGCTTAAGGGAAATTCTCTTTCCTCCCTTCTAATTCTGCCTTCCCCAAGCTACTTGGACGCAGGGCTGATAGTCGGGAACGCAAAACAATTAATTTTTCCCTCTGATAGCTAGGTTTGGACGCAACCTTGCACCTTGGATGCCTGGTAGGTGACTTGAACGCAAGGTGAAATCTTCCAACAAGGATTCAGCTCCTCTGGCTTCACCCCTTGGGTGCAAGGATCTACCTTGGACACAGGTGTAAGCACCTAATTTGTAAGCACGTTCAAAAGCTTTAAGCGAATTAGTATTAATAATCTCATATTGTAAATTAAAAAAAAAAAAAAAGAAAGAAAGAAGGAAGAGAAAATCAAAAGGGAAAGAAGACAAAAATAAATTAGAAAAAAGAAAAGAGAAGGAAAAAGAAAAAGGAAGAAGAGAAGATAAGGATGGAGAAGTCGGTTTTAGCTTTTATTGAAGGAAAACTTTTGCCGACTTATTTTCTCTTCATTTCCAAACTCATTTCTATGCTATCTTTCAGCTGCACATCATGGAGAGGTTGAAGAAGAGTTCTAGGGAAAATTTGTGCAAGGTTTTGGACGGTTTCATGGTAAAACTGAAGCTGAAACAAAAGCTTCATCTGCTGTCGCACAATTCGAACCAGGTTTGGTGTTTGGTGAATATCGAGCTAAAGAGATAGAATTTTGGGCTGAAATTTTAATGTTAGTAATTTAACTCAATTTTGAACAACTTTTATGAAGGATGCTTGAGTTGAAATGGAATAGAAACATGTGAACTTTTAGCTGGAAGTTACTGATACAAAATTTCTGTGCAATCTGGAGTAACGTGGAGAAAACTTGCAATATCTGACGAACCAGGACGAGTTAAGCCACTAATATTTGAGGTAAGCTAGAAAACATGTTTCTCTAGAAGTTTGTAGAAGGAAAGAGGTTCTAAATCTGGCTGGAAATATAACTTTGAACTGACAGAAGTGAGAACAAGAAGAAAAGGAGGAAACTCTGCTGTCGGGTTAAGAAGCGAGTATCGCTGAGGAATTGGAGCATGAGTAGCGACACGAATCTCGCTGGTTTTGCAAAGGAGGTTTTTGTCTCATAAATCTCGCTGACTCTCGCTCGATGTCGCTCCTCAGGTAATTTCGCTAGTCTCGCTTATTCTGGTGTCGCTAGTGCCGTGTACCTGTTGTGTAATTTTGTTAGTAATCTCGCTAGTAAGGTGAAATCTCGTTGGTAATCTCACTAGTGATATAGAATCTCGCGTATTATGTTTATTTTAGAAAAGAAAGGGAGTCTCGGTGGTGAATCATGATTAGAGTTTAAGTATGCACATTTAACGATCATGTAAAGTAAGTTTAAGGAAAGCGTAACGTGAGGAATGTGTTTTTACAGGCCAAGAAAAGGCATATAATCCGCTCAGGGCCTAAGGACAAGTTGTGAGTGACACTTTTCTTTCTTTGAAAATGAAATTTATTGAAAATGTTTAGTTTGGTTTTTCTTATGAGATATGGCTTTGAGATGAACTGTTTTCTTGAAAAGCATGATGTTTGATGATATTGTTCACAAGGCATGTTTTATCCGTTTTCTATAAGATGTTGAAAGGCATGTTGTGAAATGTTGTTTATCGTGAAATATCTGATTTTTCATGAAAGACTTTCATGTGAACTATTTACGTAAAATACTGGTTTCTAAAATGTTTTAGAGAAGGCTCAATGCTGAAGGACATGAGAAGGCATGTAAGTTTCTCCGGGACCCAGTACTGAAGGACTCGTAGAAGGTACTTGGGCAACCCGCGATATTCCTATGTGCACATAGAGGTTGTGATGCTGGGTGTGTTGAGTCTTGCTCCACCCCAACTAAGGTTGTTATCTACGTTGAGTGCGTTGAGTTTTACTCCGCCTCAACTAAGGATGTTTTCGACGTTGGGTGCGTTGAGTCTTGCTCCGCCCTGACTAAGGAAAAGTTTTGAGAACGAACTGATTTTCGTGTACGATCATTTTGGCATGAACATATGTGATTTGTTTACGTTGTTGAAAATTATAATTTTACAGAAATGATTATTTGAATCACGTTTACGTATATGGTGTTATTATGATTTTAACATGCCTGTTTTCGAACGAAAGATGGTTTTACAAAATTAGTCACTCACGGGGCTTTTAGCTCACACTTTCTATGTTTTCTTTTCCTCCCAGGTAACAAGGACGTTCCTAGTGCATTGCCTACTCCAACTCGCCCTGCTTAAGCTTCGAGTTTCTAGAAAATTGTCCTGTTTTGCAAGTTGCTTGTATGTAAAACCTTATATAGGTGGCATGTAGACCTAGTTGTACATTTACTGGGAGTTGAAACATGATTTTGTATAAGGACTTTATGGAAGAGTTGTATTATGAATTGTCGTTATGTATATAATTTCTTATATGTTACGGTTTGAAAAGTATTGGGGAGCAATACGTATGTTGTAATCAGTACAAGATCAGTGGGTAGAAGTGGATGGTATGCGTCCCAAGAGGGGTGATGTATGCTGTCTTCACATCTCTTCTCGGGTTGGGTAGAGTAGCCTGGGAGGGGGTATGACAGTAGGGTTGTGCTTCTTAGACGCAAGGCAGTTAATTGCCTCCTTCTGGCAGCACTATTGGACGCAAAGCAGCTTCCCTAGGCACCAGACAACTATTGAACGCAAGGTAGCTAGGAAAACGACCTCTCTTGGATGCAGACTACCTTTATGGACCCAAGGGTTGGTCTTTTCAGCTTTCTTTCTCTTTTCTCTCAAGAAACTCAAACTTATCGATGGTATGATGTTCCTTTTCGCTTAAGGTCCTATTTATAGACTTGGAATGGAGAGCTTGTCGTCCAACTTCTCCTCTATATTTTCCACTTGTTTGCCACATATCATGCTGCATGACACACTCGACATGCATCCCGACACCTCCTCTTTATGAGTCTTAAAGGGCTGGAAAAAAATATCCTTGTTTGAACTGTGGAAGGGGCATAAAGGAGATCGTGAAGGAAGAGAGGATGTTTGCCACATGTGTCAAAAACTTGATTGCCCCACTTTAAGTGCTAACCGTAAGTGTACGAGTCAAGTTATAATATAAGATAGTGAAGTCCGAATATCGTTCCACTGAGGATCCAATTGTCAAGGTTAAAGTTACTTAGCTATTCTAGAGTTGAATCAATTTTATTTAAGGATTGGAATTGAATTTGTGAATTATGGAAAATATAAACTAAATAAGGAAAGTAATAAAGTGAGAAACACAAGAGTCAAAGAGAGTTTTAGGGTAATGAATCCTTGTTTATTTCATCAAGCAATATTATAGAATTTATGGATTTTATTGTAATTCATATGCATAAGTCTAGAAACTTAATTCCAAGTTATTTTCTCTCAAAAACAACCCTTTCTCATGCAACTCGATTAATTACTAATCTCTTGAAACCAATTACATGGCATTAAGAATAGTCTTTAGCAACTTTTATTGTCAACCTAACTACTCTTGTGATAGATTAACAATAATTCTTTGTTATAGATCAAGTTAAACATACAATCTCTCAATCATACATCTAACCTAACATGTGAAGGTGGCCAATCCTCAGGAATTAAACACAATAACAATGAAAAGCATAATCATTCCAACAAAACCATGAAAGTCTACAATATCAACATGAATTCATAAACAATTCATCAAAACCCTAAAACTAAAGAGTTTAGTCACTCATAGCTTGAAGCAACATGCTCAAACAATATAAACAAAGAAAGAGTGTAAAGAAAGGAAAACTCTACTGAAAAGGGGCTCTTGATTGAGGTAGCACCGTCACAATCTCCTTGGCTCTCACGTCGGAACTCAAACGGCACCACGACTCTCTCGAACTCTTTTCCTCTTCCTTACAACTAACTCACTCTTTGAACTCCTTTATGAACTTTCACTCAATTCTCTCCTTCTTGTGGCTCTTTTGGTCTTTATTTTCGTGCTATGATTGATAATTAGGGCTGCTAAAAACCCCCAAATTTATAGAGTTGGTTGCCCAAGAAAGCTTTCTAAAAGTCCATATTTTACAAAAAAGGAAACTAGCGCCGCGGCGTTGCCAAATTTGGAAAGAGACCGCTGCGACGCTGCGGTTGTGTTACACAAACCTGCTCTCGGGTTTTAGCGCTGCGGTGCTTCCCCAATTTTGGCAACTTTGTTATTTTCTTCTCTTTGTAACCGTATTCTTGCTCGGTTTTGATCTTTTGGTATTTTCTTCTAATTTTCCTCATTTTAACGTAAAAACCACTAGCAAACAAGTTAAATCTAATATAAACTTCCTTAATTTGAGAGAATAGAAAGCAATTTTCAAGCTTTTTTTCGTGTGAATGGCCTGGACACGATTGCATGGATTGTCCACGGAATAACAAACGCCCATATGACTAAGCAGAAGAGAAGAAGAAGAAAAGAACGAAGAAGGTGTTTGTAAATACTATCTTTGTATGTTGTTGTCTAAGTGAGAATGTACAGGCAATGTTTATAAATAAAAAAAAGAGCATTTACTCTTTCATAATCTTGATATTAATTTCAAGGACAAAATTTTTCTCAAGTGAGTGAAATTGTAACACTCTACTTTTTAGACCTAAGTGCTTAAGGGCTTATAAGGAAAGAAGTAAGACAAGAGAGGTAGAAGAAAGAGTCTAGGATAAATTTGAGTAAAATTCTGATCTATTGAAGCTGGAACAGAAGGTTTGATTGCTGTCGTGCAATCTGAGTAAGGTCTGGTATTTGGAGGATAACGAGCTGTAGAGATCGAGGTTAACAATTCTTATGAAGGATGGTTAAGCTGAATTTGAAGAGAAACATGTTAAATGTTAGGTGGAAACAACTGGTACGAATTTCTCGAGTGATTTGGAGCAACTCGAAGTAACTTAGGAATATCTGTCAAATGAAGAGGAGTTTGTAAGCCTCACACTTAGCTTTGGAAGTTAACAATCTATAAAGAATGATTATGGTGACAAGCTGAAGGAAGTAAGTGAAGAGTGGCTGAGAGCCTTAAGGCATGAGTTGTTAAGTGTTGAAGGTGTGCCTATGCGTTGGTTGATTGAAGCAAGAGTTCATGAGAGTAAGCTTGGGTAATGGCTGAAAATAGTGAAGAAATTGTGTAGCCGAGCCAAAGATGAAAGTTGAACTGTTGGCTTATTGAAGCATGCGTTCAACTTGCTATGCATTGACGAGGTTGTTGGACCAGCAGCTATGCATTGGTGGAGATTCGGTAGGGAGATTGCATTGGCATTGGTGAAGTATGCGTTCAACGATGCTGTGGTTCAGACGCATGGTGCGATGCATCCAAGCTAGCATCCAGACTTGTGATGCGTCCAAGCTTGCTAGGCGTTCAAGCCAGTATCCAAGTTTGTTATCGGTTGCTTTATTCTGTTTGGCGGGAAATAAAATAAAATAAAAAATAAAAGAAAAAGTGGAGATAAGTCGGCAGTTTGTTTAAATGTGTTAAGCTAAGTTTTCAATCATTTTCTCCGTCTCAAAAGCTCCAATCGATCCCATATTTCAGCTGAGCTATGAAGAGAGGTAGAGGAAGGAGTCTAGAGCAAATTCGTGCAGAATTCTGATCAATCTTGTGGTGTAATTGGAGCTAAAACAGAAGGGTTGATTGCTATCGTGCAATCTGAACAACGTTCGGTGTTTGGAGAATTGCTTCCTGTGGAGACGAGTTTAGGGCTGAGAATTTGTGGTCGGTAAGTTAACTCAATTCTTAGCAACTTTTATGAAGGATGTTTAAACTAAATTTGAAGGGAAATATGTAAAATTTATGGTGAAGATGAATGATACAGATTTGCTAAGCAATTTGGAGTAGCTCGAAGTTATTTGTGAACATCTATCAAACGAAGAGGAGTTAGTATTGCTTACACTGGTATCGCTAGTGTTGTGTAGTGTAGTCCAGTCTTGCTAGTGGTCTCGCTAGCAAAGTTAAATCTCGCTCATTAAGGTTTATTGATCAAATATAAATGGTTAAAGTTTGTTGGTTATGGAAAGGAAGTTTAGGGAAGCCTAACCCGAGAAATGTGTATTTTCAGGCCAGGAAGAGCTAGGAAAGGCATATAATCCGCTCAGGGCTTAAGACAAGTAGTGAGTGACACTTTCCTTCATAAAAATGTTTTCATTGAGATGGTGTAGCTTGGATATTTTATGGTGATTTGAAAGCATGATATTATGATTGAAACTTGTGAGTTTTATGTGCACTGCATGAATTTATGAAAAAGCATGTTGTTTATTGATTTATGGAATTATGGAAAGCATGCTGACGATAATATATGATTTTATGAAAGGTTTGGAAATGTATAACTTATGAATTTATGATATGGTGTTTTCAAAACACGTTGTGTCTTTTATAGAATCTTTGAAATGGCACCCAAAGCCCAAGGACTGGGAGAAGGCCAATGGGTAGCCGGAGTATAGAAAAGGTACTCAACGTCGAAGGACTCGAAAAAGGCGAATGGTAACCTGGACATAGAAATGGGATCCCAATGCTCAAGGTCTTGGAGAAGGCATATGGGTAGCTCGGGATAGGCCAATGGTAACCTAGATATAGAAATGGGACCCCAATGCTCAAGGACTCGGAGAAGGTATATGAACAGCCCGGATTATGATACCTAAGTGTATATTAAGGAACGTACGACGCTGATGTGTTGAGATTACTCCACACAGCTAAGGATAATCAACGTTGAGTAGCGTTGAGCTCCGCTCCGCCTCAACTAAGGAACATGAATTGAAATCAATGAATCTTTCTTTAGTATCTTTTCCTAAAATAAGCATGATTTGTATGACTATGATTTATATTGAGATTTTATACGCTTGAGTTTAAATGCTTTTACTATGACAGTTTTCGAGCCAAAGAGGTTTACGAAACTAGTCAATCACTGGGCAAAATAGCTCACGTTTTCCTTATTTTCTGCTTTTCAGGTAGCAAGCAAGTCCGGGGTGTTTAGCCTACGCAAGATCTCGTCTGGGTCTACCAACGGTCTTTAGTATTCTAAAAAATTGTAAATATTTGAACTAGTTCATGTGTTGTACATATAGAGAGTGTTAAGGGAATTATTGTGTAATCATGCTTTCATATGACTGAATGAAAAGAACGTGTGTTTGCCAGGTTGACTGTGGTATATTGAAGTAGTTTATGGTTATAACTGTTTATTAGAAAACTGCAGAGTTTATGGTTGATAGTGGATGTCATAAGAGGGTCAGTGTCCGCTATCATCACACTTCTTCCTGGGTAGGAGGGTACCTGGGAGGGGGTGTGACAAAGTTAAACTCTGAAATCTTGAGGTAAGCTAGAAAACACGTTTCTTTACAAGTTTGAAGAAGGGAAGAAGTTCTAATTTGGGCTGGAAATGTGACTTTTAACAGATAGAAGTGAAAACAGAAGTGAAGGCAAAAGTTGCGGGAGACGAGTATCGCTGGAAAAGCAGCAACACAAAAAGATTAAGCGTGAGTAGCAAGGAGGGTGTCGCTGGTATCGCTGGAGGCTTTGCATCTCACAACTCTCGCTAGGTATCGCTAGTCTCGTTGATCAAGTAAGTCTCGCTGGTCTCGCTAGTCATGGCATCGCTAGTACTGTTTTATTTGCAACTCAATTTCGCTAGTCTAGTCTCGATGGTTGCTTGAGTCTTGTTCATTAATGATTGTTCTTATGGAATTTGGTCTGGTGGTGAACAATTGGACAAGTATGAATGTTTAAAGCTTGTTGCTTATGTTAAAGGAAATTTTAGGGAAGTCTAACAACGAGAAATGTATTATTACAGGCCGAGAAGAGCTAAGAAAGGTGTATAAACCGCTAAAGGCCCAGGACAAGTAGTGAGTGACCATTTATTTAAAATATGTTTACTTTGAGCAAGGTGTTATTGTTGAAAAGATTATGTTTGTAAACATGTTTATATGTATGTGATTTCACGAGTTTTAACGTGCATAGTATGTGTTTTACATTGAAAATCGTTTGAAGCATGCTGGTTGTTTAATGAGTTTATGAAAAGCATGTTGTTTGTTAATTTATGATTTTATGAAAAGCCTTGAAGCTTGTGAATGACATTGTGAAGATTTGGAAATGTTATAACTCATGAATTTATATTATGCTATTTTCAAAGCATGTTGTTGTTGAAAAACGTTTGTGAAGATAGTTCCCAATGCTGAAGTACTTGGAGAAGGCATATGGGTAACCTGAATATGGAAATTGCCCCGAATGCTGAAGTACATAAAGAAGGCATGTGGGTGCCCAAAATCTCGTAAATGGGGCCTAGTACGGAAGTACTTGAAGAAGGTACTCAAGTGACCCAAGATAGGACATCTATGTGCACATAGAAGAATATTAGACGTTGTTGTGACTCCACACAGCTAAGGATTTTAGACGTTGAGTGTGTTGAGACTACTCTGCCCCAACAAAGGATGTTTTCAACGTTGAGTAGCCTTGAGCTCCGCTCCGCCCCAACTAAGAAAAATAATTTGAAATATTCTGAATTTTTAGTATCTTTTCCTAGAATAAACATATATGATTTGACAATGCTATTTGAGCATGTTTTGCATTGGATATAACTTTGAATCGAAGTTTTATACATATGTCTTATAATGTTTATACCATCATTAGTTTCCGAGCTAAAGGAAAGTATTTACAAAACAAGTCACTCACTGGGCAACCTAGCTCATGTTTTCCTTGTTTTTCTATTTTGCAGGTAGCGAGCGAGTTCGAGGTGCTTAGCCTACACAGAAACTCGTCTGGGCCCATCATCAGTGTTTAGTATTTTTAGATTTGTAAATATTTGAACTTAATCATATGTTGTTGATGCGCACTTTTAGTGTTAACCGCAAGTGTACGGATCAAGTTATAATATAAGACGGTGAAGTCTGAATATCGTTCCACTAAAGATCCGATTGTGAAGGTTAGTTGAATCAATTTTATTTGAGGATTGGAATTAATATTGTTAATTATGGAAATATAAACCAAATAAGGAAAGTAATAAAGTGAGAAACACAAGAGTCCAAGAGAGTTCTAGGGAAATGAATCCTTGTTTATTTCATCATGTAATATTATAGATTTCATGGATTTTATTGTCATTCATATGCCCAAGTCTAGAAACTTAATTCCAAGTTATTTTCTCTCAAAAACAACCCTTTCTCATGCAACTTGATTGATTACTAATCTCTTGAAACCAATTACATGGCATTAAGAATAGTCTTTAGCAACTTTTATTGTCAACCTAACTACTCTCGTGATAGATTAACAATAATTCATTGTTATAGATCAAGTTAAACATACAATCTTTCAATCATACATCTAACCTAACATGTGAAGATGGCCAATCCACAAGAATTAAACACAATAACAATGAAAAGCATAATCATTCCAACAAAACCATGAAAGTCTACAATATCAACATGAATTCATAAACAATTCATCAAAACCCTAAAACTAAAGAGTTTAGCCACTCATAGCTTGAAGCAACATATTTAAACAAAATAAACAAAGAAAGAGTGTAAAGAAAGGGAAACTCTACTGAAAAGAGACTCTTGATTGAGGTAGCACCGCCACGATCTCCTTGGCTCTCACGTCGAAATTCAAAGGGCACCACGACTATCTCGAACTCGTTTCCTCTTCCTTGCAACTAACTCACTCCTTAAACTCTTTTATGAACTCTCACTTAATTCTCTCCTTCTTGTGGCTCTCTTTTGGTCTGTAGATTAATGGTAGATTGATGATTAGGGCTGCTGGAAACCCCCAAATTTATAGAGTTGGCCGCCCAAAAACTTACCAAACATACCTATTTTTCATTTATGGTAAACTAGCGCCGATGCGCTGGTCTATAGCGTCGCTGCGCTATTGAAAATTTGAAGACAGCGCCAAGGTGCTATTGGAGAGCATCACGGCGCTAGGGTTACGTGTAAAATTATTTTCTCTGGAGTTTTAGCGTCGCGGCAGCGCCGTCCAGGCACCACGACGCTATCCCAGTTTTTGCAACTTTGTGTTTTTCATCTCTTTTTCATCGTATTCTTGCTCGGTTTTGATCTTTTGGTTTTTTCTTCTAATTTTCCCCATGTTAACCTGAAGACCACTAGCAAACAAGTGAAATCTAATATAAACTTCCTTAATTTGAGAGGATAGAAAACACTTTTCAAGCGTTTATCAGTTGTACATATAAAGGGCTAAGGGTGTTGTTCTGAAACTTATGTAATTATATGTTCCTGAGTGGAAAACAATGTATGTATGATAACTTAACCTTGGTTTAAGTATGATGTTCAAGTATTGTGTTTAACTGCTTATTAGGTGACGGTTAAGTTTTATGGTTGGTAGTGGGTGCCGTAAGAGGGTCGGTGTCTGCTGTCATCACACTTTCTCCTGGATTAGGAGGGTACCTGTGAGGGGTGTGACAAGTTATGTCTCAAATATCATATATCGACAGAATGTTTTCTAAATATAAAGTTTCAGTCCAATCCTGGATATGATCATTGGATTGTCATTAAAAATATCTGCAAGTATCTAAGGAGAACAAGGGACTATATGCTCGTGTATGGCGCTAAGGATCTGATCCTTACTGAATACACTAACTCTGATTTTCAGACCGACATAGATTCAAGGAAATCTACATTGGGATCAGTGTCCACTCTAAACGAAGGAGCAATAGTATGGAGGAGTATGAAACAAGGCTGTATAGGTGACTCCACCATGGAAGCTGAGTACTTAGCTGCCTGTGAAGCGATTAAGAAAACAATGTGGCTTAAAAAGTTCTTAGCAGATCTTGAAGTTGTTCCAAATATGTATTTGCCTATCACTCTCTATTGTGATAGTGGTGTAGTTGCAAACTCCAAAGAACCCAAAAGCCATAAGCGCGACAAACATATTGAACGAAAATACTATCTCATCAAAGAAATTATGCAGAGAGGTGACATAATCGTCAATCAAATTGTGTCAGAGCACAACATTGTTGATTCGTTTACAGTATTTGAGGGTCACCTAGTCAGTCTAGGACTTTGAGTTGTGTAACAAGGACAAGTGGGAAAAAGCTATTGGGTATCCAATGCCTTAATTTATTGTATTTATATGCTTTTCTCTGAAACTCAACATTATGTATTTATACTCACTGGAGTTTTTTGGGTTTTATATCCTAAAACTCGTAGTTTGTAAATTTTTTAAACTTATCCTCAATAAAGTTGTTACCAAGATTTATTCAGTAAAGTTGTTATTAAATATGTGAATTGCATTTATTAAATCCAATAAACTAAGAATTCTTGGCTATAGGTTGTATACTTAGACTTTATGTATAGACATAAAAGTCGATCAAGTTTAGGTAATAGCCAAACCGACCTATAGTATAGGGATAAGGCTGGGCACCTTATCCTAAGGATATTATGGATATGACTCACTTTGTACTTGATACAAACGATGTGATCCAATATCGTTCATGTAGAGACATGTGAGTGGGGCATCTTATGCAATGGTTTGCATAAGATTGGACCATGAAATAATCATTTTTACCTTATAACATTGTTTACTGTTAAAATTGATTATTTCGACATGATGACCTAGGTAACTCAATCTTAATCCTGAGCTAACTATGAACTCATGTCTGTTTGAAATTATTCTTTAAGTTGCATAGATGAGAGTGGCCAGAGCTCGCCGACTCAATATGCCTCCCATTATAGGGATAAGATCAGACAGATAGTTGGGAACATAGTTTTGCAAGATGGAATTCACTCTTACCTATTTCTAGGTTAGTAGAAAAGTTGTTCCCTTAAGTACTGACTCTGAGACTTGAACAAGGGGCCCCACCCTTTCATTGGCCCTAGAGAGACTAAGTTTGGTGGTTGGACCACAAACCAATTATTCAATAGAGGATCAGTGGGACTTAAGGAACGAGATGTAATTATAGGGATAAAACGGTAATTTTGACCCAGTTGTAATTATGAACAACTTGTGAAGGATCGACTTACTTATTATGTAATATCAAGTGGACAGAAATATATCTATAATGAGGAGAGTGCAGTTATTGGGCTTTAGTGGAGTGTCCCGGTAGTTAATGAATGTTAATTAACTAGGTTAAAGAGTTTGGCCAGTTAATTTCAGATCATAGGAGCTCATGATCTGTAGGTTCATTAGGTCCCTTTCTTAGCTCATAGACTAAACCTTAGAACCGTGTGTTGAAAGAATATAAAACGTTCAAATTCAGTTGATGAGCAAATTTTACAGTTTGATTGTTTATTTGTGAATTAGATGAAATTGGAGACTTAGAAATATTTAAATGTGATTTAAATATTTTTCGAAAGAATAGAGATTCCTCAAATTGGAAATTTCCTAAAAAAATGGAAAAGTAATTAATTTAATATTAAAATATTAATTTAATATAATTAGCTAACTAATTAATTATATATTAAATTAATTTTATTTAAAATTGATCTTAGAACATTAATTTTACATTAAAACCAATTTGAGAAATTGGAATATCTTACTAAGTGCATGGAAGTAGGATGTGGGATTCATGCAAGACCTTCATCATCTTCTTCATTCCACCTCCAAATTGAGTGAGTTAATCAACAATTGTATTGTCAATTTGCATGCTAATTGGTTATGCATGGTTTCTTCTTTAAATAAAAGAAATGAATTGAGAAGAAAGGTTAAGCTTCTTAAACAATTTCTATTGAAAAACTTACCTACTCAAAACTCTCAACAGTGTGTTCTTCACCTAGTTGCTCCTTATTCAACATAATTTGGATCCCACAATCCGTTCTAAGGCCAGAGAATAACAAGGAAGTCTCTTGTGGTGGTCCACAAAGTGTTTTGTGATCAAAAATTCAAAGGAACGGCTTTAGATCAAGCATGTTTAATATTCAAAATTAATGTAATTAGAGTGCTTTAGATCCTAATTGCTTCTACTTTTACATTGTTAACTCCTTCAACTCTATGATTTGAAAATAAAACAAAGAAGTTAATCTAAAAAGAAAAAGAAGGAAAGCAATAAAATTGGGTTGCCTCCCAATAAGCGTTTGCTTTAGGGTCTCTTAGCTAGACCGAAACACTTGATCATTAAATAAAGACAAGGTTCTCAATCCAGCGTTCTTCATCACCGATGTAGTGCTTTAATCATTAACCATTCACTTTGAAGGTTGTTCCATCATTGCCTTGCAACTCCACTACTCCATGTGGAGACACCTTCACAATGACAAAGGGTCTGACCAACATGTCCTTAGCTTACCTGGAAACAAACATAAACGTAAATTGAAAAGTAAAACTCTTTGTCTAGGAAGGAAGGCCTATGGAATGATCTTCTTGTCATGCCATCTAGCGGTGTGCTCCTTGTAGAGTTTAGCATTCTCATAAGCTTGAGCATGAAACTCCTCCATCTCATTGAGTTCTAAGAGGCGCTTCTCACTGGCTTTCTCAAAGCTCATGTTTAGCTTCTTGATGGCTCAATAAGCTCTATGCTCGAACTCCACCGGTAAGTGACAAGCCTCTCCAAACACCAACCTGTACGGTGAAAGTACCTATTGGGGTTTTGAAAGTTGTGTGGTAGGCCACAGTGCATCATCGACCTTTAAAGCCCAATCCTTCCTATTGATCTTGACAGTCTTTTCCAAAACCTGCTTGATTTCCCTATTAGACAACTCAGCAAAACCATTAGTTTAAGGATGATAAGTTGTTGCAATTTTTTGATTAACACCATACTTTTGCATCATGACTTCAAACAATTTATTACAAAAGTAAAAATTCTCATGACTAATAATAGCTCTAGTTTTCACCCGTTAATTTTTCAATTTATTGCAATTTTATGAAACAGGAAAAGGCCCCATAGAGTCAATACCCCTCACATCATAGAGCTCCACCTTCTAAATAGATTTCATGGAAAGCTCATGTTGTCTAGAAATATTGCTAGATTTCATGGGAAGCTCATGATGGCCTTTCCAGTTGCTAGGAATGAGCGCCCAAGAATGATAGGAATCTCATAATTCTCCTCCATGTCCAAGACTACAAAATCTGCAGGGAAGATAAACTTGTCAACTTTAACTAACACATCCTCAACAATACCTCTAGCATATGCCAAGGATCTATTAGTTGCAAGGTGATTGTGGTGGGTTATACTTTTTTAATGTCAAGTTTTCTGTAGACAGATAAAGGCATTAAGTTAATAGAAGCACTAAGATCACAAAGAGCTCAAGTAGCATTCAAAGAACCAATAGTGCAAGGTATAGTAAAACTCCCTAGATCGTTTAGTCTTTGTCGCAGCTTCTTTTGCAGTACAACACTATACTCATTTGTCATGCTAATCATCTCATATTGCCCTAACCTCTTCTTCTTAGACAAGACATCTTTCATGAATTTAGCATAGTTGGGTATTTGCTCTAAAGCCTCAGCAAATGGGATATTAATGTGAAGCTTTTTGAATAATTCTAAAAATTTAGCAAACTGAGAGTCTATTTCTTTCTTTCGAAAATGTTGAGGATAGGGCAAAGTGTTAGGTATAAAAGGTAGAGGGTTAGATGACTTACTTGAAGATGTCGGCTCCTTTACCTTTTCCTCCTTTTCAATAACCTCCTTGGGTTCATCTTCTATGATAAGCTCTTGGATGGTCTCATTGACCTCTTGCTCCTCATTCTCATCATCAATCATCAATCAAAGGGATGGACAGCTTTTTCCCACTCCTCAAGGTCAAGGCTTTGCACTCCATTAAATTTACCTACACATAAACAAATTGTATAAGACATGATATCTCCAAGAAAACCCTAAAATAACATTCTATCATTTTTCCCGTAAAGTTTTGATGACTAACTTTACGAGGAAAAAGACAGAACACATACTACCTGGTAAGTTTGAACTTATCAGGAATGTAAGCACCTAATTGGTAAGCACATTCAAAAGCTCTAAGCGAATTAGTATTAATAATCTCATATTGTTAATTAAAAAAAAAGGAATTAGAATTAAAAAGAAGAAAAGAGAAGAAAAAGAAAAAGAAGAAGAAAGGATAAGGATGAGTAGAGTCGGTTATAAACTTCCATTTGGACAGAAAAGTTCCCTACCTCATTCTACTCATTTCCAAACTCAATTCTATGCTATTTTTCAACTGCACATTGTGGAGGGGTTGAAGAAGATTTATAGGGAAATTTCTTGCAAAGTTTTGGACGATTTCATGGTAGAACTGAAGCTGAAACAGAAGCTTCATCTGCTGTCGCGCAGCTCGAACAAGGTTTGGTGTTTGGTGATTATCGAGCTGAAGAGATTGAATTTTGGGCTGAAATTTTAAGGTTAGTAAGTTAACTCAATTTAGAATAACTTTTATGAAAGATACTTGAGTTGAAATGGATTAGAAACATGTAAACCTTTAGCTGGAAATTACTGATACGAAATTTCTGTGCAATCTGAAGTAGTGTGAAGAAAACTTGCAATATCTGACGAACCAGGACGAGTTAAGCCACGAAATTTTGAGGTAAGCTAGAAAACATGTTTCTCTACAAGTTTCTAGAAGGAAAGAAGTTCTAAATCTGGCTGAAAATATGACTTTGAATTGACAGAAGTGAGAACAAACAGGAAAGGAGGAAACTCTGCTGTCGGGTGTCGTTTGGAAGCAGGTAATGCTGAGAATTGGAGCGTGAGTAGCGACACTGGTCTCGCTGGTCATGTAAAGGAGGATTTTCTCTCACAAATCTCACTGGCTCTCGCTCAGTATTGCTCATCAGGTAGTCTCGCTGGTATCGCTTATGCTGGTGTCGCTAGTGCTATGACCTGTTGTGTAATTTTGTTAGTAAACTCGCTAGTAAGGTGAAATCTCGTTGGTAATCTCGCTAGTGATATAGAATCTCGCTTATTATGTGTGTTTTAGGAAAGAAAGGAAGTCTCAGTGGTGAATCATGATTAGAGTTTAAGTATGCACGTTTAAAGATCATGTAAAGGAAGTTTAAGGAAAACGTAACATGAGGAATGTGTATTTACAGGCTAAGAAGAGCTCGGAAAGGCATATAATCCGCTCAGGGCCTAAGGACAAGTTGTGAGTGACACTTTTCTTTCTTTGAAAACGAATTTATTAAAAATTTTTAGTTTGGTTTTTCTTATGAGATATGGCTTTGAGATAAACTGTTTCCTTGAAAAGCATGATGTTTGATGATATTGTTCACAAGGCATGTTTTATCCGTTTTCTATAAGATGTTGAATGACATGTCTTGAAATGTTGTTTATCGTGATATATCTGATTTTCATGAAAGATTTTCATGTGAACTATTTACGTATAATACTGGTTTCTAAAATGTTTTAGAGGAGACTCAATGCTGAAGGACATGAGAAGGCATGTGAGTTTCCCCGAGACTCAATATTGAAGGACTCGTAGAAGGTACTTGGGCAACCCGCCATACTCCTATGTACACATAGAGGTTGTGACGTTGGGTGTGTTGAGTCTTGCTCCACCCCAACTAAGGATTGTTATTGACATTGAGTGCGTTGAGTTTTACTCCGCCTCAACTAAGGATGTTTTTGTTGTCGGGTGCGTTGAGTCTTGCTCCGCCCTGACTAAGGGAAAGTTTTGAGAACGAACTGTTTTTCGTATACAATGATTTTGGCATGAATATATGTGATTTGTTTACGTTGTTGAAATCATGATTTTACAGAAATGATTATTTGAATCACGTTTACGTTTATGGCGTTATTATGATTTTTAACATGCCTGTTTTTCGAACAAAAGATGGTTTTACAAAATTAGTCACTCACGGGGCTTTTAGCTCACGTTTTCCATGTTTTCTTTTCCTCCCAGGTAGCAAGGACGTTCCTGGTGCATTGCCTACTCCAACTCGCCCTGCTTAAGCTTCGAATTTCCGTAAACAGTTTATTTTTTCGTTGTTGTACGTGTAAATAACTTAACACTGGTGGCATGTAGATTTAGTTGTTTATAAGTGGGTTATGAGAGAGTATGTTATAAAAGTGTACTGTGTACAGAAAGGATTATTATATTATGATCATGCGTTAATATGGCTGAATTCTATGAATGTAAACGTATGGAATGTTTGTGCAGGAAGTTATGTAAGATAGGGCAATATGCGTCACAAGAGGGAGGATGTATATTGTCTTCACATCTCCTTTCAAGTTAAGTAGGTAATCAGGGAGGGTGTGACAAGGAAGGAATGAAGTACTTTGTCTTTTTTTCCATAAAGTTCTAGTTACCAACTTTACGGGAAACTTTATGGGAAAAAAGACAGAACACATACTACCTGGTAAGTTTGAACTTATCGGGAAGCAATGAAGTACTCTATTTTTTCCCATCAAGTTATGATGACCAACTTTACGGGAAAAAGACAGAACACATACTACCTGGTAAGTTTGAACTTATTAGGAAGGAATCAAGTACTATCTCTTTTTTTTCCGTAAATTTTTTATGACCAACTTTACGGGAAAAAGATAGGACACATATTTCTTGGTAAGTTTGAACTTATCAAGAAGAAATGAAGTACTCTCTCTTTTTTCCCGTAAAGTTTTGATGACCAACTTTATGAGGAAAAAAAACATAACATATATTTTCTGGTAAGTTTGAACTTATCAAGAAGGAATGAAGAAATTTGTCTTTTTTCCCGTAAAGTTCTAATAACCAACTTTACCGAAAAGAAAAACAAAACACATACTTCTTGGTAAGTTTGAACTCATCAGGAAGAAATGAAGTACTCTGTCTTTCTTCTCGTAAAGTTCTAATGACTAACTTTAGCGAAAAAAGACAAAAAAAAACTTACCAGAAACATTTGAGTGTTATGTTCCTTTACCCGTAAAGTTCTAATGACCAACTTTATGGGAAAAAAGACAGAATCCTTAGATCTTCCTGGTAAGTTCAAACTCTATTTCTTCTTTTCATTTTGAACCCTTCTAAGTTAACCCAAGTTTTTTAAAACACATATTCGTTCAATTGAGGTCCATTACTTAATAGAAATTGTCATATTTTAGGGTGGATTCAACAGAATTCCAGATTCAAAATATTTAAAGTCATTTGTGGTTTTTGATACTCCTAACAGAAATCACACAAAAAGGCCCCTCCAACATAATATTTCAATGCTAATAAAATGTTCAAAAAAAGAAAAAAAAAAAAAAAGAAAAACCCTACAAATGGAATCTAAACAAAGTACCTTTGTCGAAATCTAAGGTACTCACGTAGAATCCAACCAATGAAGGGTTTTCATAGACGAAGGTTGGGGAGGGGATGATTTCTTCTGATGGATAAATGAGCATGTAGTGGAAGTTAATTTGATCAATTTTCACTCTACTATGCTCAATTTAGAGGATTAAACATGCAATTAAGAAGAAAAACCAAAGTTTCAAGAATTACCCTTGAAGCTCCAAATTCTCCTTCAATTCTTGATGAATTTCAGCACCACTTGATTGTAGACCACCACAAGAGTCTTCTCTACTATTCTCTAAGCTTAGATTGGATGGTGGGATCCAAATTTGTGGTGGATTTGAGAAAGAATGAAGGTTGGGAAGAAGATGAACAATTGATAGAATTTTGCAAAATTAACCCTTAATTTCACAAAATTCTTGATCATTTTTATGTGAAAATCATCTCTATTTATTAAAGAATAACATGAAATCCAATTGCATCAAAATTTGACAACACAAATAGTTAATTTGTTGGTTAATTGTGAAGAAGACAACCAAGCTCCTAGCTTAGTTAGTGAGAAAATTCAATCTTCAAAAATCAATTTTAAAATTAATTTTCAATGAATTTCCAAAATTGAATTAAAATTGATTTTTAATTTAAAAAAATAATTAAATAATTAAATAAAAATAATTTAATATTTAATTAATTAAATATTATTTTAATATCAAATAATTAAAATAATATTATTTTTCCCACTTGTCCCGATTTTTCTAAAAAATCGATATGAATCCCTATTCATATGATTAATATTTAAATCATATTTAAATATTATAATTAACTTTATTTGTACGTTTAATTTGTAATTAAACGTCGATATATTGTATATATATCTGACTTTTATTCCTCAAGCCAAGATTTGAACGGTTCAAACTTATTCACCACATTATCTAAGATTTTAGTCCATTTATGAGCTAGTAGAGGGACCTAATGGACCTACAGATCATGAGCTCCGACAATCCGAGATTAACCGGCCAAACTCTTAACCTAGTTAACCAACATTCGTTAACTAACTGGACACTCCACTAAAGCCCGTAGTTGCACTCTCCTCACTATAGATATATTTTGTGTATATTTGATATAACCATCATCAATAAGTCAATCCTCCACCGGTTGTTCATAACTTCAGCTAGGTCAAATACCGATTTACCTCTGAGTTACATCTTTTCTCCTTAAGTACCATTGTCCCTCTAATGAACAATTGATTTAGGATCTAATCACTAAATCCATTCCCTCTCAGGCCAGTGAGAGGATGGGGCCCCTTGTTCAAGTCCTGGAAACTACACTTAAGAGAACAACCTCTCTTCTATTCCATTCCCTCTTGCAAATTCTATATTCCCAACTATCTATCCGGTCTTATCCCTGAAATGGGAGGAATGTTGAGTAGCGCTATTAAGCTTACTCTTACCTATGCAGATCAAGGGATAATTCTGAATAAACAGGAGTTCATAGATAGCTCAAGATTCAGATCAAGTTATCTAGGTCATCGATAAGTGAAATTAATCAGTGTTAATCGTAAACGGTGTTAATACGTAACAGTGATTATTTCATGGTCAGTCTTACACAATCTCATTATGTGGAATACCCCCGGTCACATGTCTCTACATGAGCAAATTAGAATCACTTCATTTATGACACTTTACAACATTTGTAACAATCATGATGCGGGTCGTATTCAATAGTGTCTCCAGGAAGATGTACCCAACCTGATCCATGTACTATAGACTATTGAGGCTACTTACTTGAACTTGATCCTGTTTATGTCTCCACATAAAGTCCAAGTACTCATAATAGTAGCCAAAATTGGATTTAGAGTTAATAAATAATTAATTCACTTGGATAACTTCATATATACTAAAAATCACCTATTTACAAAAACTACGAGTTTTAGGACATACAACCCAACATCTTCATAGAGGAAGGATGGTGATTTTTTAGAGGAAAGAAGCGGATGATTTCAAAAAAGAATTCGAATCGTTGTGAGCTTATTTTCAATTTCCCCTTTCCTGATAATTTCTACACAAAGAGGAAGACGAAGCACGCGGCATTGGGACTCGAAATGGGAAGTCATATGGTGGAAACTTAATGAGGGACAAAAGAGACTTTTCACATTGTAGGACTCTCCACTACAAATCTGAAAAAGTGAAAAAGATGTTAGAAAAAGAAGTTTTTTAAAAATGGGTTAGATATATCCACCCAAAACTTTCTTGGATTAGAAATAGCAATTTTCCCAAACCGACATCTCAGACCCCTTCACATTCTCCTCCATCCCCTATCCAACAAAGAAAAGAAAAGAAAACATATACATACTTCCTCTCCTACAAATGCACATGTTGTTTGTACATTATAGGTGTGCTGCTTGTTTTTACCCTACGTAAACAATGTATTTGCAAGTGGCAAACTCTCTGAAATAATTGACATGAACCAACGGTTTTTAGAGTTGTTTTTCTTCCTAGGGTCGTCATCCTTGCTCAGATCCAACCGCCACTGCGACTCTTCGGCTCGCTTGACTTCATCCTATTCCGTTGCAGTTTAGCCTCATCGACCAGCCCATCCACTGTCCAGATTCGTCATCATGAATGACCAAACTGAGTTTGTGGATGTTAAGAAAGTAAGTATTTAATTTAAAAATCTTTAATAATAATTATTAAATTTAAAAATTTATTTTTAATGGATGTTGTTAATCTATACCTTCAAAACCACTAAAGATACACAACAACCATAAAATATTTTTAAAAAATCCAAGAAAATCCATCAAAAATCACTTTTTGAAATTAAATACCCATAAAAAGGGTGGTGCAGCGGGCTTTAATGGAGAGTAAAGATGGAAACCAATGATAGTGGGAACATAAAAAAAAAAGCCAAAAGGCTAAAAGGTTATGAGTTCAATCTATGGTGGTCACCTATCTAGAATTTAATATTCTACAGGTTTCTTTGACACCCAAATGTTGTAGGGTCAGACGGGTTGCCTCGTAAGATTAGTCGAGATGCATGTAAGTTGACCCGAACACTCACGAATATTAAAAAAAAAAAAAAAATTACACCCTTAAACATTTTTCCACTAAAAACTCTTATTAGGTCCGATTTAGACATCCTACAATTTCTCGTTTATTTATGTATTCAGTTTATTGTTTGGGCCTTGTGAATTTTTGTTTTCTTGGGCCGTTGGATCCAATATCAGTGACGCTCTCACAATTGGGCTGGACTTTTCGATCTAAGAAGGATTGTGCCTGAAATCAGCCCATTCCCAGGAAATTAAAAAATAATAATAAAACATTTGAAAGGGGCATTCCGAGAATCGAACTCGGGACCTCTCGCACCCAAAGCGAGAATCATACCACTAGACCAAATGCCCATTACATTCAGAAAGACAAGTATAGACTGCTATTGTGAATCAAATAGTTTTACAAAAAACAAAATATAAATTTATGCAATTTTAAAAAGTAAAAAAATGTTATTGTTCAAACAAATCTCCTTTCTTAGATTGTGATGCTTTCATATCTATGGTCTAAATCAATCTCATACTGAATTGATACACCTCTTTATCATGTAACTACTTCGATCTAAATAGTTGTAATGAAACAAATGATGAGACTATCCATTCAAATATATTTTCACTGTTAGATCATGATATTTTATATTTATGCTCTAAAACTTGCTATTGACTAAGAAATTTCGATCACTCGTAAATCGTTACTAATTTAAGTTTAAAAATTTAAGACTAATTACAAATTTCTATATTTCTTAAAATTAAATCAAAAGACATGGAAATTAACAAATCAACTAACAAATACTTGTCTAAGTATTGATCCATCCGACAATGTTAGTTAGTCCAGTCAAATTATGCCACATGGTAGAGTTAGCTCAGGCTTACTAAATGGATTGAACTACATTTAAATAAAACATATTAAAAATTATTGGATTAAGTCAAGGCTAAAAAGTTAGGTCCAAAGTCAACCTAACTCAAGCTCATACAGGTCTCCCAAAGCTCTATAAATAAGGGAAGTCACCCTTCATTTGGGCATTCAATTAGAGATTAAGGATTGAGCATTTGAACATCCATTGAGTCATTGTCATTCACTCAGAGGAATCTGGAGCTAGAGCCTAGTAATCCAGAAAATTGATTGTCTCTTCAAAACATACAAGTAGTTGAAGATTCGATCTCCCTAAAATCAAGAAAAAAATCACAAGCTAATCCAAATCGTTCAACGAGCTAGAGGCCGATTGAACATTAACAAGCCAGTGGCCAATCAAAGGCGATCAACAAGTCAACAAGTCAAAGGTTGATCCAAGTTGATCAACAGGCTAGAGGCATATCAAGTCGATCAACAAACCAAAAGTCGATCCAAACCGATCAATAAAATTCTATATCTTCTCCTCCTTTTCCCTTTTTTCTTCCTTTTTGGCTTCCTCATCTTAATAAAACTTCTTCTTCTTCGGTGTTCTTGTAATTTTGGATCCCAAAAATGGATTATGGTGTTTAAAAGGCTTTTATCACGATGTAGTTTTGCTAGTCTTGAAAACAACTCGAATTCCTTCAAGAAACCCAACAAGAACTTCAAATCAAGATCGCAAAATATAGCTCAACAAAAATGGATCCAATCTCATTCAAACAAAACCCATAAAAAATCGAGGGAAAAAAAGTCTCAAAGAAACAATTGAATAATCTGAACAATTAGGACAATTTCATTTTTACCAAATGATAGAGAAATGAGAGCATGGGAGAGAGAGGAGAGTTTTATTTCTATAATCGAAAAATATTTTAAAATAATATAAAATTACCTATTTAATATTGTAGTGACATTTAAACGGACCTTTTATTAAAATATTGTAGTTTAGAAAAATAATTAGAAGAATACTGTAGTTTCGAAAATATTTAGGAAAATATTGTAGTTGGCTAAAGACAAATAAAAAGTAAAAAGATATGGTTGAGGGTTGACCAATTTAACAAAATTCATGCCACACGAGTTCAATGTTTAACCAACTCTTAAAATTTGGTTAATTGAATATTTGATTTAAGATCCAAAATTTTTCATTAAAAATAAAATTTTCACATGGCACAAAAAAAAAAAGATTTTATATTTAATTCATTAAAAAAAATCCATATTAAATAGCTTATAATTACCATTGGTTTAAAATTTGGTTGATTCTTTCCCAAAAAAGAAAAAAATGGTTAATTCTAATGTTTGATTTAAGATACAAAGTTTATCATTAAAGAATAAAGAACAAAAAAAAATTCGTCATGGATTTTATTGGTTTCAAGTTTAGTTTTAAAATAAAAAAGTTTTTTTAAAAAAAATCTCACATTTAAATCATTACATTAAATTAAAAAAAAAAAAAAAAAAAAAAACCCAAAATTTAAAAAAAATTCTAAAAAAAACCCCCCCCTAAAACAAACCCAAAAAAAAAAAACCAATAAATTTTAAAAAAAAAAAAAAAAAAAAAAACCCAAAATTTAAAAAAAATTCTAAAAAAAACCCCCCCCTAAAACAAACCCAAAAAAAAAAAACCAATAAATTTTAAAAAAAAAAAAAAAAAAAAAAACCCAAAATTTAAAAAAAATTCTAAAAAAAACCCCCCCCTAAAACAAACCCAAAAAAAAAAAACCAATAAATTTTAAAAAAAAAAAAAAAAAAAAAAACCCAAAATTTAAAAAAAATTCTAAAAAAAACCCCCCCCTAAAACAAACCCAAAAAAAAAAAACCAATAAATTTTAAAAAAAAAAAAAAAAAAAAAAATTAAAAAAAAAAATAAAAAATAAATAAAAAAAAAAAAAAAAAAAAACTCTAAATCATAACAAACTCTGTACATCATCACATTAAAATAAAATAGAAAAAAATAGTATTTAATTTAAGGTTTACAATTAATATAGAGTAATCAAGTCCTTCAATAATAGTTTTTAAACCAAAATTTGAAAACTAAAAAAATTGTAGTTAAGAAATTTTAGACAAATATGCCGACCAATATGCAATTTGTAAGTCTATGTCATGTAGTATGAATTCAAACTGTTTGATGACCCTGTCATGGAGATATCACTCACTGACCAGGATGTCACTCACCAATATAAAAAGATATGAATGGAATTAATTTAAATTTATTTGAAATATTGTCTCGTTAAACAACTACTTTCAACCTTTTACAATAGCTTTTTGCCTTTTTTTCAAGTAAAAGCGTTCAATTCTTAGCCAAATTTCAAAAACAAAAACAAGTTTTTTAAAACTTGTTTTTTTTAATTTTCAAATTTTAGTTAGTTTTTTAAAAACAATTGTAAAAAGTATATAGCAAATCAAGAAATTTGGATGTGAAATGAGTGTTTATAGACGTAATTTTTAAAAATTAAAAATGAAAAAGTGAATAGTTATCATATGGGAACAAAATTTTAAAAATTAAATTTTGAGTGTAATTACTAATATATTTAAACTTGCAATCTCATTAAAGTTAACATAAAGCTTTCTAACTATAATGACCCGACTTCCTAGAATTTGAACTAGGTCGTCACCCTAGGACTTGAACTAGGTTGTCAGCATATATCTAAAACGACTATTTCATAACTTTACAAAATAACAAAATAACTTTTTGATTAAAATAAATATCTCTTGCAAAATCCAAAAAACTGAAAATCTTTTATCAGGGTACCCTTGGTTCATGGTACCTTTAGTACAATTTCAATAAAACACCAAACTCGCATAAAATATCTTACTTTGAGAAATTTAAAAAAATAATAATAATAAATAATAAAAATAAAGTTTTGAATTGAAATGGCATAATCAAAATTCTTAAAGATGAAACATGAAATCTCTTGTGCGGGAGCATCTAACTAGTCCCAATGGCACGATCAAAGTTTTCTTTCATCATTCACGAAGGTGTCCTTTAGAAAAAACATAACATGAAAAAAGAATTAGTACAAAATACTCAGAAAGTAACCTGACTACTAAGGTCAGGCTAGACACTTATATCCAATAAGTGTATCATACTAGTGGGATATGCATAATTCTACATTTCACACTTCACTTATCTTGAATGATTGTTAGACCCGTCCTACCATTCGCAAATGGTGTCCACGAGCCTCTAGTGAATCTAATGAATCCGCGGCGACAGATGATGCAGCGAAGTGGGAGGGAGAGCAGCTAGGCGACGACTTGCAAATGGTAGACCAAAACCCACTTAAATCCAAGATTGGCTTAAATATATATATACTTCTTTAAATCCTCTTTCCTTTTTCTTTTCCTTTTCCAAAACAAAACACAACTTACTTAATATAATTTTTCTCAACCCATCAAATCAAATATTTTCCAACCACTCCTTAATAATTTGTTTAACCAAAATATCTCCGACAAATCAATTCACCAACTTAAATTCAATTCCAACTTATCCTCATATTTTCTTAAATTAATAAAGTTCTTAAATCTCCTCAATTTCAAATCTTCAAGTTAAATCCAACTTTTAAATCTCCCACAAATAAATTCAATTTTCCACTAATTGAACTAAGTCCAAATCTTTTATCACAATTACTTTAAATTGGATTATTTTCTCAAAGTAATCCAATTAAACTTCAAAATTCAAACAACTAACCAAATAATTCAAAATAGTCAACTTTTTTAATAGAAAACTTACTTGAAATTTTGGAATGTCAAAATCTTTCCTCCTTAATAAACTTTCGTCCTCGAAAGTTCTAATCCTAGAAAAGCTCAGGGTACCTCGATTTCATCTCATCTTCTCGTTCTCACGTTATTTTCTTGAATTCATGATTTTCCCATAAAACCCTTACTAGTGTTACCTTCTTGTCGCGCCAAGTCTTCACTTGCTTGCCAAAATTTGATTAGATTTCTCCTCATAACTCAGGTCCTCATTTAATTGCAAGGGCTCGTAGTCTACTATATGAGATGGATTTGTCACGTATTTCCTCAACATCGAGACATGAAAAACATTGTGATGGCAGCAACGCCAACCAATAAGCTATAGGATCAATTCGCTCTAAAATCCCAAATGGCTCAATGAAACATAGACTTAACTTTCCCTTCCTTCCAAACCTCAAAACACCTTTCTTAAGTGCCATTTTCAGGAACACTTTATCCCTCACCACAAACTCAAGGTCTAGTCATCCATTAATGTAACTTTTCTATCTTCTCTGATATTTGCATGCAGACTCTAAACTTCCAGGTAGCCTTATTCATAGTCTGCACGCTCAGGTCCTTACAATTTTTGTCCTCCAACATCATCCTAGTAAATTGGAAATCTGCAACTATTCTCAAACAAGGCTTCAAATGGCACCATGCCACTAATGACCTAGTAATTCTTATTATAAGCAAACTCCATTAGCTGCAACTGGGAGTCCCAACTTCCTTGAAAATTTAATGCACAAGCGCGCAACATGTCCTTTGGAGTTTGGTTCAACGCTCGGCTTGACCATCCTTCTATGGGTGGAAAGTTGAACTGAACTCCAATTCAAAACCTAACACTTTCTGAAGACACTTCCAAAAATTGGATGTTAAACGAAGGTCTCTAATTGACAAACTGAAATTGGTATCCCACGAAGTGGGATAACCTCTTTCATATAAAACTAGGAAACTTAAAATGTTAAAAATCAACAGTACTTTAACTTACTCACTCTAAGAACCTCTTTGAGCTTAGGAAATCGTACTCTTCTGAACATGTATCTAAACTGATCGAGCTGACAGAGAGAAATCTTCATACGTGCAGCAAAATAATTAGCCATACTTGATACAACAAAGTCCTAAGATGGGTAGCAAGAAAAATCTAGTCCATTGGCATCTGCTTCTATGTTAGAAGCGTTAACTAAGATGCCCATTCGGGTAGCTACATGTATGAGAAATAACATCGTCCAACTAAATCTCATATTCATTAGACGCCCAACGTGAATGCTTTATACTACCCAGGGCTATGAAACTTACTGCCAAACCTCATGTTACTCCTTAGTCTTAAAACAATTGCATATTGCTATTTTGACCATGCTACAAACGAGTCTGGAAATCTCTTTCATAATAAGGTTTCTGAAGTCCTTGGACGCTATAGAGTATTAATCAAACTAAAACATCTCCTCAAAATAACTGTATCCAAACCCAGACGCTAGTTTCTAAGATAAAAACCTTCCTGATTCGTAAATCTATCTTGAGAATATTCATCTCCATAGAGTCAATCAACTAGTCGCCCATGCTAGAAAAAACATACTATATGTGGTGCTCCAAGTCCAGGATTTGGAATCCGGATTTAGCACCTAATGACCCTGACATTCCTTTGCGACCTGGCTACGCTACCATAATCGACTCTTGATATAGTTG
Organism: Citrullus colocynthis; assembly: GCA_031780015.1. NCBI lineage: Eukaryota > Viridiplantae > Streptophyta > Magnoliopsida > Cucurbitales > Cucurbitaceae > Citrullus > Citrullus colocynthis. The sequence goes on along the minus strand of QLSR01000104.1, from coordinate 1,624,299 downwards.
ATACATAAGCACATGGATTTCACATATGAAACCAGTGCCCAGAGGCGAAATATTAAGGCATTTGGAAAACTTCTATAAATAGCTCATGTATCTGCAACTTGCTATTCAACTGCTATAACTACTTTGTAGGCAGCCTTAAGAACGAAAGTGTTCTATTCCCATGTTCATTTTTTGTGCTATTGGTCATCCGAAAGATCTAGATTAACTACTCAACCTTAACTCTCGTACAAATGGATCTCTACTTGGAGTTAGATTGCTTTCACATTTAAACCAAATCCATTGGTCTCTTGTTTCTAGTTATATAACTTGTACCCAAAGTCACAATCCCCTAACTTTCGTTAATACTTTCAATGATCTGCCTTTTGACCATTAAAGCCTCAACATTCCTTGTCAATAATTTCAATACAATCATTGCTACTAACAAATTCACTTCCCTCTTACCCTTTTATTTTGGAAAAAGACTTTGATGTTGCAACAGAGCTTCACAGCCAACATTTTACGCGATTCTTCCACCACCACATAGTGAGGTCTAAAGTTCCAAATGGTAGTGAGAGATTTTTCTTTTATTCCAAAACCAACACCTAGTAACCACTCATATCATGTTTTCAATCCAAACCATATTCAAGTACTTAGAGTTTTGAATACATTAATATTCATTTCTTTCCAAAGTAGTCACTTTCTTTAAACACTTTTCTTTGAGACCAACACCTAAGGTGCTCTTCTTCCCTTTCCAAGTGTGACATAAACTCACTACACAAGGTGTAGCTCTACTCACCTCCACAAGTCTTACCTTCTCATCTAAAATTTTTCATGTTGTAAAATTCTCCTTCACCCATTGTCATTGCCTTTTTAACTCCAAAAGTTTCTCTCGTGGTCTCGTTAGCTTAACTAAATTCTTTTCATCTTGACCATGGTATGGGTAACTAAGTACTTTGAGGTACTTCTTAAGTTTAACTCTTTAATTCAAAAGCCACATTTTTTTTTTCTAAGTCTCAAGTCCTGTTCAAACTAGCTTTCTTTCCACATCACACCAACTAAACAAGGTATTTTTTAGAAAGGTTTCCTCACATGAAGCTCATTTACTTTCCAACTTGAACATTTTCACTCTTCGATGTACTACACATGAATAACTAAAGTACCTCATGCAGTCCATCAACCTTAAACTCCATAATAGTAATCTTGTCATATTAAACCCTCAAGAGTTTTCATATAAGAGGCACCAACTCCAATAGCTAGAAATTCCTTGAGATGCCTTATCCCCTTGTACAAACTTTTTTTTTTCCTTTTTTAGGCATGTTATTCGAAGAGCCAAAACACACCTTATTCAAACCACCAATCTTTAGTACCACAAATGTGATTATGTCCTAATAACTCTTTCAAAATTCTTTTTGAGACATTTGACTTAATGTCTAGCAGCCTTTAATAAAACTTTAATCTTTTCTTTTCCCCTCCCTAACTTCAAAACATCCTTAATGTTGTCCTTAAGTACGTGTCTTAAGAAAGAATTCCTTGTACTACCACCAAGCTTATTACTCATTACAAAACACAACACTAGCCCTGGATGAATTCTTGTCTATACTATTTTATTCCTGAGCTTAAACATATATATACTTTTATTCCTAAACTGTCATAACTCTACATAATTTCATCAATCTTTAAGATCTCTGAAATGAAGTATATATATTCCTTTCAAACAGATCTTCCATGAGATAAACTAATGCAAAATGATCTCATAATAATCTTTTTTTTTCCTTTTTGTAGTGCCTTAATTGAATAATCAACTTATAATAATTTCTATCGAGTCACTAGCCTAGCATTAGAACATAACCGATACATTTAAGCTAAACAAATATTTTAATGCACAACTTTTAATTATAAATTTATCGTTGAATGCATGTGAAGATCATGTAATTTTTTCTATCTAGATTTTGCCATCAACAGAAAGCAACGATCGTTTTTTTTCGTTGTGAATTTTGAAATTGAAAATTGAAAATACATAATTATATTAGGAAAAACATTTGGTTTTTTCTCCTTCTTGTGCTCCATGGAAATATTCTAAATATCCACAGCCGATTTACAAGATAATCGTTTATCAAAAATAAAATAAAAATTATTACAAGATAACGAGTCCCTTTCATTTCTACAATTTGATATTGTCTCCTAAGAAGATTTCAGTTATACTGTTAGTTGATGAGATTTTCAAAGAAATTTAATTTATTGAATTTTTTATTAAAAAAAGCCTATGGGAAGATTTCCCTCAAGCAACTTTCAGGAAATCTTCCCATAGCTTTTAGGTTATTTTTTTCCCCTTAATTTAGACAAAAAAAAAAAAAAGAAGAAAAAAGAAAAAAAGAAAGCCTACCGGAAGATTTTAGCAACTTTACAAGAAATCTTCTGGTAGGCTTTAAATCTTTCTTTTTAAGTTTTAAATTTAGACTAAAAAATCTAATTAACTTAAACTTAGGAGAGAAAAAAAATTAGAATAAATTTAAGTTAAAAAAGAAAAGAAAAGAAGAAAGCTTACTAGAAGATTTCTAGTAAGCTTTTTCGGAAGCAACTTTATGGAAAATCTTTTAAAAGATTTTTAAGTTGTAATTGCTACTTTAATGTATATATTATTGGCCAGAAATTATATTAAGTATAGGTTAAATTCTTTGATTGTTCTATTATATATGTCAAAAGTATTACCCTATAAAATAAGAAAATGTTATAGTACAGACCTTTTATAAGGTGGATAATAGATTTAGAAATTTTAAAAATTATTTAATGGATCTCTCTACTTCACCTTTATATTTAATCGAATCTTGACATATAATTAAAACTGAAATGTGAAGAATCTACTGAACATAAAACTGAATTATGAATTTAATAGAAAATTAAACTTTTAATTTTATGTTAAATAGTTTTGTGAATTTTAAAAAATGCCAAATAGGCTAGAGACTTATTACACACAAATTAATTAAAAAAAACATGGACTTATTAAACACAAAATCAAATGTTTTGGGATTCACAATAAATATTTTAAAGTTTAAAGATTTATTATACAAAATATTGAATGTTTAAGGGCCTAATGTAAAAATTTTAAAGGTTAATGACATAATTGTTGGGATAAATACTATCTAATTTAGATCAATTATCCCCCTCTTATGTGAATCTAATAGATCAACTAGAAACAATAATAATTATCAAGCAGTGGACACGCGATTTTAACGTGGAAAAATCCCCTCGATGTGAGGAGTAAAAAATCACGGACTGAAATAAAAAAACTCCACTATTATCACTAATGGGTACAACAAGTTTTCCCTAGTCACAACTAAAGGCATCCACTATATATATTTCAAGATTAAGAATTTTGGCAACAAACGACAACAATAAAGAAGAAATAGATTTGAAAAAATCTCATTTGATGTGACAACCAATTACCTACAATATTTGACTGTTAGGTAGTTCCAAATAAAATCTCCACTGTCCAGATTGAAGACGCTTGTGTCAAGAACACGATGTCAAAATTTCAGCTCAATCGGACCACGAATCAATCCCCAAATAGCTGAAAATCATTGCTGGTGGAAATGATTTTTCTCCCAATTTTTAATGTTGTTTTTGTTCTCTGCTCAGTCTGCGTGTACACCCAATAACCTACGTCTACTGAAAGGTCTAATAAAACCCAAAAAAAAACTAATGCCCAAGTTGGGCATATAAGTGGCTTCACGAATCTAAAATAAATCCAACAATAATTGACATGAATTTCGAAGTTTAAGGATTAAACTTGTAATTCAATTTATGTAGATAAAAAAAAAAAAATCTCTATAGCTATGTCATCAAATTCACAAGTAATGCATTTAGTTTATTTATATTTTATATCCTATTGTGTGCGAGCTATACAACTATCATTTAAAAAGTAAATAAAAGAAGGGAAACAATCCTGTTTTGGTCCTAGGTTTAAAGTCTAACTTTTATTTGGTATTTACCCATTCAGTTTTTAAGTTTTGATTTTGGTTTCAATTTAGTCCCTATATTTTAGAGATTTGAGTTTTTTTTTTTTTTAAATTTGGTCCTTAGGTTTTAATATTTTACATTATCAACTTTGATTTTTGTTAAATACTTATTGGAATAATTGCACATAAGGCCTCCTTATTAGGAGATATTTATACGAATGACCTATTTTGAGAGGTCCACTCGAAATTGAGATGTTTGTACAGATGACCCATTTTGAGAGATCCACTCGAAATCTAGTCTCACTTTCAAAAACACTCGAAATTTGGGCTTTTGTTGATATTATCACTACGTGAATTTACCACTTTAACCCTTCTTCCTTCTTTCTTCTACGTTCTCTCTTTTTTGCAGATTTTTTCTTTTTTTCTTTTTTCATTTTGTCTGCTTTTCTTTTTCTTCCTTTTTCCTTTCTTTTTCATTCATGGAGATTTCTTTTTCAGTGACTTCTCTTTTTTTCTTCTGTTTATATCGCTGATAACTTGTAGAAATACAAGTTATTATAGTCACTATTTGATTTAATTAGAGTAACTTTGGAGCTAAAACGCATGATTTTGGTAGTTGAATGATGAAAAATGTATCACCATGCGTTGGCACTACTTACTAAAAAAAATACCTGAAAGACGATGAGCTTTTCTGTTCCTAACGCAGAATTAAGAAGAAAAGAAGTGCAAACAACCAAGTACGAAGAGACGAAGCTGCTGCAAGAACAAGTGGAAACCCATGCATCGAGCCTATGCGTTGAGACCATGCATCGAGAAAGAAACAGACGCATGCTCAAACAACTATCATGTCATTATGAAAAAGGACAACACCCAATCAGATCATGACAGAACAAATAGGCTGACAATCTGAAAAGTCTATGCAGCATGCTGAAATTTAATGCAAAGGTGTCAGGTCATCATGACATCAACTTTTTGATGCCTATAAATAGCCCAAAAGCTTCTCCAAAGAAGGGAGAGAGAGAGTCCAGTTCAAGAGGCGAAAGCTCTGCATTATTTCTCCCTCACATAACCAGCCTCCATTTCAAGCTCTTCTGAGAGAAGGATTATGAGCACCTTCAGAGTCGTCTCCCAGTGAGTGAGAATCTTCAACCTATGGAATCTATGTATCAGATAGCAACCATCTCGAGCCTCCATGAAGCAAGAAGTTGCCAGTGGCGGCTTGACGTCTTCCATTTCTGTTTATTTTCCATTCCCCTCCTTCTTGCTTATATTTTGTTAATGACATTCGTGAGAACAATTTATTTTCTTAATATGAATACGATTGACTATTATCTTCCATCTATTTCCGTATTAAATACCTTGCACCATGTTTGAATGCTAAATGAGTTAGATGTTAAAAGTTAGTTTTTCTTGAGCAATTCTGAGTATATTACATCTTGATTAATGCATATTTTTAGCTTGCATAACTTTCTCTGACAAACAAAAGTAGTAAGCATGACTGTCGAGCTTGAGAGAGTGGACAGTTAATCTTTAGCATTTATTAAGACTAGATGAGTTGCAGAGATGTAGTTCATCTTTAGCCAACACAAACTTACCATGCGTCTTAGAGATAAGATTAATGTGGCATCGAAACATCGAGAGATGGATTCACAAACGCAGTTTGTAGGTATGTAATTGTACTTAGAAAGCTTAGGTAACAACTAGCTCTTGCGTTAACTCTACTTCTATCGCATGGTTCCATTCATTCTCAACGCATGCTATCTAACACTAAATGACATATGACTAACCATCGCCGCATCCATCTCATTGTTAGTATAGGAAATTCTTTTCATTCTTTATGTATAGTTTCACATACAAACGGCAATTGCACATATTACATGTATAGTTCACCGCATAGTCAAGAATCTAATCTCAACGCCTAGTTATTACAATTCCCTGCGTTCGACCCTGGACTCACCAAGAAAACTATAAATGCTTATACTTGGGTTTTTATAGGAAGACTTGCTTAATCATGATCATTTAAGAGTAATTCTCGACTCATTCTTGTACGGAAATGATAAATCTATTCTTGTGCAAATGGCTAAAAAATACAATTTAATTACACGAACAAGTTTTTGGCACCGTTGCCGGAGAATTCAATTAATTTAGGTTTTGATATTATTTCTTGATTTATGCAAAAATCTCGATCTTGGGCCGTACAGAGCGTTTAGCCGAAGACGTATCTGACAGTTTATGAACAAAGAACAGCCTGCGTTCATTTCTGACCCTAAAATCGAGAGAACCTTTTGGAAAAGAAATAAGACATTCCAAAGGCGGCGACAACTTTAAAGAGAGAAAAAAATAGAAAATCAAGCAAACAACGCCAATCAGCCTTTGAGAGCTAATAATGGGGCTAACGACAGACAAGAAGCAATGAACCATGCGTTAGCCCAAGTTTAGCTTCAAGCTCAGCTGCAGATTGATCAACAAACTCATCCTATCTTATTGGCACATGATCGAAATCGTCCGATCAGGGATTACGCGTCGCCCATTTTGTATAATTTTTCACCTGGAATTATGCGACCCGAGTCTCAAGGTTCAAGATTTGAAATGAAGCTAGTCATGCTTCAAATGCTACAAACAGCAGGTCAGTTTGGGGGATCACCCGGTGAGGACCCTCATGCTCACCTAAAAAGCTTCATCGAAATCTGTAATACCTTCGTCATCCCAAACATAAGTGCAGATGACATCCGGTTGACGTTGTTCCCATTCTCCCTCAGAAATGAGGCGAGACAGTAGGCATACTCTTTGGAACTAGGTGAGATCACTACGTGAACCAAATGATCGAGAAGTTCATGAAAAAGTTCTTCCCACCAACGGAAAATGCTCGAAGAAGAAGAGACATCGCCAATTTTCAACAAAAAGATAGAGAAACCCTGAGCGATGCTTGGGCAAGATTTAAGAGATTGGTGAGAAACTGCCCGCATAATAGTTTCCCTGACTGTGTTCAAATGGAGATATTCTATGATGGCTTGACCAAGGCATCTCAGACCGCTACAAATGCTGGATAAAACTTATACCGAGGCCAAGGAAATTCTTGATAGAATATCAAGAAACCATGAGGATTGGGAGGACCATGGATATAGCCGATCTAGCTGCAGACAAAACAATGCGTCAGGAGCACCTGAGCATAATAGTGTTGCTGCATTACAAGCTCAAGTCACCGCCATGACTAACCTGTTACAGACTATGGCCCTGAATCAGTCGAATACAGGATGCGGTGGCCAAGTGAACGCAGTGAATCAAGTGAACGCTGCAGGATGCGTTGGATGCGGGGAGCCGCATGTGTATGATGTATGTCCACAGAACCCTCAATCTGTATGCTTTATATGCAACAACCCTTATTCCAATACCTACAACCCTTGCTGGAGGAATCATCCGAATTTCTCATGGGGTGGTAATCGCCAGCCTGAGCAGCAAGGTGCGCCTACACACGAAAGAGGAGGATCATCTAGATTCCCCCATGGACATCAGAGGCAAAATTCACATCAATCAGCGCCTAGTCCATCATCATCCATAGAAGCTCTTCTAAAGGAATATATGCAGAAGAATGATGCCTTGTTACAAACCCAGGCGTCGTCAATCCGGAATCTAGAGCTTCAGATTGGCCAGATTGCTGGAGAGTTTAAGACGCGGCAGAAAGGTTCTCTTCCGAGCAACACCAAAACCCCACGCGGCACGAGTAGTTTAGGAAAAGAACAATGTCAAGCTGTGACATTACGAAGTGGAAGAGCCATGAATGAACTTCCCCGCCTAGAGAACTCTCAACCAACAATTCATCTTTTAACCCCGCCATTGATTCTGACCAATCAACACAACAAAAACAAGCTGACATGCAAAGAAGTTTATCAGGGAAAGAAGCATCAACAAGCATGTCAGCTGAGCTGCAAACGCCTCCTTATCCTCAACGGTTAAAAAGGAAGAAAAATAATGAGATGCAGTTTAAACACTTCCTGGATGTACTCAAACAGTTGCACATCAACATCCCACTGGTGGAAGCGTTAGAACAAATGCCCACTTATGCTAAATTCCTCAAGGACATACTGTCTAAAAAAAGAGGAATGGGTGAATATGAGACCATAGCTCTAACGCAGGAGTGCAGTGACATGGTCTGTGAACGCATCCCCACAAAGATGAAAGACCCAGGGAGCTTCACCATTCCTTGTTCTATTGGAGGAATTCACATAGGAAAAGCGTTGTGTGATCTAGGGGCTAGCATTAATCTCATGCCCCTGTCAGTATTCAACAAATTGGGGATCGCATCGCAGCCAACAACAGTTACCCTATAATTAGCGGATCGATCCGTTGTGCATCTTGAAGGAAGGATCCAAGATGTCTTGGTAAAGGTAGACAAGTTTATTCTCCCCGCAGACTTCATTATCCTAGATTATGAAGCAAACGAGGACGTCCCAATTATACTTGGACGCCCGTTTCTGTTGACGGGGTCGTACACTCATTGATGTCCACAAATGGGAGATCATTATGAGAGTTAATGATCAGGAAGTGATATTCAACGTTTTTAAGGCGTTAGAATGTCTAGGAGAACAGGAGACCTGCCAGAACCTTGACGCAGAGGATGAGTTCCATGAAATGTTGCTTGAAGTAAATGATGAAACTATTGCAAATCTGGACGCGCAGCAGCCTGAACAATGCTGTGCTTTGGTCCATTCTACTTTTGAACCCTTGATTCCGAATCAGATCAACCACCAAACGAAACCATCTTTGGAAAAAGCGCCAGAAATCAAGCTAAAAGTGTTGCCAACTCACCTGAAGTATGCCTACTTAGGAGAAGGCAACTCTCTTCCAGTTATTATTTCAGCTGCTTTGTCCCCTAATCAAGAATCAGCCTTGTTATTCATTTTAAAAAAGCACATTCGAGCTGTCGGATGGACGTTGGCTGATATCAAGGGGATCAACCCCACATATTGCATGCATAAAATTTGTCTAGAAGAAGGAAAAGAAGGATCTATCGAGGCCCAAAGGCGGCTAAACCCAACGATGAATGAAGTTGTCAAGAAAGAAGTGCTTAAATGGTTGGACGCAGGCGTCATCTTTCCCATCTTTGATAGCAAATGGGTAAGTCTTGTGCAATGCGTTCCCAAGAAAGGAGGTATGACTGTAGTCCCAAACAAGAATAACGAATTGATCCCCACACGCACTGTCACGGGGTGGAGAATTTGCATGGACTACAGGAAACTCAACGCGGCGACAAAGAAGGATCACTTTCCGCTACCCTTCATTGACCAAATGTTAGATAGACTTGCGGGAAATGAGTTTTTCTACTTCTTGGATGGCTATTCAGGCTACAAACAGATCATGATTGCTCCAGAAGACTAGGAGAAGACAACATTTACATGTCCTTATGGTACATTTGCATATCGACGCATGCCACTTGGATTATGTAATGCCCCAAGCACCTTTCAGCGGTGTATGATGGCAATCTTCTCTGAATTTCTAGAAGAATCTGTGGAGATATTCATGGACGATTTTTTGGTCTTTGGAGATTCGTTTGAAGCCTGTTTAGCCAATTTGGAGAAAGTACTGAAAAGATGCGATGACACCAACTTAGTGCTCAATTGGGAAAAATGTTACTTCATGGTGAATGAAGGAATTGTCCTCGGCCACAAGATATCCAAGAAGGGCCTTGAAGTCGATCAGGCCAAAATTGAAGCAGTAGAAAAGCTCCCACCGCCTACAAATGTAAAGACCCTTTGCAGCTTCTTGGGACATGCAAGCTTTTATAGAAGGTTCGTCAAGGACTTTTCAAAAATTGCACGCCCTTTAAGCTCATTGCTGGAGCAGAATCGACCCTACAATTTTGATGAAGAATGCCTCAATGCGTTTGAGACTCTGAAAGCAACACTGGTGTCAGCACCAATTTTAATTGCCTTAGATTGGTCACAGCCATTCGAACTAATGTGTGATGCCAGCGACTATGCGATGGGTGCGGCGTTGGTTCAACGCAAAGATAGAATGTTGCATCTCATAGCCTACGCCAGCAAAACTTTCAACGCAGCTCAAGCAAATTATACCACTACAGAGAAAGAGTTGTTGGCAGTAGTATTCGCTGTTGAAAAATTCAGAGCATATCTTCTAGGGTCGAAAGTCATCATCCATACTAACCACTTAGAAATTTGATGACTAAAAAAGATGCCAAGCCGAGGCTCATCCGATGGGTTCTGCTTCTTCAAGAGTTCGACGCAGAGATAGTTGATCGTAAGGTGCAGAGAACAAAGTGGCAGATCATCTTTCCAGACTCGAGCATATGGAACACAATCGTAAACAGCTGGACGTCAACGCAAGCTTTCCAGATGAAGCTGTGTTGAGAGTCACAGAGTCCGCGTCGTGGTATACAGATATTGTCAACTTTTTGGTGTGCAAGCAATTTCCAGAAGATTTCAACGCACAGCAGAAGAAGAAGTTGATGCATGACGCAAAGTTCTATTATTGGGACGAGCCTCAGCTCTACAAAAGGGGGCCGGATCACATCTTCAGACTCTACATCCCAGAGACTTCGTATCAACGCATCTTATCTCAATGTCATGACTCTCCCTATGGAGGACATTTTGGAGGACAGCGAACCACAGCCAAGGTCTTACAAAGTGGATACTTCTAGCCAACTCCTTTCAAAGACGCTAGGGACTATGCGATCAGATGCGACAGATGTCAACGCATCGGAAATATCTCAAGTCGAAACGAAATGCCACTTACCTCTATCTTAGAAGTTGAGCTCTTTGACGTTTGGGGTATTGATTTTATGGACCCATTTCCGCCATCAAATGGCCACAACTATATACTGGTAGCTGTGGATTATGTATCAAAATGGGTCGAAGCAATCTCATGCGCTAGGAATGACGCGGCGACAATCTCAAACTTTCTTCAGAAGAATATATTCACTAGATTTGGAATGCCGAGAGCCCTTATTAGCGACGAAGGTACACATTTCATTAATAAAATCATTTCCAATTTGCTAATAAAATAAAATGTACATCATAGGGTGGCAACTGCCTACCACCCACAGACAAATGGCCAGGCGGAAATTTCCAATAGAAAGTTGAAACTAGTTTGGAAAAGGTAGTTAACTCCTCTCGAAAGGACTGGGCGTCCAAATTAAACGAGGCGTTATGGGCATATCGTATAGCATTCAAAACGCCTATCGGTAAGTCACCATATGCCCTGATCTTTGGAAAGGCATGCCATCTACCGTTGGAGCTAGAACATAAAGCATTGTGGGCTTCCAAGAGATTGAACATGGATCTGAAAGCAGCTGGAGAAGCGCATCAACTTCAATTGAATGAACTGGAGGAATGGAGACTGCAGGCCTATGAGAACGCAAAGATATACAAGGAGCGAACAAAGCGTTGGCACGATCAACGCATCAGTAAGAAATCTTTGCATGTAGGTCAAAAGGTCCTCATTTTTAACTCAAAACTGCGTTTTATTTCCAGGAAAATAAAAAACAAGATGGTCTGGTCCCTTCGTGATCAAGGAAATCTTTCCTCATGGGGTCGTAGAGCTGATGAATAAAGACAGCACCGACGCATTCAAAGTTAATGGTCAACGCGTGAAGCCATATTATAGAGACGGCCTGGAACGCGACAAAGTAACCGTTGATCTAGCAAAGATCGAATGAGGAAAAGATGGACGTGCCCTGCGTTGACAACAAGCACTTATATCCTAGGGACGCATCCTAACTTTTGTACCCTCTTACCGCATTGTTTCATTTCTCTCTTTCTTTTCGTCATTTGATTTGATTTGATTTGATTTTTATTTTTAGTTTATTTCTAATTTATTTTGATTTATTTTATTTCATTTTATTTTCGCTTATTTTTATTTGCGTTGAAAAATTTTTGTTTGGTGCTATCTATTACCTTGCATTGAGTGAAAACTAAACTCTCAATTTTAAGGCGTCGACATCTAAAACAATGTGATACGATAATCTTGACGCCTAGAGGGGAATCTGAAGCGATTCTGTCAGATCGCTCAGATCAAGAATCCGAAAAGGCTAACGGCGCGTAAGCCGGCTGATATTAACGGATGTCAGACCATTTAATGCGGCTATGATGTCACGCATCGGGCTGATAACCCACTCGCTCAGCCTAAACCCTTTATAAACCCCTCTCCACCACTTTTCCAGGTTACACTTCCATATCTCTCCAAATTCTCAGATTTCCACGCAATTTCCGGTCTGTTTCAAACTTCCAATTCTCACCCATTTTTCTCTCTTTTCACCGACCCCATTCCCATGGCTTCCCAGCAACCCACTTCCTTCAAAAACCCTAAACGTATGGCCTCATCCTCGAGGCATGGTAGTCGGAATCTGTCCACTACCGCCACCACATTGGAACCCCTCGCCATTGTTCGCCCTAACAGTCCTGAGTTAGACGCGACCTCATCCCCATCTTCGCCAAGCTCCAGGGACCTGTCTAAAGCCCAAAAGGTGGGAAGGAATGACGAATCTACCGTCTTTGGAGATATTCTAGACACCATCGATGAAGAAGACGATGACTGGTTGGACGGGTTGGTCGACCAGAGGATGAAAAATGAATCGCGTGGGTCAGTCCCTGCGATGAGTGGTCTTGAGGAGTCGGACTCCGATGACAGACCTATAAGAAAGGTAATAGCGGCAGTGGAAAAGAAGAAATCCGCCAAGGAAAAGAAAATCAGGCCAATAAAGGCCAGGGAAGAAGAAGCCGAGGAAGATGTACCTCCGCTCAGAAGGAAAAATGAGAAAGTAAAGGACGTGGGGACATCCAAGGCTATCGCATCATCGGTCGCCGCATCATCTGTCCAGCGGTTAGCAGCGAGAGCGGCAGAGAAGTCCAAGAAACTGAAAGACGACATCAAAAAAATGAAAGAAAGGACGGAGTCGTTTCTTGCCTCAAAGAAGAAAAGAAAAGAGGAAATTGCAGCTGGCGAACAAGCTATCGAAAAGGCCGCCAGAAAAGCAGAGTTTCTCCGTCGAATAGCAGAGATTGCGACGGAATTAGAAGTAGAGTTAGAAGTGAGTGATTCAGAGAGGGCACCCAAAGCCGAATGCATCAAGAAGAATATAAAGAAAATAAGGGAGGAGAAGAAGAAAGAAAAAGAGGTAGCAGTCCCCAAGGAGAAGCTACTGGAGAAAAGAGAAAAACTGAGGTGGGTAAGGCACCTAGAGTTGTCATCAAGGACTTGGACACAGGCAGAGCAAGAAGAACGCCTACTAGTCCCATCAGCAGGAATGAGAAAGGAAAAGAAAAATTGGTTGAGGAACCAACAAAGGAGGCGGTGAAGAGGAGAAAGAAACAATTCAGTGGGCTCTACACTGAAGTGGGATTTTTCCCCTAGCCAATTGAGCTGCCCGCCTTTATCATACAAGGAGTCGACGCATTGGGTTGGAGGCAATTTTGTGAAAGTGGCCAAGTCATCCAACCCACTGCCGTGCAGGATTTTACGAAGGAACAATTCACCGTAAGACACACTTAGTAAAGGTGAAGATGAGGTGATTTCCTTCGAGCCCCAAGAGATCAACGCATTGTTTGAGCTCCCTAACATCGCGGTGGCGGAAGGTAATAGAATAATGTCGACGCCTACAGACGTTGAAATGAATGACGCCCACACAATCATCACCAATCCGGGGTCAGAGTGGAACACTTCCCCAAAGGGCATTCAGTCATTGGCACCTAACTGCTTGATTGCCGAGGCCAACCTATGGCTTTATTTCATCAAGCGATCGCTGCTCCTCACAACGCATGACGCCTCAATTTCAAGGGACCGTGCTATGGTTATTTATTGCATCATGCAGGGAATTCAGTTAGACGTGAGACGCATCATTGCCCCACAGATTCAGAGGTTATTCTTCAAGCCAAGGGGTCAGCTATTCTTCCCCTTTTTTGTGACAAGACTGTGCGCCAACGCAAAGTTCATGGAGGATGCGCCAGTCAAAGCAGTGAATGGAGTCCTGTCAGCGCAAAGTCTGAGAAGGATATTAAAGGACTCACCGCATTTGCTTGACGCGGCCAACGCAAAGAAGAGGCCGCCAAAGTCACAAGAACCATCATCCCCTCAACTTCCTCATCCCAAGAAGAGGAAACTGGTCAAGAAGAATTTTGAGATTCAGGCGTCCAGTTCACAACCTAGTAAAGTCGAGGAAACTGTTCAGCTCGACGCCTACACTCAAGCCTTGACCATTTATACTCCTCCCATCGATCCAATCACTGAAGAGCCCTCTTCACCACCAACCTCCCCTTTTCCTTCCCCTCAAATCCAAAAAGAGCCACTTCATTCCCCTACCACCCAACATGTCCTTCCAATGCCTCTTCAGCTTCCTATCGCAGACTTAAACGAAGAGACGAAGGAAGTGTCGCCGCCTTCTTCGCCCCACCTGGAGTTAACCCTCTCCCCACCTCAATCATCTACCTTTCGAGAGGCAACTCCACCGCACCACCACCACACTTTGAGCCGACCCTGACGCTGGATCCTGAGGAGTCAGCGCCCTTTCAATTCTCACCGCCTCGCCATGAACCTCAATTTTCCAATCTTTCAACTCCACCAACTACCGAACCTTCTGCCCGCCCAACATCTCAACCACAGGCAGAAGCATCTACCAGCACGCATCATCAAGAAGAGCCATATCACTTGCGGCACACCTTTGCTCCGTTGCCGTTTGTTGATTTAAATTTAGATGATTTGTTGTGGTACTTGGATGATGAGATTCTTCACCCCATCATGGGAGACTTGGATGAGATTTGGCGCAAGGAGATGGAAAGTCTCCAGGGGCAAGAAGAGTTGGCTCGACAAATTTCACAATTGGGTCAGCAAGTGACTCAGATGGCGCAGCAACAATCGAAGCTTCAGAGTTTTGTTCAACGCCAAGCTCGGCGTCAGGATGAACAATTCAGCACTTTGATGAATTATATCTATGAACTGTTCATCTAACGCATCTCAGCGCCAGTTATTCCTCCTTCCCTTCAGCAACCCCTTCAGTTCAGCAATCCAAATCCTCCCCCTACGGACAATAATGACAATGCCTCGGGGAGAACTTAAATTTGGGGGTATTCTTGTGGATTTATTTTTTTTCCTTCTTTTCTTATGTTTATTCCTTTGAATTCTTTTGTAAATAGTACAACGCATAATACATTTACATCAATACAATATTCAATTCATGAATCTCTTTGTTCTCCTTTGTTTGTGCTTTCAATTATTTCTTGCTTTATTACTTTCTCCGCCTTGTTTTTGTTTCTCCGTCCAACCTCCATGATGAAATTTATGCACTTTACCTGTAGACTTATTGAAATAAGAGGATTAACTCATAAGCCTTAGGATATTACACTTGGTAAATTACTTCTAAGAGTTAGTATGCGTTGCAAGCTTTGCCTCAAACATCTTTTACAAATTTTTTTTCTAAGGCAATCTCATAACTCGATTTCAGCAATGAAGACCTTGCTGCCTTCAAATTTGGGGTAAGAAAGGTTTGAGCCATGCGTTCAGAATTCAAAAATTAAAAAAAAATAATAAATAAATAAAGTTATTAATATATTTCTTTGGACAAACAACTCCGCTGACAACGCATAAAATTAGCCTGTTAAGAGTTGAGTTGAGAATGACTCTTTAACACCCCATAATCAAGGTGAGAGTCTAGGATCAGCGCAAAGTAAATAAGACGGTACCACTGTCGATGCAACCAAAAAGGAACGCGATAAGTGCTGAGTTGCGAAAGGGTATTTGCTCGATGTTGGCTGCCTCCATGCACCCCATCGTTGGTATGTCAAAACGAAGGTAGATAGCCCAGATCAACGCAAGTCCATATTAAAAAAAAAAAATTTATTTTTGAAACTTTATAAATGAATGAACTCCAAAGCACATTACTAAAATGAGGACATCAGATTGGCTGGAAATGAGTAAGGGTATTTTTGAGGAATAAGCTTGCCGCATCTAAAAATTAGAAGTACTTTCTAAGCGTCGATTGAAAAAGAACTTGGTATGGTTATCTGATTGTTGATATAGTCAAGGAATAGAAGGCATATTGAGAGGGTGCGCTTTTACTTAGACTCAGGCTGTAGAATTTAATAAATCTTCAAATAAATGTTCGAGGACAAACATTAACTCAAATTTGGGGGTGTGATAACTTGTAGAAATACAAGTTATTATAGTCACTATTTGATTTAATTAGAGTAACTTTGGAGCTAAAACGCATGATTTTGGTAGTTGAATGATGAAAAATGTATCACCATGCGTTGACACTACTTACTAAAGAAAATACCTGAAAGACGATGAGCTTTTCTGTTCCTAACGCAGGATTAAGAAGAAAAGAAGTGCAAACAACCAAGTACGAAGAGACGAAGCTGCTGCAAGAACAAGTGGAAACCCATGCATCGAGCCTATGCGTTGAGACCATGCGTCGAGAAAGAAACAGACGCATGCTCAAACAACTGTCATGTCATTATGAAAAAGGACAACACCCAATCAGATCATGACAGAACAAATAGGCTGACAATCTGAAAAGTCTATGCAGCATGACTGAAATTTAATGCAAAGGTGTCACGTCATCATGACATCAACTTTTTGATGCCTATAAATAGCCCAAAAGCTTCTCCAAAGAAGGGAGAGAGAAAGACCAGTTCAAGAGGCGAAAGCTCTGCATTATTTCTCCCTCACATAACCAGCCTCCATTTCAAGCTCTTCTGATAGAAGGATTATGAGCACCTTCAGAGTCGTCTCCCAGTGAGTGAGAATCTTCAACCTATGGAATCTATGTATCAGATAGCAACCATCTCGAGCCTCCATGAAGCAAGAAGTTGCCAGTGGCGGCTTGACGTCTTCCATTTCTGTTTATTTTCCATTCCCCTCCTTCTTGCTTATATTTTGTTAATGACATTCGTGAGAACAATTTATTTTCTTAATATGAATACGATTGACTATTATCTTCCATCTATTTCCGTATTAAACACCTTGCACCATGTTTGAATGCTAAATGAGTTAGATGTTAAAAGTTAGTTTTTCTTGAGCAATTTTGAGTATATTACATCTTGATTAATGCATATTTTTAGCTTGCATAACTTTCTCTGACAAACAAAAGTAGTAAGCATGACTGTCGAGCTTGAGAGAGTGGACAGTTAATCTTTAGCATTTATTAAGACTAGATGAGTTGCAGAGATGTAGTTCATCTTTAGCCAACACAAACTTACCATGCGTCTTAGAGATAAGATTAATGTGGCATCGAAACATCGAGAGATGGATTCACAAATGCAGTTTGTAGGTATGTAATTGTACTTAGAAAGCTTAGGTAACAACTAGCTCTTGCGTTAACTCTACTTCTATCGCATGGTTCCATTCATTCTCAACGCATGCTATCTGACACTAAATGACATATGACTAACCATCGCCGCATCCATCTCATTGTTAGTATAGGAAATTCTTTTCATTCTTTATGTATAGTTTCACATACAAACGGCAATTGCACATATTACATGTATAGTTCACCGCATAGTCAAGAATCTAATCTCAACGCCTAGTTATTACAATTCCCTGCGTTCGACCCTGGACTCACCAAGAAAACTATAAATGCTTATACTTGGGTTTTTATAGGAAGACTTGCTTAATCATGATCATTTAAGAGTAATTCTCGACTCATCCTTGTACGGAAATGATAAATCTATTCTTGTGCAAATGGCTAAGAAATACAATTTAATTACACGAACAATCGCCCTATTTTTTTTCATCTTCATTTTTCTAGTGAGATTTTCTTAATCAGAAAGAGGCAAGAGTGAATTAGGCAAGGAGAGAACGACGCTGCTAAGAACATTTTCTATAAAGTTATGATTGAAACTTTACGGGAAAAGTGACAGGGAGCTTTCTTTCAAGTAGGTTTGAATTTATCGGGAAGGAATAAGCTCTCTGTCACTTTTCCCGTAAAGGTTCGAAAAGTTCTGATCGGAAGTTTACGGAAAAAGTGACAAAGTCGTAATTCCTGGTAAGTTCTGACGTGACCAACTCCAGTGAGCGAGAGCGAGGGAGCGAGAATGAGAACTAGAGCAAGAGAGAGGGCGCGACCAACTCTAACTCTCACTTTCTCGCTCTCTCACTCTCGTTCTCGCTCACTGGAGTTGGTCGCGTTGGAACTTTCCAGGAATTACGTCCTCTGTCACTTTTTCCGTAAACTTCCGATCAGCACTTTACGGAAAAAGTGATAGAGTGCTTATTACTTCGAGGTAAGTTTGAACTTATCGAGAAGAAATAAGCAATCTGTCACTTTTTCCGTAAAGTTTCGAAAAGTCAGGATGTTCTCTGTCACTCTTCCCGTAAAGTTTCGATCAGAACTTTACGGGAAATGTTCTTCGGAACGTCGTCCTTTCCTCACCCAATTCACTTTTGCTTCATTCTGATTAAGAAAATCTCGCTGGAAAAATGAAGATGAAAAAATAGGGCGACATAAATAGAAATCTTCGGAAAAGAAAGAAGTGAAATCGCCAGAAAAGAAATCGGAAAGAAGGAAGAGAAGAAGAAGAGCAGAAAGAAAAAAAAAAAGAAAAAAGAGAAAAGCGGCAAGAAAGAGAGAAGGTAGAAGAAAGAAGGAAGAGAGGTTAGAATGGTAAATTCACGTAGTGATGACATTAGCAGAATACCAAATTTCAAGTGTTTTTGAAAGTGAGGCCAAATTTCGAGTGGGCATCTTAAAATGGGCTATCCGTACAAATATCCTCGAGAAATTTGGCCTCACTTCTAAAAACACTCGAAATTTGGCCTTATGCTGATTCATCACTGCGTGAATTTACTACTTTAACCCTTCTTCCTTCTTTCTTCTACCTTTCCTTTTTGCAACTTTTTTTTAATTCTTTTTTCATTTTTTCTGCTTTTCTTCTTCTTCTGTCCTTTCTTTTCCAGCGATTTCCTCTTTTTCTTATCTGGAGATTTCTGTTTAGGTCGCCCTATTTTTTTTTTTTTTTTTTTCATTTTCATGTTAAATTTTCTTTATCAAAATAAGCAAGAATGAATTTTCCTAATAAGATGCAAGGAGAAAACGACGCTAATCAAAACCTTTCTTGTAAAGTGGTGTTCAGTACTTTACGGGAAAAGTGACAGGGAGCTTCCTTTTGAGTAAGTTTGAACTTATCGGGAAGGAATTGACTCTCTGTTACTTTTTCCGTAAAGTCCCTGCAGGACCCTGACCCAATCGGGTCCGGGAATCCTCGGTTTGACCAGGAATGGGGGTCAAACCGGGGTCATTACCTAGGTACTCGTCCGGGGATGAGGAGGGTATCCCTGCCCCGTCCTTGACCCGAGCTCGATCCCGATTAATCCCTGACCCCGCGAGTTAATATGTGTGTATATATATATATACACATACATACAAATGTAAAGACTAAAGAGCAACAATAATTTCGATCTTGCCATCTCGCTCTCCCGACCCTAGTATGAGTTTTATCATTGTAAATTTGTAGGTTTGTAACTAGTCAATCTCGCTCTCTCACTCTCCCTCTAATAAAAATCGATATACCCCAAGCTCAAAGTTCCAAACCTAACTTTGGTTTGTCGTTCTCATTTTATGTTTTTAACCTAAAAGTCGCTTACTTCATTTTCACGCTGCCATGCTTAGTCTCACTCTCTCTCTCTCTCAAACTCTATCTCAATCTCGCTCTCTCTCAAACTCTCTCTCGCTCTCTCTCAATCCTCGCTCTCTCTCTCTCTCTCATCGTCCGTACAAATATCCGAATTCCATTTGGCCCTAAAAGGGCCTTCCTTACGAAAAAAGCCCCATCATCGGAGCTCCATCAATCAATGGCGATCAACAAGCTCCCTACTGCAAATTCCGACTATGAACGCATCGTTGTTGCATCCGCCGTAGCTTCACGGCTTCTTCTACTCTTCCTAATCGTCTTTTGGCGCTCTCTCCTCAGCCCTTACGACACTTCAGCTTCTCTTAATCCTGCATGCTTAATCAACCCATCTTCTTCGCCTCTCCCCGAACATCCGGTTCTTTTTCCTCGAATTGGCTCCGCCATTGAGAGCAGCATTGTCTGGGACGGCGTTCACTTCGTCCGAATCGCTCAGTGCGGTTATGAATACGAGAAGTCCTTCGCTTTCTTGCCCCTCCTCCCTTTCTGCATTTCCTTCCTGTCCCGCACGGGTTTGCTAATTATACTTCGATTCAATGTTTGTTTTTTGTTGGTTTTATTGTGTGTTTAATGATGGGTTCTTACAGTTGCCTTGAGGTAGTTTATGAGCAACTGCTGATGTGATTTGTAATTTTGCTACAGTATTGTTGCCTTTGATTCCGATAATTGGGCATAGAGCTGTATTGGGACTATCTGGATATCTAATCAATAACATTGCTTTTGTGCTTGCTGCACGTTATCTTTTCAGGTGGGTTTATTGAGATCACAAGTTTTGGACAGTAATACTTAGGTTTATACTCTGATTTTTCAAATGGGTGTTTACTTAGTGAATTATGGGTAAATAGCTATTCATCTGCACTTGTATTTTCTTGGTTCATTCTATGTAAAATCCTGATGTCTTCTACCTGGTCGCTCTAACAGGCTTTCACTTATTATTTTGAAGGATGCGGAAGCAGCAATGCGGGCCTCAATTCTATTTTGCTTCAATCCTGCTTCTATATTTTATTCATCGTTGTAAGTGACTTTTCCTTTCCATATCACTTTGTGCTTAAAAAGTTTAGATGATGATGGACTATACTTGCCATTGCAGATATAGTGAGAGTTTGTACTCACTATTTTCATTGGGAGGATTATATCACTTGATGAGTGGCAGACATAGTGTTTCTGCCCTTTGGCTAGCTCTTTCTGGCTGTGCTCGGTCTAATGGAGTGCTTAATGCTGGTTACATCTGTTTTTTGACAATGCATTGGGCTTATGATGCTCTTTTGCTGAAGAAACGTGTCCGTGTAAGTATCCTTGCTAATTGGTAGATAATAGATTTTATAATATCTCTTGGTTAGTTATCTTGAGAGAAGATGCATTTCTTTAATTTTTGTTGCACCGGACCTTGTAGGTTCTCATTTCTGGAGCCTTCAACTGTATCTGTATATTTGCTCCATTCATTGCGTTTCAAGCATATGGGTATTACAATATTTGCAGTGGACATATACCAGATGAAATGAGGCCATGGTGCAAAGCTAGGGTACCGCTGCTATACAATTTTGTTCAAGGTCACTACTGGTATCGTCTTTTTGACTTGCCCATTATTCCAACATTATATCAATATTTTGTAGACAATAGGCGACTTTTCAATTCTTTTCTAAATCTCCAGATAATCTTGTAACTCTATAGGGTTTCTCATATGAAATGCTTGAAATAGGTCAAAATTGTAGGAACTTGTCAACAAGGAGAATCAGTAAATAATTTGACTATCAAATAAAATAACTCAATAATCCCAACTCTAGCTAGAGGATACTAATTATACTTTATGGGTGAGGAAAAGAAATTGAAATTTTATCACGGAAGAAAAATTTACGAAGAATGAGTCTGTCAAGACTCAATAGGATAAAGTTTCCCCTCCCCAAGGGAAGGATCATAAAGGAATCCAAATTCGTAACATTGCAAATGCAAAGTTATAGACAACTTCCTAACATCCCCGGACAGGATGTATAACAATCATATCCTGATGCTGCCATATTCATCAAGGAAGTGGTGAGATTACATGGTCTTGTTCAATTATCCCTAATCGTGACAAGATATTTGTGAGACTTTTGGATTGAGTTGTTTAAGATAGGAGGAATTCAACTTCAAAGAAGCACCACCTTCCATCTTGAGACAGCCAACCAATCTGAGATTGTCAACAAGTGCTAGTTGATCTATCTTAGGCGTTTTTGTAGTGGGCAGCCAAATGGGGACACCAGATTCCATGGGCCAAATGCTAGTGTAAGTTTCGACATTTTCCTGATATCATGTAAGTTCATTTAACTTCAATATTAACGAGAAAGATTGCTATCTATTGTTAGTGAAGCTATTGAAGAAAATGATTTGTAAGAACTACGTGATCTTGGTAAGTTGAATGGGTGGGCTACTTTGGTTGGATGTGAAGTAGAGCCATTTCCTTCTTCTTACTCGGGTCTCCATCTAAGCCACAACCCCAAGAGCATTTTCTTTCGAGATCTTAGAGACTTGTCTTGTAAAAGAGCTTTTTCTTGGGAGGTGGTGGATTTACTCATCCAATTTGTTTTGAGTGGTATGCCTATTTGCTTCGTATCCCTTTTTAGGTTCTCTATGTCATTGAGTAAAAATTCTAGAGAAACTTATGAATGATTTCCTTGGGGAAGGGGTTGAGGAGGGGAAAGGGTTACATTTAGTCAATTGGGAGGTGGTGATGTAACCTGTGGACCTTGGGGGTTTTGATTTGGGTAACTTAAAAGGCCTTGTAACGAAGGCCCGTTGGCTAAATGGCTTTGGCATTTTCATCTTGAGTCTCAGACTTTATGGCAGAAAGTCATTGTGAGTAAGTAGAGCTGCCCCATTGAATGGCTCGAGTGGGGTTAAAAGCACACCAGAAACTGGTGGAAAGGTACCGATTAGGAAATTCCTTTCCCTTCTCCTTTTGTCCATTGCTCGGTGGAGGATGGGAGAGTACTTTTTTTTGGAAGGATAAATGGTTGGGGGATAGACTCCTTTGATCTTTGTTTCCTCCTTTATACCATTAATCTTTGGTGTGGAACCATTTGATAGTTGATGTTGTCTCATCCTATGACCTTCCCTTTGCCTTTTTTGGGGTCTAGTTGTCTTTCTTTGATTGGGGAGTTTTGTTGTACTGAGAGTGGATGTATTTGGAGTCCTAGATTGTGCGAATGTTTTTCTTGTAAATATATATTTTTTTTTCTCTTTGTGTGGTTAATCCCTCTCCCAGGAGTGGTTTTGTCTTTGTCTCATCATGGAAAGTGAAAATTTCCAAGAAGGTTAAGTTTTTTTGTGTTGTATGTTTTCCATAGAAGAGTTAACACCTTGGTTCAGGTGTCGAGGAAGGTGGCTGATTTGATTGCGATGGGTCTTGACCATATTCTTTGGAGTTGTGATCTAGCTTAGGCTGTTTGGAGTTGTTTCTACGAAAAGTTTCGTTTATGCTAGACTAGGCATAGAGGTTGCAACGAGATGATTGAGGAGTTTCATCTCCATTCTTCCTTTCGTGAGAATGTAAGATTTTTGTGGTGAGTCGAGGTGTGTGTGGGACTTTTGGGGAGTGAAGAACAAAGCTTGAGAGGTCGTCAAGCGATGTTTGGTTCGTTGTTAGTTTTAATGTTTCTTCATAGGCCTCTATTTGTGAAACCTTTATGTAATCACCCTTTAGGTCTATTTTTATTTGATTGGAGACCCTTGTTTTAAATTCTCTCCTTTCAGAGGCATTTGTATAATTTCATTATATATATATAATACAACTTTGAGTTTTTTTTTTGTCGCACACTCAAATTGGATTTGGATCTATTTAATTTAAGGCACTGGTAGTTTTCCAAGAAGCAGGCGCAGAAAAAGAAAGCTTATGGAATTAATTGATTTTCAGTATTCTTTACAAACTATTGTGAAAAGACAATACGTTAGGAATGTTTACTTTGTTTTAGGAAATGGATTGTGAAGCTGTTTTTAGATTTTGCATTATTTATATTCTAATTGACATTGCTATGTGCTTTTTTGAACATCTTACATGCATCTTTTGGGATGGCAGGGGAGTAGGTTTCTTAAGATATTTCCGATTCAAACAGCTACCAAACTTTCTACTTGCATCCCCAATTTTGTCTTTGGCTTTTTTCTCAATTGTTCACTACGGAAGGTCAAAGACAAAGCTTTTATTCTCTTTGGGCTTCCAAGCTACGGCTGATGATAGAAATTCTGCTGCCATGCTTTACTTTCCAGAACGTATTTCAAGGTCAAGCATACCTCATCCTACAGTGGCATCTTCCTCTGGGTTACAAGGTACTGCTTATTAAGTAATGGCAATGCGACAAGATTTGTGTTTGTCTGAGTGGGTAGAAGTTTTGAATTGGAGCAATTTCTTGACTTTCCCTATCATTGTGTTTTGTTGCAATCTCGGATGCACCTTAAGCTATTATTTCATAGGAAATCAGAATCTTAGACGAAGAAAGAAGACTATTGGACAGGATCCTGCTGAGCTTCCAGTAGAGGATGAACCATCCAAGGAGTCAGGACACTTTTCTGCTCTTGTTCTTCCATTTATCCTACATATGGTATTTATGGCTGCCACAGCATGTTTTATCATGCATGTACAGGTTTGTCTCCTCTCTAAAATTTATGTTTCTTTAAAAATATATATACATAGTGTGTGCTGAAGAATATCATTTGTTTGCTTTTTTGTCATTTACAAGTTCACTGTTTTATTTTTCTGTGTAGCATTATTGTTTGCATGGTAAATCTAGTTTCAGTTTATATACATACATATAAGGAAAATTATTATAAATAGAAAAAATATCAAACTATTTACAAATATAGCAAAATTTTATTTTCTATTTAGGTCTATCGCGGTCTATCACAGATAGAAAGTAAAATTTTGCTATATTTGTAATTATTTTTAGCAGTTTTTCTATTTTGAAAACATCCCTATATATATATATGTATATGTTGAGTTTGGAACCCTTTGGTCCTATGAGGCAATAACTGTCAAAATTAAACCAAATGAATTTTGAGAAGTGTTAATTTAGGGCCCGTTTGGATTAACTTAAATAATGAAAGTTTTTCAAAAAAATCATTTTCATTTAAATACTTTTTGATAAGAATTGTTTAAAATAAAAATACTAATAGCTTTCAAAATCCATTTTGAGTGGTGTTTCTTTCAAAATGACTTGTTTTTTTTAAATTAAACACTTGAAAATGTATTACAAGCACACCCCTAAACAATAGAATTAATTTATGCTTTCAACATTTTAGAAGAGTTAAAACTGGTCTCGTAGCTTTAAGCCTTTCAAAGGCTGAAGAAGTGAGACCTACTACTTGAGAAGGTATGAGGAAAAGCCTTAATTCTAAATTTATATATACATTAATAAAAACTTTAAATGTAAAGCTGAATTTTTTTTAAAAGGAGATCTCTTCTGCGTTTACCAAGTTACTTTGTTCTTAAGGTCATATGTATATATATATATATTTAATAAAGACAACAATCAATGGCAAACATCACAACCAGCTCGTCCCTAACCTCATTGTCATTGGGTAGAATACTATATGGAAAAGCATATTTCCAGAAATGCTAAAACAGAGTAGACAATGTTTTTACATCATTCATGTTGTATTAATATTATATAGTTAGTTAGACTTTTATATTATAAAGAATAGACAATATTTTTACATTATTCTTCTTCACTGAGCTTTTGTACAATTGGCATAAGCCTCTTCTTACGAGCATAATTTAATTTTATAAAACAGAAAACCAAAACTAAATGGCTGCCAAATGGAGCCTAAGTTATTCAATCCCTAGCACAATGAATCTATGAAAATGTTCTACATTTCATGTCTTTTTAAGCTTCGTATCTCACAGTTCGGAACTCGACAGGTTGCAACACGATTTCTCTCTGCAAGCCCTCCTCTGTATTGGTTTGCCTCATACATTACAGTTTCTCCCGATCGCTTTAGGAGATGGGGATATATTATCTGGGCGTACTCTGTTGCTTATATCCTCCTCGGCAGTCTGCTCTTTTCAAATTTCTACCCTTTCACATGATTAGTTCTTGCCGCAAAAAGACTTTAGCTTTGGTATGGAAGCATCTGGTTGCTGCTGATCATGCTATTGCTTCATTGTCCAAAATTGACTGTTTTGGGTAAGAAAAACTGGTTAGAACTAGAGCCATAAAGTGTAGATGCTGCTTTTTTGAGGCACTAATGAAAGAAACTGGAATTTGAAGCGATTCTAGTTAGCTTTTTTTATAGTTGTACTTCATTATATTCCATGCATTGATGAACTGAATGAGCAGAACCTGATGGTGCTGGGTAGAATATTCTCAATCTTATGCGGTTGAGAGTGGATTGTTGGGTGAGTTTATCAGCTTCAAGGAAGCGTCTGTTATTGAATGCTTGGTTGAATTAGCGGTTGCTAGATTTGTTTATATCTGAATCTCTGCAGTTGTAGTCGGAGTACAAATATTTGATGTAGTGCGAAGAGTTTGAAAAGATTGTTTGGGGGAATTCTTTGAGTACAAGTTATTTAATATGGTTGATACAATGATAGAAAGCTTTCCTAGTTGTTCAAATGTTCTAAGTTAATATGACTTTTACAAAGAAAAATAATTAGTTATTTTCCGGGTTGCATCTATTTATTTTTGTTGTTTGTGCGACCAAGTACAAATTGGTATGTGGCGAACTTTTTTTTTTTTTTTTAAATACTCGTTATATTTATCTCTTTGTGGTCGAAGGTGAGACAGTAATATAGGTGCAACTCGAACTCTTACAAATTCTTTAGTTGGTTAAATTATAAAAAATGTCATTGAATTTTGTCATTTGATTAAAAAACTCCTAAACTTTCAAAAGTTACAATACTACTTTTGTGAACTTTCATAAACATTTTTAAAATATCTCTAGGAATGATAATTCTTTAAAATTTTGGACATAAATTGAGATATAAAATGATGTGATAATGACATGTAATGAAAAGTTAGATCACTACGTCATTTCAAGTTATCATTATATAGTTTAGTTTAATTTTTGGGTCAAAGTTAGAGGAATGGTATCAACTTCTAAAAGTAGAAGAATATTTTTTAAACTAATGGCAAAGCTCAAAGACATTTGTTATCAAGTAGCCTATTCAATTTAAGTTTTAACCTTATTACCATTTAGTACTAAAGCTTCTAAAATATATATATATTTATATGTTAGTTTACGTAGTTTAAAAAAGTGATAACTTTAGTTCATTTTTATTTTTCACAATCAAAATTTTAACATAACAAGTTATTCACTAACTTCTTAAAATATAGCCATAATCTTGTATAATAGGATCTCAATTGATTTCAATTGTTTATAGCCATAATCTTGTATAATAGGATCTCAGTTGATTTCAATTGTGTATAAAATTTCCGTTAAAATTTTGCAGATATTGGTCAAAATAGTTACCTTTTTAAAGTATAGGTGCTAAACTAAATAAAAAATTTAAATATTTTGCGCATACCTAAAAGAATTAGTAGGTTAAATTAGAGAAAATGGTTTGTACTTCTCGCTCCGTTGAGTCCTCATCAGTTTAAGCAACTGCTAGAAACTTTGTTAAATATCTGTAAGAAACGTTTCACTGAGACATTCTTCTAAAAGCGACGTCTCCATCAAGATTCAAGATTGATTAGTTTCATCTTTCAAACACTGTACCGAGAAGTTGAGATATAATAATACATAGAGATTTAGAAATAATCTCAAACAGAAGGACCAGATCTGAGCACTCTCTCTAGTTTCTCAGCCTTTTGTGTAATCATTTTCATTGAGAGGCGCAGCAGGGAATGGAGGTATTTCCACAATAAGATGTGGGGTTGGAAGCTCATCAAACAAAGCTCTCGCATTGTTGCAACAAACAACCATGAGCACTTTCCCTCCTGATTTGACAACCCTACAAATGACAAACCTCTACGTCGTGATATCTTTCGAGAATAATCATGAAGTGGAACAAAAAGGAAGGGTTTTCGTGTGTGAAGAGTGAAAAGGATGGATAACAGGCATGATATGAAATGGAAATGAAGGAATGAATTCTAGGATTGTTATTAGATTTAGAACCTTGTGGGATATGGCATCAATGAAGTGATCATCGTCGGAAATGAGGGATGCGATGGCTTTAAGAAGACGTCGTCCGTACCATCTTAACGCATAGTGCTCCTTAACTCCACAAGCTTAGATTTTCTGCTTCAAAATTTTTCTAACTCCACATGCTTTTGTTCAAGTTTTCCTTCATTTTTCCTAGTTTCCTTTCATTATGCCTCTTAAGCTACTAGGTCAAAGTTTAGTGTATCACATAGGCGCTATGACTTCTACCTAGGCGTAGTGATGCTCTACTCGATTTTGTATATAATCTCTTCTTTTTTTTAGGGTTTAGGAGGTTGGAACTCATGGAGGTCGAGGAGTTCATCAAATTTTCTTCTTCTTCTTCATACTTCTAGCATCTTAGCTTAGGGTTTTCACTTTATTTTGGGTTGTAATCACAGATTGGGAGCTCCTACCTCTTCAATCTTTGTCCATGGAAGTTGTTTAGGTAAGTAGTCTTCTAGTTCTTGGGAGCAACTCTTGTGTAATTATTGAGACTTGTATTAATGAATTCGTATTATGATTATGTCTTTTCAAATCTATTTTTATTCCTTGATGTATGTTTTTGTTTGGATTGACTCACCTTACCTTGAATGTATGTCTTAGTTATCGATTGTTGCTTGCGAGTTTCCTTGTGTTCGTCCATGCCTAAAATCGATAAGTATCAAGGGTTAATGTATGCATATTAAGGAATATAGGGGCTATCCATAGGCTTTTGAATGTACGCTTAACCTAGATTGAAAGAAACTTGATTAATTAGGTTAGGGCTTTCACGTTAATTCATCACACAATTGAATCCTAGGGCTTAATGCACACGTCCTCAGTTTTAATTGATCGCTATTGAACCCAATTAGAATTCGGGGCTTGTAGTTTAATTAGGGTTAAACACTTTAATAAATGGTTAGGATGTTTACTCGGTTTATTCCAAATGATTAGGCTGCCTATAGCATCGATGAATTTGGATGAATAAAGTAAGTAGTTGTGATTGCATAATTGATTACGAGTTCATTAAGATATTTCAATGATAGAAGTTACACAAGAATCCCAATTTGCTCCCAAGACTAGAATTCCTACCCTTTGATTACATTTACCCATTATTTTTACTTTCTTGCATTCAATTTCATGCCTAGTTCTAATCCACACAATCCCCCCCTGTTACTGCTCTAATTAGTTAATTAGCTTTACGAAACTCATACTAGCGCTTCCCTGCGGATCGACCCAGACTTGCCACTAGTGCTTCGCCATCATAGTAATAGGAGTAGGATTCAGTATTATAAATTTCTTTTGATCGATTCTCTTTGGGAATAAAACGACACCAAAAAGAATTCTTTCAAAATGGCATTGTTGCCTCGAAAGCCAGTTTGTTTTTTGTTTAGTTAAGTCCCTAATTAGAGCTTTCTTTTGCTTTGGTTATAGTTGACCAACTCACCAAGTCAGTGCATTTTCTTCCAGGCAAGTCCACATATTCAGTGAATAAGTGGGCACAGATATATAAGAAAGAGGTGGTGAGATTGCATGGAATGCTAGTTTCAATAGTGTTTTGAAAAACACCTAATAAGTGCTTTTCTTACCTTTGATTTAGGAATGTTTTTGTTAGATTTAATGTGTTTGCTAGTGGTTTTCAAGTAATAATGGAGAATTTAAGTGTTCAATTCAAAAGAATCAAACCGAACAAAAACTGAGTGAAAAATGGAAGAAAAAGTGGAAAAACCCTAGAAATAGGGCAGCGCAATTGAGAGCATCACTGCGCTAGAACGTGCCAGTAGGTACCGAGGTTAAGCTGAAATGGGAGGTTTGAGTATATTTTAGTTCATGTTTCTTTTCAGGTAGCAGCCGAGTTCCCATTGTTGTGCGAAGTCGAGGTTTGCCAAATATAATATTATCATTTTTCATAGGCAGGAATTTGTATAAGGCTAGGGTTATGTCATCCGTAAACAAACTCTACTATTAAAATTGTTGGGTTGTATGCCCTAAAACTCGTAGTTTTTGTAAATAGGTGATTTTTAGTACATATGAAGATATTCAAGTGAATTAATTATTTATTAACTCTAAATCCAATTAAACTACGAACCCTTGGCTACTATCATGAGTACTTGAACTTTATGTGGAGACATAAACAAGATCAAATTTGAGTAAGTAGCCTCAATAGTCTATAGTAGATGGATCAGCTTAGGTACCTCTTCCTGGAGACACTATTGAATACGGCCTGCTTCATGATTGTTACAAATGTTGTAAAGTGTCTTCAATGAAGTGATTTTGATTTGCTCATGTAGAGACATGTGAGCGGGGGTATTCTACATAATGAGATTGTGTAAGACTGACCCTAAAATAATCACCGTTACGTATTAACACAGTTTATGATTAACACTGATTAATTTCACTTATCGATGACCTAGATAACTTGATCTGAATTTTGAGCTATCTATGAACTCCTGTTTATTCAGAATTATCCTTTGACCTGCATAGGCAAGAGTAAGCTCAATAGCGCTGCTCAACATTCCTCCCATTTCAAGGATAAGACCTGATAGATAGTTGGGAATATAGAATTTGCAAGACAGAATTCACTTATACCGAACTTAGGGATAGAAGAGAGGTTGTTCTCTTAAGTGTTGTTCCCAGGACTTGAACAAGGAGCCCCATCCTCTCATTGGCCCAAGAGGGAATGGATTTAGTGATTAGATTCTAAATCAACTGTTCATTAGAGGGACAATGGTACTTAAGGAGAAAAGATGTAACTCAGAGGTAAATCGGTATTTGACCTAGCTGAAGTTATGAACAACGGATGAAGGATTGACTTATCGATGATGGTATATCAAATGGACACAAATATATCTACAGTTAAGAGAGTGCAGCTACGGGCTTTAGTGGAGTGTCCTGTTAGTTAACAAATGTTGGTTAACTAGGTTAAAGAGTTTGACCAGTTAATCTCGGATCGTTGGAGCTCATGATCTATAGGTTCATTAGGTTCCTCTACTAGCTCATAAATGGACTAAAATCTTAGATAATGTGGTGAATAAGTTTGAACCGTTCAAATCTTGGCTTAAGGAATGAAAGTCAGATATATATACGATATATCGACGTTTAATTCGTAATTAAACGTACAAATAAAGTTAATTATAATATTTAAATATGATTTAAATATTAATCATATGAATAGGGATTCATATCGGTTTTTTAGAAAAATTGGGACAAGTGGGAAAAATAATAATATTATTTAATATTAAAAAAATATTAAAAAAATATTTAATTAATTAAATATTAAATATTTTTTATTTAATTATTTAATTATTTTTTTTAAAAATTAAAAATCAATTTTAATTCAATTTGGAAATTCATTGAAAATTGATTTTAAAATTGATTTTTGAAGATTGGATTTTCCCACTAACTAAGCTAGGAGCTTGGTTGTCTTCTTCACAATTAACCAACAAATTAACCATTTTGCGTTGTCAAATTTTGATGCAATTGGATTGCATGTTATTCTTTAATAAATAGAGATGATTTTGATATAAAAATGGTTAAGAATTTTGTGAAATTAAGGGTTAATTTTGCAAAATTCTATCAATTGTTCATCTTCTTCCCAACTTTCATTCTTTCTCAAATTCACCACAAATTTGGATCCCACCAGTGAAATTAATTAGCTCTGATACCAATTGATGGATAAATGAGCATGCAGCGGAAGTAATTTGATCAATTTTCACTATAAGATGCTCAATTTAGAGGATTAAATATGCAATTAAGAAGAAAAACCAGAGTTTCAAGAACACTTACCCTTGAAGCTCCAAATTCTTCTTCAATTCTTGATGAATTTCAGCACCACTTGGTTGTAGACCACCACAAGAGTCTTCTCTACTATTCTCTAGGCTTAGATTGGATGATGAATTTCAGCAACTTCATGCCTCGCTAAACGATTGTGTGGCAATTGTTCTAACTCACGAACAAGTCAGCCTGATCAAATTCTGATTGCCTATGACATACCGAGTGCCTCTCGTAACCTCCGCCCCCGTCGAGAGAAAATGTTTTTAGAAAACGGGTTTAGAGGAAAAGGATTTCACAAACGTTTGAAAGCATGTTTGAGAAGTAAACATTTGAAAGTATATTTGAGAAGTTAAGATGTGTTGTAAGGCTAGAAAGCAAAAAAGGGACAACAACGGCTTTATAGCTCACAACTTCGGATATGAGGATTTGATGGTTAGTCTCACCCCCATATAGTA
Source organism: Citrullus colocynthis (assembly GCA_031780015.1). NCBI lineage: Eukaryota > Viridiplantae > Streptophyta > Magnoliopsida > Cucurbitales > Cucurbitaceae > Citrullus > Citrullus colocynthis. Next base: position 1,592,415 of record QLSR01000104.1, on the reverse strand, counting down.
CATTCTGAACAATTTTAGAAATGTCACCTTGCATATGCAAAGTGGCGAGCGGTCATTCACAAAGAAAAATACTAGGAAAGTAAACTAACTAGCAAAATGAAATACATAAGGTGAAAGCATGGTAAAAAGGGGTTGATGCGGACATGCGGCCACGGGCAACACGCCCTGGACAAGCATGACCATGACACTTGGCTTAAGTAGGATGTATGAGCAAGAGGACTAAAGTTCGGTAGTGGTGCGTTGGAAGGAAATCTAAGTCTCGGAAAGAAGGATAAAACGCATAAGGTAAGATCAAGGGAAGATGCTATCGTAATTTAAGGTAAATGCATGACTTCCATCAAGGAAGATTTTGTTAAAGTCTTGGATAATTTAGAGGGTTGAGAAGTAAGCCTAAATGAAGGAAGTTGGAGATGGACATATGCTAGATTTATCGTTGAGAAAATGGCTAAGCATAAGGAAGAGATTGGAAGCATAACCTTGGATTACAACTCAAGAACGCATAGAGGGACAATCAAGGGATCTTTAAGGATAGAAAGAAGGTCATGGACGCATAACAAAGTAGAGATAAACGCATGAAGTACAAATGCATAAAGGAAGATCTTGAGATGATTTTGGTTAACAGAGTAACAAGCATAGTCGGATGTTTATTACTCAAGAGAAGGGCTTGTAGCTAAGATATGGATATAAGGAAAGAAGTAATGGACGCATGATAGTATACGGTTAAGGCATAGACGCATGGTAGTATGCGAGGGAGAAACCTGATCAAAAGTAGGAAGGGCGAGAGAAAGAAAGAGAATAAAAGAAGCTAAACCTTAAAAAAGAGAAGTAGATGGACGCATAGGGGCACTAAGTTGTATGCGTAGTTCCCTATCTCGGAACAAGTCAAACGCATAAGATAAGTTCATGAAGGTTACGTGGTTTCATTTAGACTTAACACTTTATAAGGAACAGGTGTCGGGTTGCATGTCAGATATGTCATGCAGGGTAACAGGTGGCAAACAAATGGCAAATAGAGAGGAGAAGTTGGATGACAAAACCTTCATCCCAAAACTATCAATTGGACCTTGAGGGGAAAAAAGTAGGTGATGATCCTTAACTCGGAACTCTTGAGGGAAAGGAGAGAGAGAAGACTGAAAAGAGTAATCCTTGCATCCGTAGAGAGAATCTGCAGCCAGGAGAGGAGGTATTCCTAGCTACCTTGTGTTCAACAAGTTGTTGGTACTTTGGGAAGCTGAAGCGGCTTTGCGTCCAACAACACTATCAGAAAGGGGAACTATCAGCTTGCGTTCAAAGATAGACTCTGCGCAATGTAAGACCCTAACTCAGAATTCTTAAGATAACTAGTAAGAGAAGAAGTAAGAAAAGAAGTAAGACTAGTTGAACGCCTAATATTAGGAAAACAATAGATATTCCACTAAGAGTGAGAGTGAAGGATTGAAAGCATAGTTTGGAGATTAGTTAAAATTTAGATGTATTCTTGAGCATAGTTCGGTTAATGCATAGATGGTAAGCGCTAAAGCGTGGTACCTTAATTTGGAGGGAATTTGATAATAAATTTTGAAAAAGGAAACAAGAATTAGGGAAAAGAGGAAACGCATGGCTCACACTTAGTCTTGGAAATTGACAAGTTATGGGATTGGTTTTTGAGGGTGAGCTAGAAAGAAAAGAGAAGTCAAAGAACCTTAGGGCGTGAACAGCATGAGTTGAAGGTTTATTATGAGCTAGTAATAATTTTGGTGTTGATAAAGAAGTTTATGCTCAAAGACAAGGACTTTTAGTGTTTAAGGTAACCAAGGGTCGTTAAGGCTATGCGTTGAGGAGCTCAATTCCAAGGTAAATGGAAATATAACTTTGATTTCGGGTAAACGCATAGGTCGAAATTCAAGAGTTTAAAGGGTAGGAAGTTGGATGCATGGTACAGTGCGGTAAGGTACAAACGCATAGTAGTATGTGTTTGAGACGTTGATGTCTAGTAATGTACGATGAAGAAACGGGTTCAAAGGTATTACGGCCAGGAGTAAAGAAAGTAAATAATGAAGCTAAAACCCTAAAGGAAATTCAGTGGACGCATAGGGGCAATATGATTGAATGAATAGTTGTATATTAGAATATGTTGGACATATGAAATAAGCTTATAAAGGCTAGGTGGCTTCATATAAACCTGACACCTTATAAGCGGGAGGTGTTAAAAAGGCATGTTAAGTATTGCATGCAAAGTGACGCTTGGATAAATACATGGTTGGTTAAATTGCAACGTGACATGTGGAAATAAGTGGCAGCAAGGGAGGAGAAGTAGTATGATCAGCCCTCTACTCCGAAGCTATAAATAGGACCTTGAGAGAAAAGGAGTGACTGATGATGCTGAAGTAAGAATTCTTGAGAGAAAGGAGGAATCCTTGTGTCCATAATAAAAGTCTACGGCTAAGGAAGAAGATATTCTTGACAACTTAGCTATATCTTGTGTTAAAGAATTGTCTTGCGTCTAAAACGTCAGCTTTCCGTTTAAGTTTCAAGGTGAACGATACGTCCAAGTGGGACCTTGTGCGGTCGACGCATCCAAAAAGAGAAGTAAGGAAGAGTTGGGATGCACCTCGCGTTAGCTATCAACCTTGTGTCTAAGGGCAGGGTTGCAACCAACCGAGCTGCCAGAGGAATATAAGGCCTTGCGTTCCAGGATTAGAACGCTGCGTCCAAGAAGCTCGGGAAAGGGGAAGTAGCGGGATAGAGGATAAACTATCCTTAAAGTGTTATGTGAGTGACACCTTTCTTTCTTTGAAAATGTTTATTTTGAAATGTTATTCTAATTTCATTATGAACTATGATTTGATGAAAAATGATTATTTGAAAAGTATGGTGCTTGAATATATTTAGTTCACAAGGCATGTCTTATTGTTTTCTATAAGTTGTTGAAGAGCATGTTGTGAAATGTAGTTTACCGAGGAATATCTTATTTCTTCATGAAAGGTTTCATATGAACTAGTTATGTGAAATGTTGGTTTCTAAAATGTTTTAGAGGAGGCCCAATGCTGAGGGACATGAGAAGGCATGTGAGTTTCCCTGGGACCCAGTACTGAGGGACATGAGAAGGTACATGGGCGACCCGCCATATTCCTATGTGCACATAGAGGTTGATATTGTTGGTGCGTCGAGTTTTGCTCCGCATCGAGCCAGGAATGATTTCGACGTTGGGTGTGTTGAGTTTTGCTCCACCCCGACTAAGGATGTTTTCGACGTTGAGAGTGTTGAGTCTTGCTCCGCCTCAACTAAGGGAAATTGTTGAGAACAAATTGATTTTATGTACAACTACTCTGGAATGTATTTATGTGATTTGATTTAAAGTTGAAAGTATGATTTTATAGAAATGATGATTTGAATTAAGTATTTTGTGATATAATGATGATAACATGCCTACTTTTAAACTAAAGATAGTTTCACAAAATCTGTCATTCACTGGGCGTTTAGCTCATCTTTTTATATGTTTTCCATCTTTCAGGTAGCATGACAGTTCCCGTTGCTGACCGAAATCGAGGTTCGTCAAAAGTTAATGGTATCGCCGTCCTAGGAAGGGTGATTAAACATGTATATCCCATTTGCTAAGCGGAAGTCGATAATAGGGTCGATGACTGCTGTGCTCATGCTTCGTCCCAGGCTACAGGAGGGTAGTTAGGGAAGGGGTGTGACATTCAAGGTAAACCTTGCGTTCAAAGACACACTCTGCATTTAAGGTAGACCTTGCGTTCAAGGGGATCTATGCTTCCAACGGGTGAAGCCAGAAGAGTTGGTTGGAAGGCTGCACCTTGCGTTCAAGTTACTAACCTTGTGTTCAAGGTGCAGGGTTGCGTCCAACTGAGCTGACTGATAACTTGTAGAAATACAAGTTATAATAGCCTTTTTCTTAGATAAATAGAGATTAAATAGAGAAGCATGTGGCAGTGTATATGATTTTTACTAGTAAATTTTCCTTTGCATTATACTCTTGTATTTTTATGAAGATAAATGATTTTACCACTTTTTGAGCCTAGAACGCATGTTTAAACGCAGGAATGCAAACGATGCGTTGATGACTTCTCAACGCAAGACTACGCATTAGCAACCTACGCCGCGTTGACATCGGCCAAACTATTCATGGACGCATAGACGACCATTAATGCAAGGCGCTGAGAATCAAAGCAGAATCTTGAGAGATTGACGGATGATTGACGAACATGATTTGTGACCAAAGTGGTGGATCTTAATTGACCCGAGAATGACGCAATCAGGTGAGATGGACGCATAGTATCAATCTCGCTACCAATCAAGCAGATTTGCCATTAATTGCTAACGCATCATCTATAAAAGGGCAGCTCCGTGAGATGAGAAAGGGTTGTTGATTCTCGGAAGAACTCCATAAGTGACAGCAGAGTCCTCTCCAGACTTCAATCGGAGACGAATAGCTCGAGAGAGAAGAGTCTTCCCTCCGCCGGACCACTTCACAGCATAGCCTCACGCTTCCATCCGGGCGACTCAAGACATTGACGCCTTTCCCTGCTTTCTTTCTTATTGTTCTATCTTGATTTTAGATTTGTGTCAAGACATTGAGCTCATCTAAAGTTGTATTTCGTTTCATCAATATAATTATCTTCCATGTCTACTCATTTCTCTAAACTTTCCGCTTTTTACTTTCAAACCATGAGTAACTAATCACTCTAGGGTCTAGGGTTACGTTAGCATCTAACTAGGAACCACAGTGTAACTATTTTATCTTGTCAATTGCGAGCTTAATCCGATGCTTATGTCCATCTGACAAATCGATATAAGTAGTAATAATCAAACTGCTCGAGAGTGTAAGCGATTGTGGAACTCAATTGACAAGGGCCAAGTATTCATTAGCATTTAGTGAGTTAGTCAATAATTCATTATCAAATTGGGCATCATTTTTACTAATGTAGTCAAGACTTATTAAGGAGTCATTATTCTTAGATTTTAACGGACTCACCACTTCATTTTTAACATGCTCCTCCATAATTTGTTCATAATTCATTATAGGTTTGGGAGGCATGCATGAAGAACTAGGAGAAATATCACAACTAGAAACATGCTTTATAGGATTTTCTAATTTAACATCAAGCATGCTATCAGTCTTATCATTCAAAGGAGGCTTATCATGCATAGAGTTTTTATTTGAAGAGAGAGGCGAGGTTACCTTTGTGCTTGGCTCATGATGCTCATACCTTTCTACATCCGGATGCTTAAGGGTTTTATAAATGTCGAATGTTACCTCCTCATCGTTAAGGCGGAATGTGAGCTTTCCATCTTGCACATTGATGAGAGCCCTTCCGGTGGCCAATAATGGTCTCCGAAGGATTATGGGGACTTTGGCATCTTCCTCCATGTCTAATATCACAAAGTCCGCAAGATAAACTTGTCTACCTTGACCAAGACGTCATCCACAATGTCGTAGGGATGAACAAATGATCGATCGGCCAAAAGCAAAGATATGGTAGTTGGTTGCACCTCTCCACCATTGAGCTACCTAAACATGGATAAAGGCATTAAATTAATGGAAGCTCCAAGATCACAGAGTGCTGTAGTAACCTTATTATTGCCTAAATGACAAGGGATAGAGAAACTCCCTGGATCCTTTAGTTTTGGAGGCAATTTCCTTTGTAGTGCCGCACTACATTCCGGTTAGTGCAACCATTTCATAATCTCCATACCTTTTCTTCTTAGACAATACATCATTCATGAATTTGGCATACTTAGGCATTTGTTTTAATGCCTCTGCAAAAGGAAGGTTAATTTCTAACTTTTTGAATATGTCTAACAATTTTGAAAATTGAGCATCAATCTTTTTCTTTTGAAACCTTTGAGGAAAAGGTAAAGTATTAGGGATAAAAGAAGTAGAGTTAGAAGTACTCCCTGTGTTGGACTTTGATTTCTCCTTTTCCTTAGATGCACTCTCTTTTTGTTGAATAGCCTCTATGATGGCTTCATCTTCTTCTTGTGGAAGCTCATCATCTTCATCGTTGATCAAGGGAGTGGATAGCTTTTTTCCACTCCTCAAAGTCACGGCCTTGCACTCCTCTCTTGGATTTATCTCGGGACAACTAGGAACTTACCCTTTTGCATTGTTTGGAGGGAAGTTGCCATTTGACTAAGTTGAACCTCCAAGTTTTTAAGTGCCTTACCTTGGGTTTGAACGGTGCTTGCAATTGCTTGGACCGAATTTTCCAATGTGGCTGTCCTTGATCTTGACTCTTGGACAAAGTCAAGTATTATGTCCTCTAGTGATGATGTCTTTGCATTCCCTGCTCCATTGAATCCTTGAGGTGCTTGCAACACATTTTTGTTGTTAGCATGTGAAAATTCTCATGATTCCTTAAGTTGGGATGATAGTGAGTTGGAAGTTGTTGTTGACCTCGGTATTGTCCTCTATCCACATAATTGGCTACCTCCAACTCACTTGGCTCTTGTTGATTTGCCATGGCCGCAAGGGAAGCTATGGATGATGGACTTGCTTGGACTTGGATTCCTTGAGAAAATTTAGATAAAGCATTAGTAAGAGAAGCCAATTGAGCTTTTAGAGAGCTTACCTCGTCCATCTCATATCGTTCGGTGGCTTTTGGGATGATTGGAGAAGACCGTTCACATGGCCAATTGTACGATGTATTGGCCAAGTCTTCTAGTATAGTATAGGCCTCTTGAGCATTCTTTGAAAAAATTGAGCCTCCGGCGGTTGCATCTAGTATGGATTTGGTTGAGCTTGCTAATCCATTGTAGAATAGTTGAATTTGTAACCAATCCGGGTAACCATGTCGAGGGCACCTTCTCAAGAGATCCTTATACCTCTCCCAAGCCTGTTCATCCTCAAGTTGGCGGAATGTTCCAATCTCCGTCCTTAGTCTTTGAGATTTAGCCAGTGGAAAGTATTTGTTCAAGAAAGCTTGAGCTAAGATCTCCCACGTTGTGATGCTATCTGGAGGTATGGTTTCCAACCAATCCTTAGCATGGTCTTGTAAAGAAAAAGGGAAAAGTCTTAGTTTAATTGCATCGTTAGAAACACCATTCATCTTTACCGTCCTGCATATTTCTAAGAAAGACCGCAAGTGCTTGTGAGGATCTTCATTGGTTCTTCCTCTAAAGGCTACCTCTCTAGCCATGTGGATCAACCCCGGTTTCAACTCAAAGTTGTTGACATTTATGGGTACATTCATAATGCCGGGTTGATTTGCCTGTAATGTCGGTTGGAAATAGTCCCGAATTGCCTTTGGTATCTCCTCCGCCATCTCCTCGATGTGATTGTGTTGAACCCTTAGGTTTCTTCTACACGTCCTTTCAATCTCGGGATCAAGAGGGAGAATATTAGTATTATCTCGAGGCATAAACTGACAAAATAATCAAATAAATAAAATAAAATGAAATAAAAATAAAAATAAAAAATAAATAAACGACCAAATATTATACACCTCAAATTAAAATTTATCAATTCTAATGAATATTAAATAACAAAACCGTTCTTTGGATCCCCGACAACAGCACCAAAAACTTGATGTGCACTTTGAGTGTTAACCGCAAATGTACGGGTCAAGTTATAATATAAGATGGTTAAGTCCGAATATCGTTCCATTGGAGATCCAATTGTGAAGGTTCAAGTTACTTAGCTATTCTAGAGTTGAATCAATTTTATTTGAGGATTGAAATTGAAAATTATGAGTTATGGAAAATACAAATCAAACAAGAAAAGTATTAAAGTGAGGAACACAAGAATCAAAGAGAGTAGTTCTAGGGTAATGAATCCTTGTTTATTTCATCATGCAATATTATAAATTTCATGGATTTATTGTCATTCATATGCCTAAGTCTAGAAACTTAATTCCAAGTTATTTTCTCTAAAAAACAACCCTTTCTCATGCAACTCGATTGATTATTAATCTCTTAAAACCAATACAAAATTACATGGTATTAAAAATAGTCTTTAGCAACTTTTATTGTCAATCTAACTACTCTCGTGATAGATGAACAACAATTCATTGTTATAGATCAAGTTAAACATACAATCTCTCAATCATACATCTAACCTAACATGTGAAGATGGCCAATCCACAAGAATTAAACACAATAACAATGAAAAGTCTACAAGATCAACATAAATTCATAAACAAATCATCAAAACCCTAAAACTAAAGAGTTTAGCCACTCACAGCTTGAAGCAACATGTTTAAGCAAAATAAACAAAGAAAGGTTGTAAAGAAAGGGAAACTCTACTGAAAAGAGGCTCTTGATTGAGGTAGCACCATCACGATCTCCTTGGCTCTCACGTCAGAATTCAAAGGGCACCACGACTATCTTGAACTCTTTTCCTCTTCCTTGCAACTAACTCACTCTTTGAACTCTCACTCAGTTCTCTCCTTTTTGTGCCTCTTTAGGTCTGCAACTTCCTTGATTTGATTTGATGCTTAGAACTGCTGGAAACCACTAAATTTATAGAGTTTGGCCGCCCAAAACTTACCAAAAATGAAAATTTTCATTTAAGAAAAACTGGCGCCGCGGCGCTGGTCTATAGCGCCGCGACGCTAATGACAATTTTTGAACGGTGCCGCGACGCTGTTGGAGAGCGCCACGGCAATAGGTTTGCATCCAGAAAAACTTGCTCTCGGGTTTTAGCGCTGCGGCGCTGCCTCAACTTATGCCATTTTGAGTTTTTCAGCTCTTTTTCGCGGTATTCTTGGTCGATTTTGATCTTTTAGTCTTTTCTTCTAGTTTTCCTCACTTTAACCTGAAAACCACTTGCAAACAAGTGAAATCTAATATAAACTCCCTTAATTTGAAAGAATAGAAAGCACTTTTCAAGTGCTTATCAACGAGATGAGGGCAAAGGCTGGTTGACCTCTCCGTCATCCTCCCGAACCTTTGCTCCCCTCTTATCTTGAGCTATTCTTTCCAGAATGTTGCTGAATACCTCTGTTTCGTCCCTTCAGCACACTTCACTGCTTCCGACCCAGTTACTCCATCTCGGAGTTTTTCGCACTTAGATGTTGGTTTCCGGCATTGAAGTTTGCAGCGGAAAACTCCCTAACATTCTTCATTCTGGGCTTCGAAATGCAAGACTTCACTCGGCTGTTGGGTTTGGAGTAGGTACCTGGTCGATTCGGCTCAAGGGTGGGATGTTTAGGACTTCCACGTAGTCGTCGGAGTCAAGGTCGACTACTGGTGGACGGACTTGTGGACGGGTGGAAGGTTTGAAGAATGGTCGGAAAATGGGGTTACAGGCGATCTTTGGGCACTAGCTCTGATTCGTGACGCTGAGAAAGTTGGGATAAATGGTGGGCTAGGGTTTAGAGGTCTAGGGCGGATCGAAAAAGTGAAAGGCCTCACAGGTCAGGTAGGTCGAAATAGTGGTGGAGAGAAAAATGGAGCTCGAGGGTTGGGAAATACCTCAGGGGCTGGTCGCGGTTCGAATGAGGAAGAAGATGGGGTCGAGTATTGGGTATTGTAGGAAGATATTGGGGAAACATCGCCGACGAAGTGTTCTTGGTTTTGGGAGTCTGATTGGCTAGACATAGATAAGGGTGTGAAGAACTCAAATCGCTGGAGGTTTGAGAGATGAAGGGTTTTGAAAATGGAAAATGGAAATGGAATCGCATTGATGAAGGGCTAATTAAGCCATCGGTAATAAATGCAGATACGCGATATCCGAAATCCCACTGATCTAGGCAAATTTATTAAGTCGTACACCCATCAAGTGTGATGAGCGGCTAATGACACAAATAAGCACTCGAGTGCTTCTGGGAAAACGCATCGACTCAAAAGACGTATGCGTTCGTCGGATTGCTCTATCTAAACACATTGAATTCTATTGATAAACGCATAACTGATGAACGCAGGGTTCTCAGTTCAGTTATGCATTGGACGCAGCATGAATGGCAGAGTATGCGGTGAAATCAAATAGTTTGCATTGAAGCTCGACGTGTAATTTCATGCTTATGTAATTTACACTTACTCCTTAAACTAAATTTAAAGAAAAAAAAATAAATACTAAAAACAAATTACGAATAAAAGAAAATAAGCAAGAGTAAAAGAAAGCGTCCCTAGAAAATTAGGTGTTGAGCAATGCAGGGACCTTTCAACGCAAGCTCAGTCATTACACTTGTATGGGTCATTGGAGCCTCTATCTCGTTCAGGGTTCAACGCAGAGACAATGAATTGCAGTATGACCTCCCCCAGGTGCGCGTACTTGGGATTCGTTGGTCTGGTTTCTAGCTCACGCATTGAAGGCTCTTCTAATAACAGCTCGATCTTTGCAATGGATCTGTTGCTCCGATCTGATTTCCCAAATATACGATCAGAGAGTAGTTTAATTTCATCCTGTTCACCATCTTGATTGTCTTTGAGGACTTCATCTTTCAACGCTGCGTTCATAGATCTTGTCTTCTCATTGGTATCTGTGATTATCTGACAAGATTGGAAGTGACCAAGATCTTTCAATGCGTTAACCACATTAAATTTTACCTGTTGATCACCCATGCAGCTCGTTGATATTTCTTCTTAGACGTCAATTGATAACTTGTAGAAATATAAGTTATTACAACCTTTTTCTTAGAAAAATAGAGAATAAATAGAGAATCATGCGGCAGTTGATGTTAAATTCTATTGATAAATCTTCCTATGCGTTCTACTCTTGTAAATTGATGAAGATAATTATTTTATACCTTTTTTAGCCTAAAACGCATGTTTTAACGCAGGATTATAGAACGCGAGCAACCTGTAGATTCTTAATGCAAGATTATGCGTTGGCGACCTGTGACGCGTTGACATCCGCTCAACGGAGAATCATGCAAAATATATAGATGTGTAGACATGAGTGAATGCATGAACCTAAATTCTTCATGGACGCATAACGACCAGAAACGCAAGGCAGCGGAAAATCAGATCAGAATCTTGAGAGATTGTCGGAAGATTGACATGCATGATCTGTGGCTAAAGTGGTGGATCTAAATTGAACCGAGAATTATGTAATTAGGCGAGAAAGACGCACGACATCAATTTCCTCCAATCACGCAGATTTGCCACTGATTACGAACGTAGCCTCTATAAAAGGGCAGACCTGCAAGTTGAAAAAGTGTTGTTCATTCTCTAAAGAATTCCTAAGTGACCTGCAAGTTAACACCCCCTTCCTAGATATCTATCTATCTATCTATATATATATATATATCTATATCTTTACTTAAGAGTGAGTATTACCTAGTCTGTATTCTATTAAACAGCGTTATATATGCATTTCTATATCATAACCAGCTGGCAAAATGTTTAGCCTTTATAATAGTTATGCAAAATTTTCCTAATAAGATAGCATCATATGTAAGATTTAAAAGACTCTGCTTAAAGTTTACAGGTATGCCTGGTGGTCCTCACAAATGCCACTCAAAACAAGTACAATTCCTACATGGGGATAGAGTTCACAAGTTCCCAATTACAAAATTCTAATTTGGTTCAGACGAATCTTGATGGTAGGCTAGGCACCCCGAACACGCTCGCTACTTGGAAAGAAAACATCAGAGAAACAAGAATTTATGAGCTACAATGCTCAGTGAGTAACTAACTAAAGAATAAGCTCAATAAAACATAACTACAATTATTTGTATGAACTGCCTGATCATGCTTCATCACTTGTAAATGACCATAACTTGTAAATAATTATCATTACGTAAATGGATATCTTTGCATTGAACCTTGGTTGAGGCGGAGCGAACTTAACACACTCAACGTCAATAAGCCTTAGCTATGTGGAATAATCTCAACACATCAGCGTTAGATGTCTTTTATTCTGCTTAAAAGTCTGTCTGATCTCGGGCTGCCTGTGTACCTTCTCATGTCCTTCGGTACTAGGGTCCCAGGGAAATACTCAATCACCGTCTTTATATCCTTTGGTGAGAGTTTCGTAGAAATACTAGGGCTGCCCATATGCTTTCACATGTTCTTCAGCATTGGGTCCCATTCAAATCTTTCTACTGCACAGACATGCACAATACTTTATCATAATTTAACTAAAATCATGATATCTCAGAATTCTCAGAACATTTATCTAGCAACTAGCTTGGTAAAATTTAGAACATTATTTAATACATTATCAGGCTCTATCTCACATATAAGGAATGTGCTAGTTTCATACATAGAAGTACACTTCAACTCATGCTTCAAAGATATTATTAAGCATATAGGAAATAATATTCAAGTTAGCTTATCTCAAGGTTTAAAGTCACTCACAACTCTTTTTAGGCCTTGGGTGGATTATACGCCTTTCCTATCTCCTCTTGGCCTGAAATAAATACTTTCCCTTGTTATACTTCTTTTCCATTCACTTTAACATAAACAACTTATCATATGCACAATGTTTATAGTTCATCATGCGGTTAGGCTTTCATTGATTTATTCTCAAGCCTTAAACACTAAAGCTATTACTACAAGCTGTTCCTTACCCTTCTGTTATACCTTAATTTCAAGAAAAATTTGGGTGCAACTCACTTCTTCTGCTACACCAACGTTTTGAGCCTTACCTTCTCCTTAACAAAGCCGACTGTTGCAGCTTTGGTGTCTCTGATTCATCCCTGCTAAAAACACATTTCCAGTCTAAACTAAGATTTCTTCCCTTCTACAAACTTGTAAAGAATTAAGTTCCATAGCTTACCTCAAAGTTTCAAGGCTTAACTCTTTTTCGTTCTCCAGTTATTCCAAAATCACTCCGCATTACTCCAGATTGCCTAACAATTCTGTAATTGCTGCTTTTACCTAAAGATTCACATGATTAACTTCAATTTCAGCTTTACCATCCTTCATAAGACTTGTTAGGAATTATGTTAACTTACTGACCTCAAAATTTCAGCCCTAAACTTGGCTTCCTCGATTCGTTCTACTCCGAACATCAACCACTGTTCAGTCTATGCGACTACAATCAATCTTCTGTTCCAGCTCTGATTTCAGCACCAAAGCGAGTAGAATTCCGCCCAAAATCTACAAGAACACCTTCCTCTTGTGGTTTGTCTAAAAAAAGGAACTGACTTAAGCTTTCGAAAGTGTCTAAAAATGATTAAACATTTAATTAATTCACATATATATACTACCGACTTAACCCTCACAAGCACCAAGATTTATGTTGCCGACTTACCCCTCACCCGCAGGCTAGCGCAGGGTCCTCTCTTCGATGCAAGGCACTCATGTAAAAATTCTCCTCCAACGCCTTCAGCAACTAACCACACTCAGCGCATGGTGCTCCCAACGCCTCCTACTTTCGACGCATGCAACTCAGTCATTCACACCACTAACTTCGTCGCATCAAGACAGTTCTGTCTTCAACGCAGAGTGACTTCAACGCATGGTTCAAGCATATTTCTTCCCCTGCCAACGATCACTTATCCTTCGACGGGGGCAGCTACTTCAGCTCACAACCCTTCGTGATTCAATCAACAATGCATGGTTTCTCAAATAATTCAACTTTCCTCTTCATTCACCAACGCATAGTCTTGGCCAACACGGCCAACATTTTGCTCTCCAAAAATTTTTGCTCTCATTCTCGGCTACTTTTCCTCTAGCAACGCATGGCCTCAATCTCATTGCTTCTCCCCAACACTTGGTATTATAAGTCAGTGCTTACAGCGCTGCCGCGGAGCTAAAACCCGAGAGCAAACTTTTCTGAACGCAGCCCTAGCGCCGCGGCGCTCTCTAACAACGTCGCGGCGCCATTCCAAAACCTTCAATAGCGCCGCGGTGCCAATTTTTCTTAAATGAAAATTTTTATTTTTGGTAAGTTTTTGGGCGGCCAAACTCTATAAATCTCAGCAGCCCTAATCATCAAATCAAATCAAGGAAGTTGCAGACCTAAAGAGACACAAAAAAGATAGAATTGAGGGAGAGTTCAAAGAGTGAGTTAGTTGCAAGGAGGAGGAAAAGAGTTCGAGATAGTCGCGGTGCCCTTCGAATTCTGACGTGAGAGCCAAGGAGATCGTGAAGGTGCTACCTCAATCAAGACCCTCTTTTCAGTAGAGTTTTCCTTCTTTACACTCTTTCTTTGTTTATTTTGCTTAAACATGTTGCTCCAAGCTATGAGTGACTAAATTTTTTAGTTTTAGGGTTTTGATGAATTGTTTATGAATTTATGTTGATCTTGTAGACTTTCATGGTTTTGTTGGAATGATTATGCTTTTCATTGTTATTGTGTTTAATTCTTGTGGATTAGCCATCTTCACACGTTAGGTTAGATGTATGATTGAGAGATTGTATGTTTAACTTGATCTATAACAATGAATTGTTGTTAATCTATCACGAGAGTAGTTAGGTTGACAATAAAAGTTGCTAAAGACTATTTTTAATGCCATGTAATTTTGTATTGGTTTTAAGAGATTAATAATCAATCGAGTTGCATGAGAAAGGGTTGTTTTTGAGAGAAAATAACTTGGAATTAAGTTTCTAAACTTAGGCATATGAATGACAATAAAATCCATGAAATTTATAATATTGCATGATGAAATAAACAAGGATTCATTACCCTAGAACTACTCTCTTTGATTCTCGTGTTTCTCACTTTAATACTTTTCTTGTTTGATTTGTATTTTCCATAACTCATAATTTTCAATTCCAATCCTCAAATAAAATTGATTCAACTTTAGAATAGCTAAGTAACTTGAACCTTCACAATTGGATCTCCAATGGAACGATATTCAGACTTAACCATCTTATATTATAACTTGACCCGTACACTTGCGGTTAACACTAAAAGTGCGCATCAGAGAAGCAACCCTCATGTTCACAACCAAGGTACTCAAGGGCATCAGCCATAAAAAAACCAGTCAGCAAACGCATCATCATCATCCATGGAAGCTCTACTACGGGAATATATCAGTAAAAATGATGCGATGCTCCAAAGTCAGGCTACTGCAATTCGCAATTTAGAAGTTCAAATGGGACAAATTGCAGGTGAGCTAAAAAATAGACCTCAAGGAGCATTGCCAAGTAATACCGAAGCCCCACAAGGCAACGGTAAAGAACAATGTCAAGATGTGACATTGAGGAGTGGGAAAACTCTTCCCACTGAGACGCAAGACCAGAGGATGCAAGGAAACCTCCGACGCAAGACCATACAATCTCCGACAGCAGCTGGGTAAGCCCAATTCAGTGTGTACCGAAGAAGGGGGGATGACTGTGATTACGAACAGTAAAAATGAGCTGATACCAACACGAACGATCACTGGTTGGCGCATCTGTATGGACTATCGCAAGTTGAACGCGGCGACAAGGAAAGATCACTTCCCATTGCCATTCATCAACCAGATGCCAGATAGGCTAGCAGGAAATGAATTCTTCTACTTCCTTGACGGATATTTTGGCTATAACCAGATCATGATAGCTCTGAAAGATCAAGAGAAGACAACGTTCATATGCCCATATGGCACCTTTGCGTTCAGACGCATGCCATTCGGGTTATGTAACGCACCGAGAACATTCCAAAGGTGCATGATGGCGATATTTTCCGAATATCTAGAACATTCAATAGAGGTGTTTATGGACGACTTCTCAGTATTTGGGGAATCATACGATGAATGCTTGGCCAACCTGGAACGAGTATTAAAGAAATGCGAAGACACAAACCTAGTCCTCAATTGGGAGAAATGCCACTTCATGGTCATGGAAGGTATTGTGTTGGGACATAAGATTTCTAAGGTTGGACTTGAAGTTGATCAAGCAAAAATAGATGCGATAGCCAAACTGCCAGCCCCCACAAATGTAAAGACTTTGCGAAGCTTCCTAGGCCATGCGGGCTTTTATTAAAAGATTCATCAAAAGATTTTCGCAAGTCGCAAAACCACTGAGCACGCTACTGGAAGCTAATAGGGAGTTCAACTTTGATAACGCATGTCTGCATGCGTTTGAGTCTTTAAAGCAGGCCTTAATCTCAGCACCAGTTTTAGTTGCATCAGACTGGTCTCTCCCATTTGAGCTGATGTGCAACACAAGCAACCATGCAGTGGGAGCAGTGCTGGGGCAAATGAAAGAGAAAATCATGCACCCGATCTTTTATGCCAGTAAAACATTGAACACTGCTCAAGAGAACTACACTACTACTGAGAAGGAAATGTTAGCCGTAGTCTTTGCGATTGACAAATTTAGGGCATATTTGGTAGGGTCAAAGGTGACAATCTATACTCATCATTCTGCGATCAAGTATTTCATGGCGAAAAAGGACGCAAAGCCTAGACTCATCCGATGGATCTTATTATTACAAGAATTTGATTTGGAGATCAAAGATAGGAAGGGAATCGAGAATCAAGTTGCGGACCACCTATCTCGATTGGAAAAAAAAGAGGTCCAAGAAAGTTGGAGTGTTATAGAGGAGCGGTTCCCAGAGGAGCACATCATGAACGCAGAAGAGTCAGGAACCGTGGTATGCAGACATAGTGAATTATTTGGTCTGCAACCAATGGCCTGAAGATTTCAACGCTCAATAAAGGAAGAGGCTCCGACACGAAAGTAAGTTCTACTGCTGGGATGAGTCATATCTATACAGACTTGGCCCGGACCACATCCTGAGTCGATGCGTTCCAGAATATGAAACGCATAGCATTCTGCGAAGCTGTCATGAAGCACCTTACGGAGGACACGTCGGGGGATAAAGAACAGCTGCGAAGGTATTGCAGAGTGGGTATTTCTGGCCCACATTATTCAAAGATGCAAGGGCATATGCTGTAGCTTGCGATCGTTGTCAGAGAATAGGCAACATTTCCAACCGAAATGAGATGCCTTGAACTCAATCCTGGAAGTTGAGTTGTTCGACGTATGGGGAATCGATTTTATGGGACCATTCCCTCCATCTTGCGGTAATCAATACATCCTAGTAGCGGTCGACTACGTATCAAAATGGGTTGAAGCAGTGGCCTGTGCGAAGAACGACGCAAGCATGGTGTCCAAGTTCTTAAAGAGACAAATATTTTCTCGATTTGGGACACCAAGGGCGATAATTAGTGATGAAGGTACACATTTTATAAATCGCATAATCACTAACTTATTGACAAAATTTAATGTCTTGCACAGGGTAGCAAGTGCCTATCACCCACAGACAAATGGCCAAACTGAAATAACAAATAGGGAGATTAAGTCCATACTTGAAAAAGTTGTGAGTACATCAAGGAAAGATTGGACGGAGAGATTAGACGAAGCTCTCTGGGCATACAGAACGGCATTTAAAACACCCATAGGCATGTCACCCTATGCGTTAGTGTTCAGAAAAGCATCCCATCTCTCGTTAGAGCTGGAGCACAAGGCCATATGGGCCATGAAGAAGCTCAATCTAGACCAGGACGCAACGGGTGAAGCAAGAAAGCTTCAATTAAACGAACTCATGGAGTGGAGACATTCAGCTTACGAAAATGCAAAGATGTATAAAGAAAGGACCACAAAATGGCACGACAAAAATATCAGTAAGAAAATGCTATACGTCGGCCAGAAGGTCCTATTATTTATGTCACACCCCTTCCCGAACTACCCTCTTGTAGCCCGAGACGAAGCGTGAGGACAGCAGTCATCGACCCTATTATCGACTTCCACTTTCAAACTTCCCTTATGCCTATTTAACCACTCTTCCTAGGATGGCGATACCATTAACTGTTGACAAACCTCGACTTCGATCAGCAACGGGAACTGTCATGCTACCTGAAAAATGGAAAACATATGAAAGAGTGAGCTAAAAGCCCAATGAGTGACAGATTTTGTAAAACTATCTTCAGTTCGAATGAGGCATGTTCAAATTATTGTACACCAAAGTCATAAAACATGGATTCAAATCATCATTACCGTAAAATCGTACTTTCCAACTTCTTAGTCAAATAACATAAGTACGTTCCAGAATAGACATGAAATCAATTTGTTCTTTAAAAATTTCCCTTAGTTGAGATAGAGCAAAACTCAATGCTCTCAACGTCGAAAACATCTTTAGTTGGGGTGGAGCAAGACTCAACACACCCAACGTCGAAATCATTCCTGGCTAGATGCGGAGCAGAACTCGATGCACCAGCAATATCAACTTCTATGTGCATTTACGAATATGGCAGGTTGCCCAAGTACCTTCTCCATGTCCCTCAGTACTGCGTCCCGGGGAAACTCACATGCCTTCTTGTCACACCCCCTCCCAGATTACCCTCTTAACCCAGGAGTAGGTGCAACCTATACATATATGCGTTATCTTGTATACTGAAGCATAGTTGAAAACCTAATCAAATGTACAAACTTCTATACTGATGAGAACATTATAAGGTAATCACAAGTTATACATAAGGTTTCTCAGCACTATAATTTATCATACAGGTGTATTTGTTCGGTATATGTTTCAAAACCCCACACTCGTTATGCCACAGTGCTCATATACAACAAAATATATGCTTAGATTGGGTATTTACAACTATCTCAGAGTACTAAAGCCAAGTAAGCCCAGACGAGGATCTTCTGTAGGCTAGGCGT
The DNA here is from genome assembly GCA_031780015.1 of Citrullus colocynthis. Taxonomy (NCBI): domain Eukaryota; kingdom Viridiplantae; phylum Streptophyta; class Magnoliopsida; order Cucurbitales; family Cucurbitaceae; genus Citrullus; species Citrullus colocynthis. Next base: position 1,573,935 of record QLSR01000104.1, on the reverse strand, counting down.
CTTGGACACGCTCACTACCTGAAACAAACAACAATAAACAAAAGGCGTGAGCTTAAGCTCAGTGAGTGACTAAATTATCAGTTACAATTCAATCCTCGAATTCATGCTGATCATAAAACTACTATATAGCTTACTAGTACAATTTACTGGGCCACTCGTGACATTTAACAAGGAAACATAAACATTTATCTAATGAATGGTAGAGCAAAGCTCAACGCTCTTAACCTCATACTTCGACTGCTAGTATTCATATATTCATACGCCTTCACATTTAGTCCCTCAGCGTTTCGACTTTCAAGTGCTTTCTCATATTGTCCCTCAGCACTGAGTCTCAATATTAAATCACTCCTCAAGTGCCTTCACTCATGGTCCCTCAGCACTGAGCCATCATACACTGGTTTCTATATGCCTTCTCACGAGGTCCCTCGACATTAGAAACTATCTCAGTCAATCTTACTAATGCCTTCACTCATGGTCCCTCAGAACTATGTATCATATATCTCCATAGGCCTTCACACATGGTCCTTCGGCCATGGTTTGCATTTAAATAGCACACATACAGGAATTCACCTAGTATATATTCTCTTCCACTTGTACATTAATAACGATAATCTTTGGACAATTTGAGAGTCACTCACTGTTTGTCTTAGGCCCCGAGTGGATTGTATGTTTTTTCGAGCTCTTCTTGGCCTGTAAAACACATTTCTCATATTAGGTTTCCTTTGACTCCTTTTTCAAATTATTAGGTATGCATGTTAATAACTAACGATACTCTATGTCATTAGCGAGACTACCAGCGAGATTCACACTACTGGGTGCTGCACTAGCAAAATTGGAGTGAATTAGACTAGCGATATCATCTTAAGGAGTGATACCTAGCGAGACTTCAGCGAGAATTGTGAGATGCAGAGCCCTTTGCGTTTATTAGCGACACTCTCCCGCTCCTTAGCAATATCATTGTCTAGCGACACTTAATTTCACAGTTTCCTTCCTTCCCTTCAAACTTCTTCCTTTATCCTGCTAAAAACCATATTACAGCCAAAATCAAAACTTCCTTCATTCTACAATCTTGTAAAGTAGTGAGTTCTCTAACTTACCTCAAAATTTCAGGCCATGATTCATCTTCATTTGAGACTTATTCCCAAATAACTTCGGTTGTCCTGCTTTGCTTAACAGTTCAACTCCGCTTACTTCTTCCTAGAGATTAACAGATTTTCGCTCGGTTTTAGCTTACACATCCCTCATGGAAGTTGCTAAGAATTGATTCAACTTACTTACCTCAAAATTTCAGTTCTTGCTTGTCACACCCCCTCCCAGATTACCCTCTTAACCTAGGAGTAGGTGTAACCTATACATATATGCGTTATCCTGTATATTGAAGCATAATTGAAAACCTTATCAAATGTACAAACTTCTATATTGATGAAAACATCATAGGGTAATCATAAGTTATACTTAAGATTTCTCAGCAAATAGTTTATTATACTAGTGTATTTGTTCAGCATAAGTTACAAACCCCTCACTCGTTAGTCCACAGTGATCTCATACGACAAAATATGTGCTTAGACTAAGTATTTACAACTATCCTAGAGTACTAAAACTAGGTAAGCCCAGACGAGAAACTTCTGTAGGCTAGGCGTCCCAGACATGCTAGCTACCTGAAACAAACAACAATAAACAAAAGCGTGAGCTTATGCTCAGTGAGTGACTAAATTATCAGTTTCAATTTAATCCTCGAATTCATGCTGATTATAGAACTACTATATAGCTTACTCATACTTCAACTGCTAGTATTCATATATTCATACGCCTTCACATTTAGTCCCTCGGCGTTACAACTTTCAAGTGCTTTCTCATATTGTCCCTCAGCACTGAATTTCAATATTAAATCACCCCTCAAGTGCCTTCACTCATGGTCCCTCAGCACTGAGCCATCATATACTGGTTTCTATATGCCTTCTCACAAGGTCCCTCGGCATTAGAAACTATCTCAGTTAATCTTACTAGTGCCTTCACTCATGGTCCCTCAGCACTATGTATTATATATCTCCATAGGCCTTCACTCAAGGTCCTTCGGCCATAGTTTGCATTTGCATAGCACTCATACGGAAATTTACCTAATGTATATTCATTTCCACTTGTACATTAGTAACGACAATCTTTGAATAATTGAGAGTCACTCACAGTTTGTCTTCAAGCGGATTGTATGCTTTCCCTAGTTCTTCTTGGCCTGTAAAACACAATTCTCATATTAGATTTCCTTTGAACTCCTTTTTCATAATCATTTAGTATGCATATCAATAACTAGCGATACTCTATGTCACTATCGAGACTACCAATGACACCCATACTTCTGGGTACAGCACTAGCGAAACCATTAGCGATACTAGATTTCATTACATGCCATTAGCGATACTAGGATAAGCAAGACTAGCGATACTCACCTGATCAGCGATATCCAGCAAGACCTAGCGAGAATTGTGAGACACAAGGCTTCTAGCAATCACCCACGTTACCTGTCTCGCTTCTCACGCTTAATTTTTAGTGTTACTTATGTTCCACAGTTCTGCCTTCCCTCTTTTCCTTTTGTACTTCACTGCTGTCGATTAAAAGTTATAGTTCCAGCCAAAATTAGAACTTCTTTCCTTCTACAAACTTGTAGAGTAATATGTCTTCTAGCTTACCTCAAATTTTCGTAGCTTAACTCGTACTCGTTCGTCAGATATTGAAGGATTTCTCCGCACTACAACAAATTGCACAGAAATTTCTTATTAGTCATTTCCAGTTGAAAGTTTACATGTTTCTAATCCATTTCAACTCAAACATCCTTCATAAAAGTTGTTCAGAATTGAGTTAACTTACTAACCTTAAAATTTCAGCCTTAGACTCAATCTCTTGGATTTGTTTTACTCCAAACATCCAATACTATCCGGCTTATGCATCCGCTGATATCATGCTGTTCCAGCTTAGATTTCGATATCAAAACGAGTAAAATTCTATCTGAAATCTACAAGAACACCGTTTTCTTCCTTCCTTGTAGTTTATTTGAGAAATGGAACCGACTTAAGTTCCTCGAAAATGTCTAGAAATGATTAGTTATTCAAGCTGCTCACCTATATATATATTGCCGACTTAACTTTCTGGTGCAGGCTGGTGCAGGGTTCTCACTTCGACGCAAGGCACTCATGTCGAAAACCTCCTCCAACGCCTTCAGCAACCATCCACACATATCGCATGGCACCCTCAACGCCTCCTACTTTCGATGCATACAACTCAGTCATTCACAACACTATCTTCGTCGCATTGAAACCACTTGGTCTTCGACGCAGAGTGACTTCAGCGCATGGCCTCTCAGCGCATGGCCTCCAATGCATAGTGGTGCAAGCACATTTCTTCCCCCGCCAATGATCACTTATCCTCCAACGCGGGTAGCTTCTCCAGCTCACAACCCTTCATGATCCCATCAACAACGCTTTGCCACTGAAAGAGTTCAACTATCCTCTTCATTCCCCAACGCATAATCTTGGCCAACACTTAGCCAAAATTTTGCTCTCATTCTTAGCTACTATTCCCTTAACAACGTATAACTACATTTCACTTGTTTGTCTCCACACTTAGGATTATAAGTCAGTGCTTACAATTTACTATCCCCATTTTAAGAATTTCGTCCTTGAAATTCAGATAAGTCACTGTAAGAAAAGGTGAGGATACTTCATTTTCATTTGCTTTTCACTTTCACACGTCGCTTCTTCTACTTGATGATTCCTCCATAAAACCTTAACAAGTGGTATCGTTTTTGTTGTTAACACTTGTTCCTTTCGATCAAGAATTTGCACAGGTTCTTTTTCACAAGATAAATCTTCATTTACATGAATAGGTTGAGCCTCCAACACATGTGTAGGATTTGGAATGTATTTTCTCAGTAGAGAAACATGAAATACATCATGTATTTTAGACAATCCCATAGGTAACGCCAACCGATAAGCCGACGGTCCTATGCGTTCCAGAATCTCATAAGGCCCAATATATCTTGGACTCAACTTTCCCTTCCTTCCAAACCTCAAAATTCCTTTCCAGGGAGATAACTTCAAGAAAACTTTATCACCAACTTCAAATTCTAAATCTCGACGCCTCTTATCAGCGTAGCTTTTCTGCCTATCTTGTGCAGTCTTCAACCTTTCTCTTATGAATTTCACATTCTTAGATGTAGTTTGGACTAATTCTGGTCCCATTAACTTCCTTTCTCCTACTTCACCCCAACATATAAGAGTTGCCATACAATGCCTCATAGGGTGCCATTCCAATACTAGAATGATAACTATTATTATATGCAAACTCCATCAAAGACAATTGAGTATCCCAGCTTCCTCTAAACTGCAATACACAAGCACGCAACATATCCTCTAGAGTCTGAATCGTTCTTTCTGATTGTCCATTAGTTTGAGGATGAAAAGTTGTACTAAACTTAAGTTTAGCTCCCAATGCATGCTGTAAACTCGGCCAAAACTTAGATGTGAACCTTGGGTCTCTATCAGAAATAATAGACACAGGAGCTCCATACTGACTTACTATTTTATCAACATACAGTTTGGCCAGTTTATCTAAAGTAAAAGTCACTTTAACTGGTAAGAATCGGGCAGTTTTAGTAAATCTATCAACTATCACCCATATTTCATCATACCCATTTGGAGTTTTAGGAAGACCAAATAAGAAATCCATCGTGATATGTTCCCATTTCCACTCAGGTATGGGGAGTGGTTTTAAAAGTCCACCAGGTCTTTGTCTTTCTAGCTTTACTTGCTGACATATCAAACAACTTGCTACGCATTCAGCAATTTCCTGTTTCATTCTTGGCCACCAATAATATGCCCTCAAGGTCTTGTACATCTTTGTACTACCAGGATGCATTGCATAAGCAGAACTATGAGCTTCCTCTAGTATAGTATTTTTCAAGATCAAGTCATTTGGGACACATAATCTTCCTTGTTTCATTAAAGCTCCATCACTTCTTATTTCAAAATCTGTTCTTTGGTTTAGATTTACCTCCTCTACCATCTTCTTGAGTACATAATCTTCATTTGTTTGCTAACAATCTCACTCATCAAAGTAGGTCTTACCTGGAAGTGTGCAAGGAAACCTCCCAACTTATCTACCGATAAAGATGCATTTGAACTCTTTAACTCCTTCGTCAATTCTGCACTAATAGTATTCAATGAAGTCTTGGCTTGTCTCGACTTTCTACTCAACGTGTCAGCTACAACGTTAGCCTTTCCTGGATGATAATTTATAGTGCAATTGTAATCCTTGATCAGTTCCAACCATCTCCTTTGTCTCATATTAAGTTCTTTCTGGTCAAAGATGTATTTCAAACTTTTGTGATCCGTATAGATATGGCTCTTCTCTCCAAACAAATAGTGCCGCCATATCTTTAGTGCTAACACTATCGCTGCCAGTTCCAGGTCGTGGGTAGGATAGTTAACCTCATGTGGCCTCAACTGCCTAGAGGTATAGGCTATAACTCTACCTTCCTGCATCAGTACACAACCTAGCCCTTGATGAGAGGCATCACAATACACTTCAAACTCCTTTCCCGACTCTGGTAGTACTAAAATAGGTGTCGTTACCAATCTGGTCTTTAATTCTTGGAACCTTTGTTCACAATCTTCATGCCACTCAAATTTAGTATTCTTTTTAGTCAAGTGGGTCATGGCAATGCTATCTTAGAAAATCCTTGCACAAAATGCCGATAATATCCTGCAAGTCCCAGAAAACTACGAACCTCTGATACAGTCTTTGGTTGTTCCCACTTGGTAATTGCTTCACTCTCCTTCAAACACCGATTGGTGTTCAAGTCCATCAGCAACAATCAAGCTTCTGGTTCCAGCTTCAAAATCATCACGAAACTGATCTGATTTCTACTCAAATTCTATTCAAGTACTTTCTTCTACCTCTACTCATTGTTTATCTAAGAAATAGAGTTAATCTGAGTTCGAAACTGTATCCAAAAGGCTTAATTATTCGATGCACTCCTTTATATGTCAATATAAATCACCAACTTACCAGCTCTAACTTCATCCTCCTTCTAGAATTAGCCAGCGCCACCTTCCACGGATGGCTTTGGCAACGCATAGTCTCCACTTACTATGCCATTGATTGCTTCACGCCGGATAACTGATTACCGCATGGCCCCCTCGGCCACTTTTCTATGTCCGACGCATACCATTCTTCAACGCATAGCGATGCCAACTTCTAGCATATAGTAGCCTTCAACGCATACTTCTATTAACGCATATGGCACCTTCTCCCTTCACATCTTTCTCCTCGCCGAGTTGCCCTCTTTAACACATGCTTATCAGCAGAAACTCTTGTCAATCTTAAATATCCCTCAACGCATGGTCATTCATTGCATGGCCAACACTTAACCATTTTCACTCTCCCCCAACTTAGCAAATTTTCTTTACTTACTTGCCCCATAATTTCTTTTTACTTGCTTTCTCTTAATAACAAGTACGGGGCTTACACTTCTCATGTCCTTCAGCATTGAGTCTCCTCTAAAACATTTTAGAAACCAACATTTCACATAACTAGTTCATATGAAACCTTTCATGAAAAATAAGATATTCCTCGGTAAACTACATTTCACAACATGCTTTTCAACGACTTATAGAAAACAATAAGACATGCCTTGAGAACTAAATAAATTCAAGTATTATGCTTTTCAAATAAACACTTTTCCTCAAATCGTAGCTTAGAATAAAATCAGAATAACATTTCCAATAAAACATTTTTAAAGAAAGAAAAGTGTCACTCACTAAACACTTAGGGATAGTTTCTCCTCTATCTCGAGCTTCTTGGACGTAGCGTTCTAACCCTGGAACGTAAGGCCTTATATTCCACTGGCAGCTCGGTTCGTCGCAACCCTGCCCTTGGACTCAAGGTTAATAGCTAACGCAAGGTGCTTCCCAACTCTTCTTTACTTCTCTCTTTGGATGCGTCGACCGTGCAAGGTCCGACTTGGACACATTGTTCACCTTGAACGCATCATTCATCTTAAACGTAAAACAACTTCTTTAACACAAAATATAACTAAGATGTCAAAATATCTTCTCTTTTGGCTGCAGACTTCTACTACGGACGTAAGAATTCCTTCTCTCTTTCAAGAATTCTCACTTCAGCATCATTCGTCACTCCTTTCCTCTCAAAGTCCTATTTATAGCTTTGGAGTAAATGGCTGGTCATACTACTCCTCTCTTTCTGCTACTTGTTTCCACATGTCACGCTGCAACTTAACCAACCATGTATTTATCCAAGCGCCACCTTGCATGCAATACTTAACATGCCTTCTAACACCTCCCGCTTATAAGGTGTCAACTTTATATGAAGCCACCTAGCCTTTATAAGCTTATCTCATATGCCCAACATATTCTAATATACAAACTATTCATTCAATCTTACTGCCCCTATGCGTCCACTGAATTTCCTTTAAGGTTTTAGCTTCATTGTTTACTTCCTTTATTCTTCGCCATAATACCTTTGAACCCGTTTCTCCATCGCTTACTACCAGGCGTCAATGTCCCAAACGATCATTACAACCTTACCGCATCGCACCATGAGTCCAACTTCCTTCCCTTTAAGCTCTTAGTTACATCCTATACGTTTACCCGAAATCAAAGTTATATTTCCATTTACCATAGAATTTAGCTCCTCAATGCGTAGTGCATAGCAACCCTTCGATCATAATTACCTTAAACACTAAATGTCCTTATTTTTGGCATAGACTTCTTTATCAATACCAAAATTCTTACTAACGCATAATAAACCTTCAATGCATGCTGCTCAAGCCTTACGGTTCTTTGGTTTCTCTTTTCTTTCTAGCTTAAAACCCTCCAAAAAAACTAATCCTATAACTTGTTAATTTCGAAGACTAAGTGTGAGCCATGCATTTCCTCTTTTTCCTAATTCTTGTTTCCTTTTCAAAATTCAATATCAAATTCCCTCTAAATTAAAGTACCACACTTTAACGCTTTACCACCTATGCATTAACCGGACTATGCTTAAAATACATCTATGCCTTCAATCCTTCATTCTCTCTTAGTGCAATATCCATTCTTTTCCTAATATCATGCGTTCAACTAGTCTTACTTCTTTTCTTACTTTTTTTTTTCTTACTAGCCATCTTAAGAACTTTAAGTTTACAATTTAACTCAAGGTTGCATTTATTTCCAGGTAAGCTGAAGTCTCGCTGGTCTGGACCATTCATAATCGAGGAAGTGTTTCCGCATGGTGCTGTCAAGCTAACAAATGAAGACGGAACTACCTCCTTCAAGGTCAATGGACAAAAGGTAAAACCCTACCACATTGGAGAGCTGGAAATCGACAAAACCTCCATTGCCTTACGCGAGTGTAATAACTGAGCTTGCGTTGAAAGGTCCCTACGTTGCTAAACGCCTACTTTTCCAGGGACGTTTTCTTTTACTCTTGCCTGTTCCTTTTTATTCATACTTGTATTAGTATTTATTTATTTTATTTTATTCTACTTCATTTTATTGTATTATTTTTTTCTTCTTTTGCTTTCTTTCTTCTATTCGCACTTTGTTTTTAGTATTTAATTCTCATTCTTTGAATTCAGTTTTAGGAGTAGTGTAAATTAAATAAGCATGGAATTATGCGTCGAGCTTCAATGCAAACTTTGATTTCACCGCATACTCTGCCATTCATGCTGCGTCTAACGCATAAGTGAACTGAGAACCATGCGTTCATCAGTTATGCGTTTATCAATTAAAGGAATGCGTTTGAGAAAGAGCAAATCGGGGAACGCATGCGTCTTTTGAGTTGATGCGTTTTCCCAGAAGCACTCGAGTGCTTATTTGCATCATTAGCCGCCCATCACACTTGATAGGTATGCGGCTCAATAAATCTGCCTGGATCAGTGGGATTTCGGATATCGCGTATCTGCATTTATTACCTATGGCTTAATTAGCCCTTTATCAACACGATTCGATTTTCCATTTTCCATTCAAAACCTTCATCTCTCAAACCTCCGGCGATTTGAATTCTTCGCACCCTTGTCTATGTCTAGCCAATCAGACTCCCAAAACCAAGAACACTTCGCCAGTGACGTTTCCTCAATATCTTCCTATAATACCTAGTATTCAACCCCATCTTTTTCTTCATCCGAACCGCGACCAGTCCCCGAGGTATTTCCTAACCCCCAAGCACCATTTTTCTCTTCACCACTATTCCGACCCACCCGACCTGTGAGGCCTTTCGCTTTTTCGGTCCGCCCTAGACCTCCAAACCCCAGCCCACCATTTATCCCAACTTTCTCGGCGTCACAAATCAGGGGTAGTGCCCAAAGACCGCTTGTAACCCCATTTTTCCGACCATTTGTCAGACCTCCAGTCCGTCCACCAATAGTCCATCTTGACTCAAACGACTGCGTGGAAGTCCTGAACATTTAAACCTTGAGCCGAGTCGACCCGGCACCCACTCCAAAACCCAAAAGCAAAGTCAAGTCCTGCATTCCAAAGCACAGAATGAAGAATGTTAAGGAGTTTTCCGCCGCAAACTTCAATGCCAGAAACCAACGTCTAAGCACGGAAAACTCCAAAGCCGAGCAACTGGGTCCTGGAACGGTTCACGATGAAGCTAGTACACTGTATGGAAGCAGTGAAATCCGCCGCAAAGACGAGCGAAATGTGTTCGGCGATATCCTCAAGAGGATTGCTCAAGAGAAAAGAGACGCAAAGGCGGAGGATGACGGGGAGGTCAACCAGCCTTTGCCTTCATCAAGACACCCCAGCACAAGAGGGACTGATGAAGTAGGGGGAGGAGTAGAAGAAGATGTGGTTGTGGAAGAAGGGGAAGTGAACTCTGCGCATTCCCCAGACGAATGGATTGCACACATTTTCAACGGCCTGCGGGACCCGTTTGAAGCATGCGTTTAGATGCAAGATGGGAATCACCCTCACCGATAAAAGAGGACCAGAGTCAGCCAAAAGAGACTCGGGAGGGTGAAGAGACTGGAGGAAATAAGGAAGGAGACACCGCCTACAGCAAGGAGGTCGTAGGCGAGCCATTCAAAACGCATGGGTTAGTCCCTGCATCTATCAGTCCTGAGGAGATGACCCTTGACTCCAATGAAGGACCTATAAAAGCAGTTGTGATGGCCATAGAGGCCAAGAGAAGAAGAGAAGAAGAAGAAGAAGTGGTACCCCTAATAAGGAAGAAAAGGGTATCACAAGAAACTGCCAAGGATGAAGAGCCGAAAAACGCAGAGCAAGGAGACGGTCCTTAGTCCCCGATTGCGGCAACATCCTTTGATCGGCTGGCAGAAAAGATGAATAAGGAAAGGGCCAAGTTGAGGAAAGAGCTTAGGGCCCTAAGAAAAGGAGCGGAGAAAATTGCTAAGGACGCATTGTCCAGTAAAAAGGTGCACAGGGTAGTGCAACCTGAGGAAGAATGGGAAACGCAAGGCCTTCCTGATCATCAAATTGACGAAGTCGCTATGGCATTAGAGGAGAAAATGAGGGAAGAAGAAAGAATAGAAAAGGCAGCTGAGGAGCTTGAGAGAGAGCTGCAAATAGAAGAAGATGAGGAGTTGGCTGCACGAATAAATGCCCAAGAGGAGAGGGAGGGTAAGAAGAAAAAAAAGAAGAAAAGTAGGCACCACTCGCCTACAAGGAAGGAACGCATAGGGGAGGATGCGTTAGAGGAGCAAGGTGTCAGCACCTTAAGAAAGAAGAAAAAGAAAGAAAAAGAGGAGTCAGTCACCAAACTCCCAGGCATTCACCAAGAGAAACGCAAAGGGAAGGAGAAACTGACTGACGTTCCAACTGAAGTGGCTAAGAACAAGAAAAAAACAGTGTATAAAATCCCTGCTAAGGCCAAACGAAAAGAGAAGGTGGCAGCTGCGTCACCAAAGAACGATGGAAAGGGGAGACGCAGGGCGTTCCTTGATTTATTGATGGAGGTGGGATTTTTTCCTAAAGAAGCCCTGTTGCCGCCGTATATCACTGAAATCATTGACTACCACGGTCAGAGAAATTTCCGTTCCAGCACTCCTTGGATCCAACCTAACTTAGTCCACAGCTTTTATAACGGACGCGTTGACGAAGAGGAGGACGTGGTAGTGGTTGAAGAAAATGAAGTCCCATTCAACGCAAGGGAAATAAACGTAATCTATAAGTTGAAGGACAACGCGGATGCGGAAGGAAACAAAATAATAGAATCAACTCCACCGAAGTTAATGGAAGAGACAATTCGAGTATTGGCGAAGCCTGGGACAAAGTGGGACGTATCACCCACAGGCATTAAAACTTTGCCTGCTAACAACCTACAGCCAGAGGCCAACCTGTGGGTATACTTGGTGAAGAAGCGGCTAATCCTCACGACGCATGAAAAAACAGTGTCAAGGGATCGGGTAATGGCAGCTTATTGCATTATGCGTCGCATCCCCCTTGATGTCGGATGCATAATTGTGGCGCAGATAAGAGGGGTCTTCAACAAACCAAGAGGCCAGCTTTTTTTCCCCTCACTTATCATGAACCTACGCCCCAATGCTGCCATCGGAGGGCAGACAGAAGTGTTAGACGCAGAGAAGATGATCGAAGTTAGTAGGGTAATCGCCTATAAGACTCTGCGTTGGTTGATGAGAGGATCGCAACATCTGCTAGAGCCTGCTAAGGCCATCAAAAGACCTCATCAACCGACTCAGTCACCTAAAGTGTCGCCTCCGAAGCCGCAAACGCAGAAGAAGGGGAAGTCATCCAAACTGAAACGCAAAACTGTGGCAAGTCCTGATGCCACCATTAGATCTTCCCCTTCCTCAAGTCCTTCATCCTCACTTCCAACAACCAAAAGAGAACCAACTCCACCTCTTCCTAAAACGCATCGCCCAAAACCTTCTCAACCTCAACCTTCCGAAAACCTATCTCCCCAATCTTCTCAATAAAAGTTGATGACTCACACTACGGGGATTTTGGCGTGACTACTATGCGTCCATCATCCCCTGCGTTTGATGAAACTCCATCAACTTCTTGCCCCTAGCCAAACCATCCTCAACCACAACCGCAACCTCAACCTCAAGAAGCCCAACTCGACCTCGACTGTGACAGTGCAAGCATACCTACAATGATCAATCTTGCGTCCAATAATGCATTCAATGAATATGTTAGCACATCAATAGATGGAACAGTTTCACTTCACATTGAATTATATTCAACAACTGTTTTTTATTCGACCGAAAGTCCCGCACCCTAACATTCCTGAATGCCTATAACATTCGTTTGTCTTCCCAATGCTGCAACCCCCTGCACCTGAGCAGAAATGCAAACCTGATGAAGACAAGTCAGATAGTTAAAATTTAGGGGTCTAGTTTGAGTTGTATCTTCTTTATAACTTTCCTTGCATTTATCTTCATCTCCAACTGTATGCGTTTGTGAGAAATGAATTAATATAATGAAAATTTCTTCATCGCATTGAAATTCTATTTACCTTTTTGTGTTGTCCCTGTATTGTAAATTCATTCTGAGTACATTTAATTATTCCTAAATTTTATCCTTGCGTTGAAAAGTTAGTCACTATGATGATAATCATGCTTACACTTTTTGTACACTCTTAAGCTAGATTACTTTCAAAGCGTCTGCATACTATTCCTTAGAAACGCAAACCTACTCTGAATGTATGCAAGCTGCCAATTCAAACCTCTCTTACAAAATTTTTCAACATAATCTTTGTTTACAATTTAAGCAATGAGGACCTTGCTACTCTCAAGTTTGGGGATGGAAGAGGTTTGAACTGTCAAAGATAAAAATATGAGGAACTTGATCCATTAAAAAAAAAAATCTTTTAAATGCAAAACTCCACTGACAAGACTATATTCGTCTTGTTAAGAGTTTAGGTGAAAACGACACTTGCTCGTAGTTGGCCGCTTTCATGTGGGTAATCGTAATCAGCGATGACGCATATATAAATAACAAACTCCAATCTCTAGTGAGGAAACCAAACTTAGATAAGAGTTAGTTGAGAAGGGCACTTGCTCGTAGTTTGCTGCCTCCATGCACCCCATAGTTGGTATGTCAGAAGGAAGGTGGGTAACCCTACTCGACGCATGGTTACTTATAAACAAATGAAAGAAAAAGGGACTTTATATCTTCATCTTTTCAGACTCAATGTTAAAAGAAGAAACAAAAATTTTGTGAATAATGAGTAAAGAATTTTGAAAAGAAAGCTTGCCGCATACAAATTAGACCCGTTGTAAAGAAAAAATATAGAGGTAGAGAAGTAATATAACTGACGGGTAACTGAATGAGTATAGCATTCTGAGAGACTAGTCAATACGTTGATAAAACTTTAGGGTTGATTGAAGTTTCTTAGATAGAAGTTATGCTTGAGGACAAGCATTTCTGTAAGTTTGAGGGTGTGGTAACTTGTATAAATACAAGTTATTATAGGTTTTTTCTTAGAAAAATAGAGAATAAATAGAGAATCATGCGACAATTGATGTTAAATTCTATTGAGAAATCTTTCTATGCGTTCTACTCTTGTAAATTGATGAAGATAATTATTTTATACCTTTTTGAGCCTAAAACGCATGTTTTAACACAGGATGATAGAACGCGAGCAACCTGTAGATTCTTAACGCAGGATTATGCGTTGGCAACCTGTGACGCGTTGACATCCGCTCAATGCAGGATGATGCGTTAGAATATATGGATACGTAGACATGAGTGAACGCATGAACCTAAAATCTTCATGGACGCATAACGACCAGAAACGCAAGGCAGCGGAAAATCATATCAGAATCTTGAGAGATTGTCGAAAGATTGACATGCATGATCTGTGGCTAAAGTTGTCACACCCCTTCCCGAACTACCCTCCTGTAGCCCGAGACGAAGCGTGAGGACAACAGTCATCGACCCTATTATCGACTTCCACTGTCGAACTTCCCTTATGCCTGTTTAACCACGCCTCCTAGGACGGCGATACCATTAACTCTTGACAAACCTCGACTTTGATCGGCAACGGGAACTGTCATGCTACCTGAGAAATGGAAAACATAAGAACGGGTGAGCTAAAAGCCCAGTGAGTGACAAATTTTGTAAAACTATCTTTAGTTTGAAAGAGGCATGTTCAAATTATTGTACACCATAGTCATAAAACATGGATTCAAATCATCATTACCGCAAAATCATACTTTTCAACTTCTTAATCAAATAACATAAGTACATTCCAGAATAGTTGTACATGAAATCAATTCTTTCTTTAAAAATTTCCCTTAGTTGAAGCGGAGCAAGACTCAATGCTCTCAACGTCAAAAACCTTTTTAGAAATTTCCCTTAGTTGAGGCGGAGCAAAACTCAACGCTCTCAACGTCGAAAACATCCTTAGTTGGGGTGGAGCAAGATTCAACACACCCAACGTCGAAATCATTCCTTGCTCGATGCGGAGCAAAACTCGACGCACCAGTAATATCAACCTCTATGTGCACATAGGAATATGGTGGGTTGCCCAAGTACCTTCTCCATGTCCCTCAGTACTGGGTCCCAGGGAAACACACATGCCTTCTCATGTCCTTCAGCATTGAGTCTCCTCTAAAACATTTTACAAACCAACATTTCTCATAATTAGTTCATATGAAACCTTTCATGAAAAATAAGATATTTCTCGGTAAACTACATTTTATAACATGCTTTTCAACAATTTATAGAAAACAGATAAGACATGCCTTGTGAACTATATATATTCAAGTATCATGCTTTTCAAATAAACACTTTTCATCAAATCGTAGCTCATAATGAAATCAGAATAGCATTTCCAATAAAACATTTTCAAAGAAAGAAAGGTGTCACTCACAAAACTCTTTAAGGATAGTTTCTCCTCTATCCCACTATTTCCTCTTTCCCGAGCTTCTTGGACGCAGCGTTCTAACCCTGGAATGCAAGGCCTTATATTCCTCTGGCAGCTCGGTTGGTCACAACCCTGCTCTTGGATGCAAGGTTGATAGCTAACGCGAGGTGTATCCCAACTCTTCCTTACTCCTCTCTTTGGATGCGTCGACCGCATAAGGTCCAACTTGGACGCATCGTTCACCTTGAAACTTAAACGCAAGGCTGACTCATTTTAGACGCAAGACAATTTCTTTGACACAAGAGATAGTTAAGTTGTAAGAATATCTTCTCTCTTTACCGCAGACAAGTGCATATGAAGCCACCTAGCCTTTATAAGCTTATCTCATATGCCCAACATATTCTAGTATACAAACTTTCATCAATCATACCGCCCCTATACATCCATTGAATTTCTATTAAGGTTTTAGCTTCATTACTTACTTTCTTTACTCTACCATAATTGTAAGCCCCGTACTTGTTATTAAGAGAAAGTAAGTAAAAAGAAAATATGGGGCAGGTAAGTAAAGAAAATTGGCTAAGTTGGGGGAGAGTGGAAATGGTTAAGTTTTGGCCATGCAATGAGTGACCATTTGTTGAAAGATGTTTAAGCTTGACAAGAGTTGCCACTGATAAGCATGTGCTGAAGAGGGCAACTCGGCGGGGAAAAAATGTGAAGGGAGAAGGGTGCAATATGCGTTAATAGAAGTATGCGTTGAAGGCTACTATGTGCTAGAAGTTGACATCGCTATGCATTGAGATGGCCTGTGCATTGAAGGATGGTATGCGTCAGACATAGAAAAGTGGCCGAAAGGGCCATGCGGTAATCAGCTATCCGGCGTGGAGCAATCAGTGGCATAGTAAGTGGAGACTATGCGTTGCCGAAGCAATGCGCGGAAGGTGGCACTAGCTAATTCTAGAAGGAGGATGAAGTTAGAGCTCGTAAGTCGGTGATTTATATTGACATATAAAAGAGTGCATCAAATAATTAGGCCTCTTGGATACATTTTTGAACTCAGATTAACTCTATTTCGCAGACGAACAACGAGGAGAGGTAGAAGAAGGTACTTATATCGAATTTGAGTAGAAATCAAATCAATTTCATGATGATGAAGCTGGAACCAGAAGCTTGATTGTTACTGATAGACTTGAACACCAATCGGTGTTTGAAGGAGAGTGAACCGAGGACGTTGAAGGAAGAAATGAAATTTTGAGGTAAGTAAGTTGAATCAATTCTTAGCAACTTCCATGAAAGATGTGTAAGCTACATCCGAGCGAAAATGTGTTAATCTCTAGGAAGAAGTAAGCGGAGTTGAACTGCTAAGCAAATCAGGGCAGCCGAAGTTATTTGAGAATACTTCTCAAATGAAGACGAATCATGGCCTGAAATTTTGAGGTAAGCTAGGAAACTCACTACTTTTCAAGATTGTAGAAGGAGGAAAGTTCTGATTTTGGTTGTAATATGGTTTTTAGCAGGATAAAGGGAGAGTTTGAAGGGAAGGAAGGAAAACTGTGATATCAAGTGTCGCTAGATAGTGGTATCGCTAAGGAGCGGGAGAGTGAGCAGCGGAACGGGTGTCGCTAATAAACGCAAAGGAGCTCTGCGTCTCACAACTCTTACTGAAGTCTCGCTAGGTATCGCTCCTTAAGATGATATCGCTAGTCTAATTCACTCCAGTTTCGCTAGTGCAGCACCCAGTAGTGTGAATCTCGCTGGTAGTCTCGCTAGTAACATAGAGTATCGCTAGTTATTAACATGCATACCTAATGATTTTGAAAAAGGAGTTCAAAGGAAACTTAACATGAGAAATGTGTTTACAGGCCAAGAAGAGCTCAGAAAAACATACAATCCGCTCGGGGCCTAAGACAAACTGTGAGTGGCTCTCTACTTTGTCCAAGGATCATCGTTATTAATGTACAAGTGAAAACGAATATATTATGTGAATTTCTGTATGTGTGCTATCTAAATGCAAACCACGGCCGAAGGACCCTGTGTGAAGGCCTATGGAAATATATGATACATAGTGCCGAGGGACCATGAGTGAAGGCACTAGTGAGATTGATTAAGATAGTTTCCAATGCCGAAGGACCTTGTGAGAAGGCATATGAAAATCAGTACATGAAGACTCAGTGCTGAAGGACCATGAGTGAAGGCACTTGAGCAGTGAAATTATAATGAAACTCAGTGCTGAGGGACGTTATGAGAAGGCACTTGAGTGTTGAAATGCCAAAGGACTAAATGTGAAGGCGTATGAATGTATGAATACATGAATATATGAATATTAGGGACGGAATACTTGATATAAGGTTAATAGTGTTGAGCTTTGCTCCGCTGCTTCTTAGAAAGGTATCTATGTTATTTTGTTAAATGGCATGAGTGATCCAGTAACTTGTACTAATAAGATACATATTAATGTTATAAACAGCATTAACTCAAGAATTAGATTGAAATTGATATTTTAGTCACTCACTGGGCTTTAAGCTCACACCTTTTGTTTATTGTTGTTTGTTTCAGGTAGCGAGCGTGTCCGGGACGCCTAGCCTACAGAAGATCCTCGTTTGGGCTTACTTGGTTTTAGTTCTCTGGGATAGTTATAAATACTCAGTCTAAGTACATAATTTGTCATATATTATTTTGTGGCATAACAAGTGTGGGTTTCGTACTGGCTGCTGAACAAATACACTTGTATGAAAAATTATGAGCTGAGAAATCTTATGTATAACTTATGATCAACTTATAATGATTCACTAGTATAAAAGTTTGTACATTTGATCTGGTATTAAATTGTGTTTCAGATATAAGATGACGTATATATGTATAGGTTGCACCTACTCCTAGGTTAGGAAGGTAATCTGGGAGGGGGTGTGACAATTTGGTATCAGAGCATAAGATTTTGGGCTGTGAGATCATGCATAGTAGTTAGGAACATGCAATAGTAAATTGATTACATACTATGTTATAGGAACATGCCCAGAGGAACCAGACGAGGTAGGCGGGAAGGCGCCGAGACATCGCGTGCTACCGGAGAGGAGAGGCAAACGTCTGAAGGAGAATCTAGTAATCCTCAGGCGAGTATTAAGATGGAAGAACAGATCTTTAGCAGAAAAGCACAGAGATTGATAACCAGTATGGAATCAGCTCAGGGAGATCCTAAGAGGAAGTGTGGAATAGAACGATTTAAAGCATTGGGTGCCCAAGTGTTTGAAGGCACCACAGATCCTGCAGAAGCTGAAGCATGGTTAAACCAGATAGAGAAATGTTTCAGAGTTATGCATTGTCCGGAGGATAGAAAACTTGATTTAGCCACTTTCATGCTCCAGAAAGGGGCTGAAGATCGGTGGCGTTTGACTGAGCATCGGAACTTAAATATGGGCTCTTCAACATGGGCGGACTTTAAGAAATCTTTTCAGGAAAAGTACTATCCTAAGTCTTATTGCGACGAGAAAAGGAAGGAATTTCTAAATCTAGTACAGGGGAATCTGTCAGTTGCAGAATATGAAAAGAAATTTATCGAGCTTGCCAGGTATGCCCTGGCATTAGTAGCAGAAGAAGCGGATAAGTGCAAGCAATTCGAGGAAGGCTAGCGCAGAAATCCGAACCCTAGTGACGGCAAGCACAGAATGGACTGATTTTCCAAAATTAGTAGAAGCAACCATGAGAGTAGAGAAGAGTTTGGCGAGAGATGGAGCTGGCAAAGGTGGGGGTAGAACTGGGTAGAACTATTACTCATCTCGGGAGCAGACTTACCGAGGTGAGGAACGACATTTTGCACCAGGAGTCTCTGGTAGAGGAAGGTTTAAAGCCCGATCTAGTGGTTCATTCTTTCCAAGGGGACCACAAGGAGGGAATTCGCAGAAGGGACGAGGGAGGTTTCCTCAGACATCTGTACCTACAGGACGATCACAGTCTAGTTAACCCAATGAATCTGGGGCTAACTTGGCACAGAAACCATACTGTACTTCTTATGGTAACCATCATTAGGGGCAGCGTTTTGCAGGATCTGATGTTTGTTTTAATTGTGGACAATCAAGACATTTCAAAAGAGATTGTCCTCAACCTAAGAAGGGAAGAGAAGCAACAAAGAGAACTGTATCACAGACAGTAAACCAGCCTAGACGAGAAATAGAAATGGGAGAAGGAAATAGAGAATGTCGAGAGAAAGGTTATGTAGGAAGACCAAGACAGCAGGGACAGGTGTTTGCTGTGACGCAATAGGAGGCCGAGACGGCACCAGATGTAGTCACGGGTATGCTTACTATTTGTTCTAAAACTGCACATGTATTGATAGATTCAGGGGCTACCCATTCACTTGTGTCTTGTGAATTTGCTGTGTATATAGATAGAAAACTAGAACCCTTGCCTGAAACTTTATTAGTGCACACCCCTATTGGGGAAACTATTATGATAGATCATGCTTATTTGAGTGCGAAGTTGTGATTGATGATGTGGTGTGGTTCGCTAATCTGTTACCTCTAGCATTACTAGAGTTTGATGTTATTCTTGGCATGAACTTTTTATCCAAATACCATGCAAAGGTTGATTGCTTCAAGAAAGAAGTAGGGTTAGTGAAATCTGATGGGATCAAGATAGTTCTTAAAAGGAAGAGACGAATTCTTCCTACCTGTGTGATTTTCGCAGTAAAGGCCTGGAAGTTATTGAGTAAAGGATGTGAAGCATATTTAGCTTATGTAATAGAAGCTAAGTCAGAAAAGCTGAAACTAGAAGATGTACTAGTAGTGCAGGAGTTCCTTGATGTGTTTCCCGAAGAATTGTCAGGATTACCACCTGATAGAGAGGTAGAGTTTACTATTGATCTAATTCTTGGAACAACACCTATCTCACAGGCACCATATCATATGGCACCATCAGAATTGAAAGAGTTGAAGGTACAGTTACAGGAGTTAGTAGATAAAGGGTACATTAGACCAAGTGTATCCCCATGAGGTGCACCAGTGTTGTTCGTGAAGAAAAAGGATGGTACTCTAAGACTATGCATTGATTATCGTCAATTAAATAAGGTAACTGTGAGCAACAAATATCCTTTACCTCGTATTGATGATTTGTTTGATCAACTTAGAGGGGCATCGGTATTCTCAAAGATAGACCTAAGATCTAGCTACCATCAGTTGAAGGTCAGGGAGACAGATATACTAGAAATAGCTTCGTAGTTTTTTGGGGCTTGCAGGGTATTATCCGCGTTTTGTGCAAGGATTTTCTAAGATAGCATTGCCATTGACCCACTTGACTAAAAAGAATACTAAATTTGAGTGGAATGAAGATTGTGAACGAAGCTTCCGAGAACTAAAGACAAGATTGGTAACGGCACCTATTTTGGCACTTCTAGAGACGGGAAAGGAGTTTGAAGTGTATTGTGATGCCTCTCATCAGGGGCTAGGTTGTGTACTGATGGAAGAAGGTAGAGTTATAGCTTATGCCTCTAGGCAGTTAAGGCCACATGAGGTTAACTACCCTACCCACGACCTGGAACTGGCAGCGGTGGTGTTGACACTAAAGATATGGCGGCACTATTTGTTTGGAGAGAAGTGTCATATCTATATGGATCATAAAAGTTTGATATACATCTTTGATAAAAAAGAACTCAACATGAGACAAAGGAGGTGGTTAGAATTGATCAAGGATTATAATTGTACCATAAATTATCACCCAGGAAAAGCAAATGTTGTAGCTGACGCTTTAAGCAGGAAAAGTAGAAGTGTAGCTGGAAGAATAAATACAATCAGAGCGGTGATATTATAGGAATTTAAAGATAATGCAGCTAGCTTGAGTGTAACCGGAACGGGAGCTTTACTAGCACATTTTCAATTGAGACCCAAACTTGGGGATGAGGTAATAAGAAAACAGTTAGAAGATCTCGAGATAAAGAAATTGATGGAAGAAGTAAGAACACAACAGAGATCAGATTATGAGCTCAGGTCTGATGGTATGCTTTTGAAGCAAGGTAGAACTTGTGTGCCAAAGAATGAATAACTTAAACAGTTAATCTTGGAAGAAGCACATAGTTCAGCATATGCTATGCATCCTGGTAGTACCAAGATGTATAGAACATTGGCGAGATTCTATTGGTGGCTGAATATGAAAAAGGAAATAGCTGAGTATGTGGCCAAGTGTTTAATCTGCCAACAGGTTAAACCCGAACGCCAAAGGCCAGCAGGATTGCTACATCCGCTTCCTGTTCCTGAGTGGAAATGGGAACATATTACTATGGACTTTTTATTTTGATTACCGAGAACACCAGCAGGTATGGACAGTGTATGGGTAATAGTTGACCGACTGACTAACATAGCCTGGTTTCTACCAGTTAAGACAACATTTACTCTGGATAGATTAGCACAGGTTTATGTGAATAGAATTGTGTGTCAATATGGTTTACCAGTAACTGTAGTATCTGATAGAGACCCTAGATTTACTTCTAATTTCTGGGAAAGTTTGCAGAAGGCGCTAGGGACCAAGTTGCAATTTAGTACTGCTTTTCATCCTCAAACTGAAGGACAGTCAGAGAGGACGATACAAACTTTAGAAGATATGTTACGAGCTTGTGTACTACAGTTTAAGGGTAGCTGGGATGAACATCTGTCTTTGATGGAATTTGCTTCTAATAGTAGGTAACAAGCGAGCATTGGAATGGCACCATACGAAGCACTCTATGATAGACTATGTAGAACCTCGGTGTGCTGGGAAAAAGTGGGTGAGAAGAAGTTGATTGGACCAGAAATTGTGCAATCTACAATAGAAAAAGTAGAGTTGATTAAAGCTAATCTTAAAGCAGCCAGGGACCGACAGAAAAGTTATGCAGATACAAGAAGGAAGGACCTTGAATTTGAAATCAGTGATAAGGTATTCTTAAAACTATCACCATGGAAAGGGATCCTAAGATTTGGGAAAAGAGGAAAGCTGAGCCCTAGGTATATATGACCCTTTGAGATTTTGGAAAGGGTGGGACCTGTGGCCTATCGATTAGCACTACCAATGGAAATGTCTAGGATACACAACGTATTCCATGTTTTAGTTTTAAGAAAATATGTTCCAGATCCTAGTCATGTGTTAGAAATACAACCAGTGGAGCTTCATGAAGACTTAAGTTATGAAGAGAAACCTGTGTAGATATTAGATGAAAAGAAGCAAGTGCTGAGAACTAAAGTAATTCCATTGGTTAAAGTTTTATGGAGAAATCATAAGATAGAGGAAGCGACATGGGAACCAAATGAACAGATGATGAAACAATATCCAAATTTATTTGCTTAGGAATTGACCATTTCTGATTTCAGGGACGAAATCTTTATAAGGAGGTGGTAATTGTAAGCCTCGTACTCGTTATTAAGAGAAAGTAAGTAAAAAGAAATTATGGGGCAGGTAAGTAAAGAAAATTGGCTAAGTTGGGGGAGAGTGGAATGGTTAAGTGTTGGCCATGCGATGAGTGACCATGCGTTGAAAGATGTTTAAGCTTGACAAGAGTTGCCGCTGATAAGCATGTGTTGAAGAGGGCAGCTCGGCGGGGAAAAAATGTGAAGGGAGAAGGGTGCAATATGTGTTAATAGAAGTATGCATTGAAGGCTACTATGTGCTAGAAGTTGGCATCGCTATGCGTTGAGATGGCCTATGCGTTGAAGGTGAAATCACGAAGAGTTATGAGCTGAAGCAGTCACTTGCGTTGGAAGAGTAGTTGATCATTGGCGGGGAAAGAAATGTTTTGACCTACCATGCGTTGGTGAGGTTGCCATGCGTTAAGGTCACCATGCGTTGAAGACGGGTATAATTGATTGAGTTGTATGCGTTGAAGGTAGGAGGCGTTGAGGGCACCAGGCGTTGAGGGTGGTTATTTGCTGACGGTATTGATGGTAGGCTGCATTGAGTGCCTTACGTTGAATTAAGAAAGGGAACCCTGCGCACCAGCCTACCTAAGAGAGTTAAGTCGGCAATATATATATAGGTAAGTAAATTGAATATTTTATCATTTTTAGACATTTTTGAAAGCCTAAGTCGGTTCCATTTTTTAGACGAACTATAAGGGAAGATAGAAGAAGGTGTTCTTTTGGATTTTGGATAGAAGCCTACTCGTTTTGGTGTTGAAATCTAAGCTGGAATAGAACGTTGTTTGTGGACGCACAGATTGGATAGTATCGGATGTTTTGAGTGAAACGAATCGAGGAGATCGAGTCTAAGGCTGAAATTTTAAGGTTAGTAAGTTAACTCAATTCTGAACAACTTTATGAAGGATGCTTGAGATGCTTGAGTTGAAATGGAATAGAAACATGTAAACCTATAGCTGGAAGTTACTGATAAGGAATTTCTACGTAATCGGGAGTAGTGCGGAGAAATCTTGGAATATCTGATGAACAAGGACGAGTTAAGCCACGACAATTTGAGGTAAGCTAGAAAACATATTTCCCTACAAGTTTGTAGAAGGAAAGAAGTTCTAAATTTGGCTAGAAATATGACTTTTAACTGATAGAAGCGAGAACAAAAGGAAAGGAGGAAACTCTGCTGTCGGGTGTCGCTAGGAAGCTGGTTTCACTGAGAATTGGAGAGTAGGTAGTGAGACAAATCTCGCTGGTGGTGCAGAGGAGCTTTTTGTCTCACAAATCTCACTGACTCTCGCTAAGTATCGCTCCTCAGGTAATCTCGCTAGTCTCGTTTATCCTGGTGTCGCTAGTATCGTTGTCCTGTTAGGTAGTTCCGCTAGTAATCTCGCTGGGAATGTGGGATTTTCGTTGGTAATCTTGCTTATTAGGTTTACTTTGGAAAAAGGGGAGGCTCGGTGATGAATCATGATTTGAGTTTAGTTATGCAAACTAAACAATCAAGTAAAAGAAGCATAATGTAAGGAAAAATGTTTATTTCAGGCCAAGAGGAGATAGGGAAGGCGTATAATCCACTCAAGGCCCAAAATGAGCTGTGAGTGACACTTTTCTTGTTTCAACGATTTCGTTGTACATGTTAGTTTGGCTTTTCTAATTTATTTATGATTTTGTGATCAATATTTACAAAACATAGTTTACAGTTAAACGGTATTGAAAAGTATGTTTATGAAATGTTATTGATTTATGAATTGCCCTGTTTTCTCATGAAATATTTGTATATGAACTGTTTGTAAAGTATTGTTTTCCTTAAAGGAAAATATTTTAGATGAGACTCAGTGCTGATGGACATGGAGAAGGCACGTGAGTTTCCTCGGGACCCAGTACCAAAGGACATGGAGAAGGTACTTGGGCAACCCGCCATGTTCCTATGTGCACATAGAGGTTATATGCTAATGCGTTGAGTTCTGCTCCGCATCGAGCCTTATTTGTTTTCGACGTTAGGGTGTTGAGTTTTGCTCCGCCTCAACTAAGGAGAAATATTATAACCATATTGATTTATTTATGAAATGCTAAAAAACCATGTATGATTTGATAAGGGCATTTAAACGTGATGTAATCAATGAATATGAGATGATTCTATATTTTACTCATGCTGTCGGAATTTGTTTAAATTCTGATAATTTTCGAACTAAAATTAGTTTGTTAAAAATTAGTCACTCACTAGGCAGTTAGCTCATGTTTTCAAGTTTTCTTTTCATTCCAGGTAACAAGGATGTTCCTGGTGCTTTGCCTACTCCAATTCGCCCTACTTAAGCTTCGAGTTTCTAGAAATTTGTCCTGTTTGAAGAGTTGTATGTATGTAAAACCTTATATAGGTGGCATGTAGACCTAGTTGTACATTTGCTGGGAGTTGAAATTTGGTTTTGTATAAGTGCCTTGTGGATGAGTTGAAAGTTTGAATTATCGATATGTATAAAACTTCTTATATGTTATGGTTTTGGATGTATGAAGGAGCAATATGTATGTTATGAACTTACAGGATCAGTTTGTAAAAATGGATGGTATACATCACAAGAGGGGTGATGTATGCTGTCCTCACATCTTCTTTCAGGTTAAATAGGTAATCTGGGAGGGGGTGTGACACCTTAGAACTCAATTCTTGAAGTTGAGTTGTTTGTTGTCTAGGGAATCAACTTTATGAGGCCCTTCCCTTCGTCTTGTGGTAACCTATATATACTTGTGGCGGTCGACTACGTGTCTAAATGGGTAGAAGCCATGGCTTGTGTGAAGAATGACGCAAATACAGTATCCAACTTTTTAAAGAAACAAATCTTTTCACGATTTGGGATAGCAAGGGTTATAATTAGTGACGAAGGTACGCATTTCATAAATCGCATTGTTGCTAATCGACTAACAAAATTTAATGTTTCGCACAGGGTCGCAACAGCTTATCATCTGCAGACCAACGACCAAGCTGAAATAATAAATCGAGAGATTAAATCTATCCTTGAAAATGTAGTAAGCACCCCGAGGAAAGATTGGACGGAGGAACTAGATGAAGCTCTCTGGCATATAGAACTGCGTTCAAGACGCCCATCGACATGTCATTCTATGCGTTGGTGTTCGAAAAAGCATGCCACCTCCCATTAGAGTTAGAACACAAGGCCATGTTGGCAATGAAAAAGCTTAGCTTAGACCAAAACGCGGCAGGTGAAGCGAGAAAGCTTCAATTAAATGAACTAACTGAGTGGAGATTATCAGCATATGAAAACGCAAAGATGTACGAAGAAAGGACCAAGAAATGGCACAACAATAATATCAGTACGAAAACACTTTACGTCGACCAAAAGGTCCTATTATTTAACTCTAGATTGCGTTTGTTTCTAGGTAAGTTAAAATCTTGCTAGTCTGGGCCGTTTACAATTAAGGAAGTGTTTCTGTATGGTGCGATTGAGCTAACAAATGACGGCAGAACCAACTCCTTCAAGGTCAATGGACAAAGGGTAAAGCCTTACCGCATTGGAGAATTTGAAAGTGATAAGATCTCCATTGACCTAGGCAAGCATAATAACTGAGCCTGCGTTGGAAGGTCCCTGCGTTGCTAAATGCCTATTCTTCCAGGGTCACTTTCTTTTACTCTTGCTTTCTTTTATTTGTACTTTTTTTTATTAGCATGAAATTACGTGTCGACCTTCGATGCAATTATTTGATTCACTACATACGCTGTTATTCGTGCATACGTTCATTGATAAATAATCTATGCGTTTATCGAGTTAAGTTTAGGGGTGCGGTTAGAGCTATATCTTCTTCAAACGCATAATATTTAACTTCCAACACATACTTTGAACTGAAAACTCTGCATTCATCAGTCATGCGTTAATTGTATGCATTCATCAGTCAGACTTTGTAATTCTCATTTTAATTATCTTCATCTCCAACTGTATGCGTTAATTAATAAAAAGAAAATTTCTTCGCCGCATCGAATGTCTATTTACCTCTTTGCGTTTTCCCTGTTTTAATTTCATGCTGAGTACATTTAATTATTCTCAACTTTTATCTTTGCGTTGAAAAGTTAGTCACTATGATGGTAATCATGCTTACACTTTCTACACACTCTAAGTTAGATTACTTTAAATGCGCCTTCATACTATTCCTTAGAAACGCAAACCTACTTTGCATGTGTGCAAGCGGCCAATTCAAACCTCTTTTACGAAATTTTTCAACATAATTTTTGTTTACAATTTAAGCAATGAGGGCCTTGCTACTCTCAAGTTTGGGTGTGAAAGAGGCTTGAACTGTCAAAGATAACAATATGAGGTACTTCTTTCTAAAAATAGTATTAAAAAGAATTTACAGAAAACTCCACTGACAAGATTAATACAACTATCTTGTTAAGAGTCTAGCTGAAAATGACACCTGCTGGTAGTTGGCCACCTTCATGCACCCCATACTTGGTGTGTCAAAATGAAGGTGGGTAATCGTAATCAGAAATGCATAGATAAATCAATAAATAAACTCCAATGTCTAGTGAGGAAAGCGAACTTAGATAAGAGTTTAGTCGAGAAGGACACTTGCTCGTAGTTGGCTGCCTCCATGCACCCCATAGTTAGTATGTCAGAATGAAGGTGGGTAACCCTACTTGATGCATAGCCACCTAATATATAAACAATAAAACAAATGAAAGAAAAAGGAACCTTATATCTTCATCTTTTCAGACTCTGTGCTAAAAGAAGAAACAAAAATTTTGTGAATAATGAGTAAAGAAGATTGAGAAGAAAGCTTGTCACATACAAATTAGACCCGTTTTGAAGAAAAGAATATGGAGGTAGAAAAGTAATGTAACTAACGGGTAGTTGATTGAGTATAGCATTCTGAGAGACTACTTAATGTGTTGAGAAAATTTTAAGGCTGATTGACGTTTCTTAGATAGAACTTATGCTTGAGGACAAGCATTTTTCTAAGTTTGAGGGTGTGATAACTTGTAGGAATACAAGTTATTATTATCTTTCTCTTAGAAAAATAGAGTTTAAATAAGGAATCATGCAGTAATTAGTGTTGAATTCTATTGATAAATTTTCCTATGCGTTCTACTCTAGTAAATTGATGGAGATAATTGTTTTGAAGCTTTTTGAAGCTGAAACACATGCTTTAACGTAGGAATGCGAGCAACCTGTGGATGCGTTGGCAACCCTTTAACGTGAGCAGCCTGTTGATGCGTTAGCAACCCATGGATGCGTTGGCATACTTGAACGCATGAACACATATCAACTAGAAACGCAAGGCAGCAGAGAATCAGATAAGAATCTTGAGAGATTGTCGGGAGATTGATATGCTTGATATGCGGCGAGAGTGATGGATCTAAATTAAACCAGAAATCATGCGATTAGGCGAAATGGACGCAAGGTAGAAATTCAGCCTTCAATCATGCAGATTTGCCAGTGATTGCAACGCAACATCTATAAAAAGGCAAACTTGAAGACAAAAATGTTGTTGAACCTCTCGGAAGAATTCCTAAGTGACAACAGAGTTCTCTCCAGACGATAACCGGAGACAAATAGCTCGAAAGAGAAGTGTCTTCCCTCCGCCAGACCACTTCACAACAAAATTCACGCTACCATCCCGGCGAGATCAAGACATTGAGAAGCCATTCCATGCTTTCTATCTTTTTCTTACTTCTGTTTTAGTTTATTAGCAAGACATTGTATTCTCTAAAACAATTATTCTGTTCATCAATCTATACATCTTCCATGGTTATTCATTTCTTATCACTTTCCATTTGCTATTTATCATTCATGAGTAACTAACTCTCTCAAGGGTCACGGGTTGTGTTATCATCTAAATAAGAACCGTAGAAGACTATTTCATCTTGTCAATTGTACTTTTAATCTAATGCTTAAGTCCATCTAGCTAATCGATATAAGTAGTAATAATCAGACTGCTCAATAGAGTAACTAATTGTGGAACTTAGTTGACAAGGCAGAAGTGTTACCTAGACATAGGAATAACCGTGGTACTTAACATTCTCCTATGCATTATAGACATATAACGCATAGCGGCTGACAACTGAGAGAAGAGTCGCTCGTATGAAATAGATCTAACTATGCGTTTCTGACTTTAGATGATAACCAACCCAAACCCTGCATTTACCATTCATATAATTCAATTAGCTGACTTTGTTGTATCTCATACCTCTCTATCAAACCACTTTAGCTTAGGTTTACTGCTTTATAGTTAGTTAGACGCATCACTTCTTACCACCTTCTTTAGACGCATGACTCAAATAATCCAACCAATTATAGAATCTGCATAGTCCCTATGTTCGACCTCGGACTCACTGAGAAAACCTCATTCTTTGCTTATACTTGGGTGAAGAATAGGAAAGCTTGACAGATTAGTAACGCATAGTATTAAGCATGTTGAACGCATAACAAGTTTAATAAAGATTCACAATAAGATTCACAACATGCATGCTGATGGGCGAGATTTGCTTCTGTTGATGCAGGCTGTGGGGGAGAGATAGGTATCACTGGTGACTAGGGGTTGGTGCTGCGTGTGTGCAGGAGTTGAGCAAGACAAGTCTCACTAGTCTCGCTGAGACACAGGTTGGCAATAGAGGTTGGCGACACAAGCTAACGACGCGGGTTGGCGATGCAGACTAACGACGCGGGCACAATGCAAGCCACTGGAGACATGCACAACACGTGTAAACCCTACTTTCATTTGCAACTGCTAAACATAAGTACGTAGTATCACTATGAACTTATTTACTTGTCCTCCCTCTTGTAGATCGAAGGAAGAAGTGGAGGAAGCCAGAAGTAATTTTTGGTAAATTGAATATTTAAGTCATTAAGAGGAAATCGAGTTAGAATTTACTTTGAATATTTGGGATGTTAAAACAGATTTTCTTTTTGTTTTTCTTATTTTTTTCTCCTAAATTAAAAAGAAAGAAAAATAAAGGAAAAGAAAGGAAAGGAAAGGAAAAAGAAAAGAAAAGAAAATTAATAAACAAATTTAAAAAAAAAAAAGAAAGAGAGAAAGAAGAAATAAATGAGATAGCGGAAGGAAGTCGGTGAGTTTTAATTTTAGATTGGGAAGTTGTCGACTGGTTTTTCTTCCATTTCCAAGCTCAAACCAATTATATTCTTTAGCTGAGCATCCAGGGTAGGTAGAAGAAGATACCAAGGGCAGATTCGTGTAGGATTTTTGTAGGTTTCATGGTGAAATTGAAGATGCAGCAGTAGGGTTGCTTACTGTCGTTAAGTCTGAACAAGGTTTGGTGTTTGGTGAATATCGAGCGGAAAACACAGAGTTTGAAGCTAAAAGTTTGAGGTTAATAATTTAACTCAATTTTTAAGAACTCTTGTGAAGGATGGTTGAGCTGAATATGAAGAGAAACATGTTACAATTTAGGTGGAAGCAACTGATACGGATTTCCCGAGTGATCTAGAGCAGGGCGAAGTAAATTGAGAATATTTGTCGAACAAAGAGAAGTGAAGCTCTGAAATTTTGGGGTAAGCTAGAACACACATTTCTTTACAAGTCTATAGAAGAGAAGAAGTTCTAATTCGGGCTGGAAAAGTGACTTTTAACAATTAGAAGTGCGAAGAATGCAGCAGAGGGAGCGAATCTCGCTGGAAAATTGGATGACACTAGGAATATGGAGAAGTGAGAGCAAGACAAGTTTGGTTGGTCTCCCTGGTGGATTTTGTCTCACAAGTCTCATCGGTCTCGCGGTTCTCGCTGGTCTGGCTCGTCCACAGTCTCGTTGGTACTGCTAGTTTTTGTTTGTTTCCATTGGCTTAGTCCCGCTAATTGCTTAAATCTCGTACATTAGTGAACTCTTAAATGAAATATAGCCTCAGTTGAGCATTTCTTCATGGAATATAGTCTCGGTGATGGTTTTCTTTATGTGGTACGGTCTCGGTGGTGAATAATATGAATGTCTAAAGCTTGTTTCTTGTGTAAAAAGGAATTTTAAGGAAATCTAACAAAGCAAAACGTATTATTCCAGGCCTAGAGGAGTTAGGAAAGGCATATAACCCACTAAGAACCCGGGACGAGTTGTAAATGACAATTTTCTTTAAAATAAGCATGCTTTATATAAAGTTTTCATGCTATTTACTGTTGCTTGGAAACATGTTATTATGTTTATGCTTTTCACAGGTTTTAAATATGCTCTGATGCTTATTTACTTAAAAGAAGTATGTGTTTTCATATAAATGTATATTATGGTTTTGCATCGGAAATATTCAAAGCAAGTTAGTTCTTAACCGAGTTTGTATAAAAGGCATGCTATATATATTAATCTCTAATTTTATGGAAGTATGATGATTGTTTAGGAATCTGTGAAAGTTTGAGACATTATAAACTTGTGAATTTTTATTACATTATTTTCAAAGCATGTTACTTTTGATTTATGTTTTAAAAGAAATGCTCCCAATGCTAAAGGACTTAGAGAAGGCATGTGGGTGACCTAAATCTCGTATATGGGACCCGATACTGAAGGACTCGGAGAAGGTATTAACTCAGGATATGATATCTATGTGTGTCACACCCCCTCCCAGATTATCCTCCATAACCAAAGAGGTGGTGTGAGGACAACAACCTTCACTCCTCTGTGAGCTTCACTGTCCATCTGCTAAACTAAAGACGGCCCAGACGAGATTCTTGCGTAGGCTAAGCATCTCGAACTCGCTTGCTACCTGGAAAAAATAGAAAAGATAGGAAAGAATGAGTTAGATTGCCCAGTGAGTGACTAGTTTTGTAAAACTATCTTGGGCTCGGAAACCAACATGGTAAAATCGTTATCACAATACGTATAAAATATGGATTCAAATCATAACTATTGGAAAAACATGCCCAAATGCCCTTGTCAAATCATATATGTTCATTTCAGAAATGATAGCTCAAGAAATCAAATTGTGCTCAAACATAGCATTTGTATGCAACTCCTGTTAAGCCTTGAAAAAACATAAGCTAGGTCTTTTAAATAAAACAGTCTACAACGCATCAAATCTTCTTTTGTTTTAATATTTTCCTTAGTCAGGGTGGAGCAAGACTCAACGCACCCAACATCGAAAATGAATATTTTTCGTAGTGGAGGGGGAGCAAAACTCAACGCACCCAACGTCGAAAATCTCTATGTGCACATAGGAATATCTTGGGATGCCCAAGTACCTTCTCCAAGTCCATCAGTACCGGGTCTCTAGTCACAGGGTTGCCCACATGCCTTCTAAAATGTCCCTCAGCATTGGGTCCCTTAGAAAACATTTTATAAATAGGTATGTTTGGCGTAAACAATTCATTGTAAACACCTTTCATGGAAAACAGAGCGTTTTTCAAGAAATAGCATCTTATAAACATATTTTTCAACAACTCTTGGAAAATAGATAAAACATACCTTCATGCCATTAAATCAAGTATAAGCAACCATCTTGCTTTTCAAATCATCATAAAATTACATTTTATATGCAAGCTTGGCTAAACATTTTAACTAAAAACATTTAGAAAAAGAAAAGTCACTCACTTAATTATTATTTAAGGGAAGTTTCCTTTTTTTCCTTCTAATTCTGTTTTCCGAGCTTCTTGGACGCAGGGTTTGCAAGTCTAAAACGCAAGGCAACTGATTTTCTCTTCTGTCAGCTCGGTTGGTGATAAGCACTTAAAAAGTGCTTTCTATTCTCTCAAATTAAGGGAGTTTATATTAGATTTCACTTGTTTGCTAGTAGTTTTCAGGTTAAAATGAGGAAAATTAGAAGAAAAGTCTAAAAGATCAAAACCAAGCAAGAATACTGCGAAAAAGAGCTGAAAAACTCAAAATGGCACAAATTGGGGCAACGCCGCGGCTCTTGGACAGCGCTGTCGCGGGGCTAAAACCCGAGAGCAAGTTTTTTGGACGCAGACCTAGCACCATGGCGCTCTCCAACAGCATCGCGGTGCTGTCCCAAAATTTTCAATAGCGTCGTGGCGCTAGTTTTCCTTAAATGAAAATTGTTATTTTTGGTAAGTTTTTGGGCGGCCAAACTCTATAAATTTGGGGGTTTCCAGCAGCCCTAATCATCAAATCAAATTAAAGAAGTTGCAGATCTAAAGAGGCACAAAAAGGAGAGAATTGTGTGAGAGTTCAAAGAGTGAGTTAGTTGCAAGGAAGAGGAAAAGAGTTTGAGATAGTCGTGGTGCCCTTCGAATTCCGACATGAGAGCCAAGGAGATCGTGATGGTGCTACCTCAATCAAGAGCCTCTTTTCAGTAGAGTTTTCCTTTCTTTACACTCTTTCTTTGTTTATTTTGCTTAAACATGTTGCTTCAAGCTATAAGTGGCTAAACTCTTTAGTTTTAGGGTTTTGATGATTTGTTTATGAATTTATGTTGATCTTGTAGACTTTCATTGTTATTGTATTTAATTCTTGTGGATTGGTCATCTTCACATGTTAGGTTAGATGTATGATTGAAAGATTGTATGTTTAACTTGATCTATAACAATGACTTGTTGTTAATCTATCACGAGAGTAGTTAGGTTGACAATAAAAATTGCTAAAGACTATTTTTAATGCCATGTAATTTTGTATTGGTTTTAAGAGATTAATAATCAATCGAGTTGCATGAGAAAGGGTTGTTTTTGAGAGAAAATAACTTGGAATTAAGTTTCTAGACTTAGGCATATGAATGACAATAAAATCCATGAAATCTATAATATTGCATGATGAAATACACAAGGATTCATTACCCTAGAACTCTCTTTGACTCTTGTGTTTCTCACTTTAATACTTTCCTTATTTGATTTATATTTTCCATAACTCATAATTTTCAATTTCAATCCTCAAATAAAATTGATTCAACTCTAGAATAGCTAAGTAACTTAAACCTTCAACATTTGGATCTCTAGTGGAACGATATTCGGACTTAACTGTCTTATATTATAACTTGACCCGTACACTTGCGGTTAACACTAAAAGTGCGCATCAGTTGGACGCAACCTTGCACCTTGAACACAAAGTTGGTAACTTCAACGCAAGGTGCAGCCTTCCAATCAACTCTTCTGGCTTCACCCTTTGGACGCACAGATCTACTTGAACGCCGTCTATCTTGAACGCAAGGTTCACCTTGAACGCAGAGTTTAACTTGAACGCAAAGCTGATAGTTTCCCCTTTCGATAGCACTTTTGGACGCAAAGCTGCTTCAGTTTCCCTAAGTACCAACAACTTGTTGAACGCAAGGTAGCTAGGAATACCTCCTATCCTGGCCGCAGACTCCCTCTACGGACGCAAGGATTACTCTTTTCGGCCTTCTCTCTCTCCTTTCTCTCAAAAGTTCAGACTTGAGGATCATCACCTGCTCCTTTCCCCTCAAGGTTCTATTTATAGCTTTGGGATGAAGGTTTTGTCATCCAACTTCTCCTTTCTATTTGCCACTTGTTTGCCAGCTATCATACTACATGACACATCCAGCGTGCAACCCGACACCTCCTCCTTGTAAAGTGTTAAGTCTAAATGAAACCACATAACCTTTAAAAACTTATCTTATGCATTTGACTTGTTTCGAGATATGATCTATGCATACAACTTAGTGCCCCTATGCGTCCATCTACTTCTCCTTTTTAAGGTTTAGCTTCTTTATTCTCTTTCTTTCTCCCGACCTTCCTACTTTTGAACAGGTTTCTCCCTCGCATACTACCATGTGTCTGTCACTTCTTTCCTTATGTCCATATCTTAGCTATAAGCCCTTCGCTTGAGTGATAAACATCCGACTATGCTTGTTATTCTGTTAACCAAAATCATCTCAAGATCTTCCTTCATGCGTTTGTACTCCATGCATTTATCTCACTTTGTTATGTGTCCATGACCTTCCTTCCATCCTTAAGGATCCCTTGATTGTCCTTCTATGCGTTCTTGAGTTGTATTCCAAGGTTATGCTTCCAACCTCTTCCTTATACTTAGCCATTTTCTCAATGATAAATCTAGCATTTGTCCATCTCCAGCTTCCTTTCTTTAGGCTTACTTCTCAACCTTCTAAGTTATCCAAGACTCAACAAAATCTCCCTTGATGGAAGTCATGTGTTTACCTTAAATTACGATAGCATCTTTCCTTGATCTCACCTTATGCGTTTTATCCTTCTTCCTGAAACTTAGATTTCCTTCCAACACACCACTACTCAACCTTAGTCCTCTTGCTCATACGTCCTACTTAAGCCAAGCTTACATCTCCTTCTTTAATTACCTCCTATGTGTTCACCTCTTTCCCTTCGAGCTTTCGGGTTACCCCCTATCTGTTCACCTCTCTCCCTCGAGCTCTCGAGTTTCCTTACAATACTTCAACACTTACCCATTTTCTTTTCCACAATGGTTACCTTTATCATGCATTTTCTTAGTTATGACCATGCGTCCCACATGGTCTCTTACTTACCAAATATGCGTCCAACTCAACTAACTCCCGACTATGCTTTTAACTCTTTCCATCACTTCGTGAGATTTCCTTTCTTTTCCTTATATCATACTTCTAAGCTTAAAAACATAGTTGCGTTCTCCTAGTCTGGTTATTCTACTTAGAAAAATTCCTAACTCCAAGAAACTTCAATTCCAAGATCCGGAGATCACTTAATGAAATCTTCCAAACCTATTTACGACTTATACTTAACCCAATACTTAAGCACAAAGCTCTCTTCCCCTTAAGTTCAACGCATACTTATTCCTATTTTGGCAACATTTCTCAGCCAACTCAACAAACTTGTGATCCAATACCACCTCTCTTGTCTCACTTCTTTTCCTTATAAGCTCTTAAGTGCATAGGTTTAAAAGTAGAGTGTTACAATGTGCACATAGAGGGATGATAGACATTATTGTGTTGAGATTACTCCACATAGCTAAGGATATTCGACATTGGGTGTGTCGAGATTACTCCACCCCAACTAAGGATGTTTTCGACGTTGAGTAGCGTTGAGCTCCGTTCCGCCTCAACTAAGAAAAATGTTCTCGAAATAAACTGAACTTCTGTGTATCTTTTCCTGAAATGAACATATATGATATGACAATGCCATTTGAGCATGTTTTATGTATATATGACTTTGAATTGATGTTATTTATGATTGTTATTGAATCATTACTGTTTGATTAGCTTCCGAGTTAAAGGAAGGCTTTTACTAGATATGTCACTCACTGGGCATCCTAGCTCATATTTCCCTTGTTTTTTCTGTTTTCCAGCTAGAGAGCGAGTCCGGGGTGCTTAGCCTACGCAACTACTGGTCTGAGCCTACCACCAACAGCATCTGTGAATTTTGAACATTATAAATAGTTGAACTTGAACTTATGTTTTACATATAGAGGGTTAAGGGCGATGTTGATGAACTTATGTAAATATATAGTTTGAGTGAAAATCAATGTTTGTATGATAGCTTAACCCTGGTTAAAGTATGTTGTTTAATCATTGTATATATCTGCTTATTAGGTGTTGGTCAAGGTATAAGGTTGACAGTGGATGCTGTAAGAGGGTCGGTGTCTGCTGTTCTCACACTTTCTCTTAGATTAGGGTACCTGGGAAGGGTGTGACAACACTACCCTTTTGAGGTTATTTTGACACTGTCTGTGCGTGAGTTGTCACTCACGGCTGTCAGGGTGTGCGGGGCAGCATGTCTGTGCGTGGTTTGCCACACATTTAAGGTTAGGCATAGACTGGATGAGCATGCTGCAAGGCTCTTGGACACACCTAAGAGAAGTTTGCAACCTTTAGACATTTTGGCTAATTTATTATTATGGGTCAGGAAGAGCTAAAGGAAATGTATAACCCATTAAGAGCCTAGGACAAGTTGTGAGTGATAGAATTTCATTTAAAATGATTTATATTCTCAGTATTTCCAGTATGCTCAGTTTATTCTCAAAATATAAGATTATGGCATGAGTTGAGTATGATAAAGCATGTGTTTCTTCATATGATTTTTCACATGCTTTTACATGATTTCGAGCATAATGCTTTATGAAGCTGAGTTTTATGAAAGCTTGTTGTTTGATAAATAGTTTGAAGTTTGGGAAAGTTGCTTAACTTGTGTTATAAATGATTTTATCAAAACATGTTATATTTCCAAATGAATAATAAATGGTCTCCAATGCCGATGGACATGGAGAAGGCATATGGACAACCTTAATACTATATATTGGGACCCTGATACTGAAGGATTTAAGAAGGTACACAGGCAGTCTAGGAATAAATTCCTATGTGCATATAGGGGGAAAATCAACGTTGTTGTGTTGAGATTACTTCACACAACTAAGGTTATTCTACGTTGGGCATATGTTGAGATTACTCCAACCCAACTAAGGTTGTTTTCAACATTGGGCAGTGTTGAGTTTACTTCACCTCAACTAAGAAAAATCTTTCAAACAAATGCAATTGTTTATAAGCTTCCAAATGTTTTGTTGTTTATTGAGTATGATTTTGTTGAGCTTTTAAGCCAAGCATAGTTTTTTATTTATTTTTTTATTTTTTTTAACTTGTCACTCATTGGGCAACTTAGCTCATGGTTTTCATTATTTTTTTACTTTCTAGGTAGCGAGCGATAACAAGATGTTTAGCCTACACATCAAACTCATCTAGGCCTATTACGTAGTTATAAATATTGTAAATATTTAAACTTAGACATAGCACAGTACATATTGGGGTCAAAGAAGTGGAAGTTTGTAAAAACTCTGTTGTTATTACCTTGAGTGGTTGAATGTACTTTATAAAAGTTTGTTAGAACTTGAGATTATAAGATGTTTATCAGGTATTTGGTAAGGATTCATGGTCACTAAGGTTGACAGTAGAGGTTGTAGAAGGGTCGATGTTTGCTGTCATCACACATTTTCCTAGGTTAAAGAGGGTAACTTAGAACGAGGTGTGACAGGCTCTGACCATCCGACAAGAGATACCTCCCAAGGATCAGGAACTAGATTTTGATAACCCCCTGACCATCCCAAGAGATTTTAACCCCGACACAGGATCAGAAACTAGATCCTTAGATCCTCTGACCGTCATGTGCAGCCATTGTCACACCCCTTCCCAGGTACCCTCCTATTTACATTCGTCTGAGGGTTATTAGACTCTCCCTCGGAGGTCTCCCTCACATTACCGGTAGCGTTCGACGTCCAGGCGTCTGCTTGCCTACCTCATCTGGTCTTTCTGGTCATGTTCCTATAACATATCATAGCATCAATATACAACAAACTCATCATGCTCCTAACTACTATGCATGCTCTCACTTCCCAAAACCTTATGCTCTGATACCAAAACTATCACACCCCCTCCTAGGTACCCTTCTAACCCAGGAAGAAGTGTGATGACAGCAGACGATAACTTGTAGAAATACAAGTTATTACAGCTTTTTTCTTAGAAAAATAAAGATTAAATAGAGAATCATGCGGTAGTTGATGTTAAATTCTATTGATAAATCTTCCTATGCGTTTTACTCTTGTAAATTGATGAAGATAATTATTTTGTAGCTTTTTGAGCCTTAAAAGCATGTTTTAACGCAAGAACGCAAGCAACCCATAGATGCGTTGACAACTGCTCAAGGCAGGATGATGCGTTAGAACATATAGATGCGTCGACATAAGTGAACGCATGAACCTAAGTTCTCCATGGACGCATGATGACCAGAAACGTAAGGTAGCGGAAAATCAAATCAGAATCTTGAGAGATTGTCGGAATGATTGACATGCATGATCTGTGGAAGGAAGAATGTCAAGCTGTGACATTGAGGAGTGGGAAAACTCTTCCCACTAAGACGCAAGACCAGAGGACGCAAGGAAATTTGCAGCCTCACATCACTCCACAACCAACTCCAACAGCACCAACCAATGATCCGCAACCATCATTAATCACCACAACTGCTCAAGAGCAGGAGAATAGAGGAAGGAGAGAAAAAGCAACGCAGGCAGAACCTATGTCGGTATATCAAGATACCACTCCCTCTATGCGTCCGCCCTTTCCTCAACGCCTAAAGAAGAAAAATGATGAAGGCCAATTTAGAAAATTTCTGGACGTTCTCAAACAATTTCACATCAACATTCCGTTGGTGGAAGCCCTGGAACAAATGCCAAGTTATGTCAAATTCCTGAAAGACATACTATCCAAAAAGAGAAGGCTTGGAGAATTTGAGACTGTAGCATTAACGCAAGAATGCAGTGCGTTGTTCAAAAACAATATACCTGCTAAAATGAAAGATCCAGGGAGTTTTACATTGCCATGCTCCATAGGAGGAATGGATGTAGGCCAGACATTATGCAACTTAGGAGCCAGTATAAATTTAATGCCACGTCTATATTCAAGAAGTTGGGTATAGGGGAAGCACGGCCCACTACAATCACACTTCAACTTGCGGACCGCTCTATCAAGCACCCCGAGGGAAAAATCGAGGATGTTCTTGTGAAGGTGGACAAATTCATCTTCCCAGCCGACTTCATAATCTTGGATTATGAAGCTGACAGAGAGGTGCCTATTATCCTAGGAAGACCATTCTTAGCTACGGGACGCGCCCTGATTGATGTCCAAGAAGGGGAACTAACAATTCGTGTGGACGACCAGCAGGTAAAGTTTAATGTCTTTAATGCATTGAAATATCCTGATGATTTTCACTCTTGTCAGATGATTGAAGATATAACTGAAGAAAAGGCAAGCATTATAGACTCATGGTCAGAAGATGAAACAATGCTGGATGAAATAGATGAGGAAACAGAGGCGGAAATCGGTGTAACCTCCAACGCAAGTTTCGAACGCCTAGATTTGAGCAACCGATCCATGGAGAAGACAAAGCCATCTCTATAAGAGCCACCGACCCTTGAGCTAAAAACACTGCCGACTCATCTTAAGTATGCATATTTGGGAGAAGATAGCACGCTACCGGTCATCATATCCTCTGCATTGACCACAGACCGTGAAAAGGCTTTGCTGCAGATACTGAGAAATCATATCAAAGCCATTGGATGGACCTTAGCGGACATAAGAGGAATAAGCCCTTCATACTGTATGCATAAAATTTGGTTGGAAAAGGGTAAGGCAAGTTTAGTAGAAAGGCAGCGCAGGCTTAACCTAGCCATGAAGGAGGCTGTGAAGAAAGAAATCATCAATGGCTCGATGCAGGGGTCATTTATCCAATCTTTGACAGCAGCTGGGTAAGCCCAGTTTAGTGTGTACCAAAGAAGGGGGGATGACAGTGATTACGAACAGTAAAATGAGCTGATACAAACACGAACGGTCACTGGTTGGCGCATCTGTATGGACTATCGCAAGCTGAATGCGGCGACAAAGAAAGATCACTTCCCATTGCCATTCATCGACCAGATGCTAGATAGGCTAACAGGAAATGAATTCTTCTGCTTCCTTGACGGATATTTTGGCTATAACCAAATCATGATAGCTCCGGAAGATCAAGAGAAAACAAGGTTCACTTGCCCATATGGCACCTTTGCATTTAGACGCATGCCATTTGGGCTATGTAACGCACGAGGAACGTTCCAAAAATGCATGATGGCAATATTTTCTGAATATCTGGAACATTCAGTGGAGGTGTTTATGGACGACTTCTCAGTATTTGGGGAATCATACGGTGAATGCTTGGCCAACCTCGAACGAGTATTAAAGAAATTCGAAGACACAAACCTAGTCCTCAACTGGGAGAAATGCCACTTCATGGTCACAGAAGGTATTGTGTTGGGTCATAAGATTTCTAAGGTTGGACTTAAAGTTGATCAAGCAAAAATAGATGCGATAGCCAAGCTGCCAGCCCCCACAAATGTAAAGACTTTGCGAAGTTTCCTAGGCCATGCGGGCTTTTATAGAAGATTCATCAAAGGATTCTCGCAAATCGCAAAACCACTGAGCGCACCGTTGGAAGCTAATAGGGAATTCAACTTTGATAACACATGTTTGCATGCGTTTGAGTCTTTAAGGCTGGCCCTAATATCAGCACCAGTTTTAGTTGCACCAGACTAGTCTCTCCCATTTAAGCTGATGTGCGATGCAAGCAACCATGCAGTGGGAGCAGTGCTGGGGCAGAGGAAAGAGAAAATCATGCACCCCATCTTTTATGCCAGTAAAACATTGCACACTGCTCAAGAGAACTACACTACTATTGAAAAGGAAATGTTAGCTGTAGTCTTTGCGGTTGACAAATTTAGGGCATATTTGGTAGGGTCAGAGGTGACCATCTATACTGATCATTCTGCAATCAAGTATTTAATGGCGAAAAAGGACGCAAAGCCTAGACTCATCCGATGGATCTTATTATTGCAAGAATTTGATTTGGAGATCAAAGATAGGAAGGGAACCGAGAATCAGGTTGCGGACCACCTATCTCGGTTGGAAAATAAGGAGGTCCAAGAAAGCTGGAGTGATATAGAGGAGCGGTTCCCAGACGAGCACATCATGAACGCAGAGAGTCAAGAACTGTGGTATGCAGACATAGTGAATATTTGATCTGCAACCAATGGCCTGAAGATTTCAATGCTCAACAAAGGAAAAGGCTCCAACACGAAAGTAAGTTCTACTGCTGGGATGAGCCATATCTATACAGAATATGAAACACATAACATTATGAGAAGCTGTCATGAAGCACCTTACGGAGGACACTTCGGGGGACAGAGAACAGCTGCGAAGGTATTGCAGAGTGGGTATTTCTGGCCCACATTATTCAAAGACGCAAGGGCATATACAGTAGCTTGCGATCGTTGTCAGAGGACAGGCAATATTTCCAACCAAAATGAGATGCCTCTAAACTCAATCCTAGAAGTTGAGTTGTTTGACATATATGGAATCGATTTTATGGGACCATTCCCTCCATCTTGCGGTAATCAATACATCCTAGTAGCGGTCGACTACATATCAAAATTGGTAAGAGCAGCGGCCTGTGCGAAGAACGACGCAAACACGGTGTCCAAGTTCTTAAAGAGACAAATCTTTTCTCGATTTGGGACACCAAGGGCGCTAATTAGTGATGAAGGTACACATTTTATAAATCGCATAATCACTAACTTATTGACAAAATTTAATGTCTTGCACAGGGTAGCAACTGCCTATCACCCAGAGACAAACGGCCAAGCTGAGATAACAAATAGGGAGATTAAGTCCATACTTGAAAAAGTGGTGAGTACATCAAGGAAAGATTGGACGGAGAGATTAGATGAAGCTCTTTGGGCATATAGAACGGCATTTAAAACACTCATAGGCATGTCACCCTATGCGTTGGTGTAACACCCTCAACCTAGATATTTATTTATCTCTATATTCTTTTCTAGGAGTGAGTGTTACCTAATCTGTATTCTGCTAAACATCGCTATTCATATACATTCTATATCATAATTAGCTAACAGAATGTTTAACCTTTACAATAGTTATGCAAATTTTCCTAATAAGATAGCATTAAAAGTAAAAGTTAAGAGACTCTGTGAAAAGTTTACAGGTGTGCGAGGTGACCTACTTAAATCCCCTTCAAATATAAACAACTTTTACATAGGAATAGAGTTTACAAGTTCCACCTAAACAAAATTCTAATTTATCTCAGACGAATCTGGAGGATAGGCTAGGTACCGCGATCACGCTTGCTACCTGGAAGGAAAACAACAGAAAAACATTATGAGCTACAATGCTCAGTGAGTGACTAACTAAGAAATAACTCAATAATATATAACTACAATCATTTTTATAACCTGTTTAACCATGCTTCGCATTCCATTCATAAACTTGTAATTAACCATGATTGAAAGGTATTAGCATTACATAAACAGATATCTTCCTATTGAACCTTTGTTAGGGCGGAGCAAACTCAACACACCTAACGTCAATAAGCCTTAGCTGTGTGGAGTAATCTCAATACAACAGCGTCAAATGCTCTGTTATTCTGCTTATAAATCTGTCTGTTCTCGGGCTGCCCGTGTACCTTTTCATGTCCTTTGGTACTAGGGTCCCAGGGAAAGTACTCAATCACCGTCTTTATATCCTTAGGTGAGAGCTTAAAAGAGATGCTAGGGCTGCCCATATGCCTTCTCATGTCCTTCAGCATTGGGTCCCATTCAAATAATTCTAGTACACAAACATACATAATACGTTTCTCCGCATTAACTATAATCATGATATCTTAGCTTCCCA
The DNA here is from genome assembly GCA_031780015.1 of Citrullus colocynthis. Taxonomy (NCBI): domain Eukaryota; kingdom Viridiplantae; phylum Streptophyta; class Magnoliopsida; order Cucurbitales; family Cucurbitaceae; genus Citrullus; species Citrullus colocynthis. The sequence goes on along the minus strand of QLSR01000104.1, from coordinate 1,531,619 downwards.
GAACATTATGTAGCAACTAGCTTGATGAGATTTAGCACCTTATTTAATACATTATCTATCTTTATCTCACGTTTAAGAAATATGCTAGTTTCAAACATAGTAACACATCTCATTTCCTAATTCAGAGGTATCATTAAGCATATAGGAGATATTAACATTCAAGTTAACTTATACTAAACCATAAAGTCACTCACAACTTCTTTCAGACGCCAAGCGGGTTATATGCTTTCCTTAGCTCCTCTTGACCTGAAATAGACACTTTCTCTTGTTATGCTTCCTTTTTCATTCATTAAATCAAAAGCAACAACTCATCACATGCTTAATATTAATTGTTCATCATGCAGTTAAGCTTTCATCGGTTTACTCTCAAGTCTTAACACTAAAGCTACAATTGTTAGATGTTCCTTATCCTTCTGTTGTACCTTAATCTTAAGGATACTTTGTGTGTAACTTGTTTCTGCTACTATACTCACGTTGGAGCCTTAATTTTTCCTTAACAAAGCTGACTGCTACAGCTTTGATGTCTCTGCTTAGTCTCTGCTAAAAACGCATTTCCAGCCTAAACTAAGACTTCTTCCCTTCTACAAATTTGTAAAGAATTAGGTTATTCAGCTTACCTTAAAATTTCAAGGCCTAACTCTTTATCGTTCTCTGGTTATGCCAAAATCACTCTGCGTTGCTCCAGATTGCATAGCAGTTCTGTAGCTGCTGCTTTTACCTAAAGATTCATATGATTAACTTCACTTTCAGCTTAACCATCCTTCATAAGACTTGTTAGAAATTGTGTTAACTTACTAACCTCCAAATTTCAGCTTTAAACTCGGCTTCCTTGTGTCGTTCTATTCCAAACATCGACCACTGTTCAATCTGTGCGTCTGCAAATTAATCTTCTGTTCCAGCTCTGATTTCAGCACCAAAACGAGTGAAATTTTGTCTAAAAACTATAAGAACTCCTTCCTCTATCTTCTCTTGTGTTTCCTTTGAAAGATGGAACCGACTTAAGCTCTCGAAATGTCTGAAAATGATCAAACTCACCTATATATATATACTGCCGACTTATCCCTCACAAGTACCGAGATGATAATGTTAACTTACTAATGTTAACTTTCTCATCTGTGAGCTGGTGCTGATCTTCTCCTCGACGCAGGGTACTTACGTCCGAATTCCCTTCACCGCCTTCAGCAACCAACCACGCTCAGAGCATGGTGTCCTCGGCGCCTCCTATTTCCGACGCATACAACATAATCTTTCACACCATCACCTTCATCGCGTCAAGACCGTTTTGTTCTTGGACGCAGTGTAACTTCAGCGCATGGTTGCCTTCTACACATGGTGACTTCCAACACATCGTGGCTTCCAACATATTCTCAACGCGTAACCCCATTAACGCATGGTCAATTCTTAGCCACTTCTGCTCCCATAATATTCAACCAACTTAATCACTGCACATTTCATATTTCATTCTTAACTTGCCAACTCCCAAATGTCGGGTAGAAGCTTACAGCATTTCTCTACCACATACTACTCGGCATTATAGTCTCAAATGTTTACTTCTATACGTTTGTTCCTTCGTCTCTACCATGCGTCCAACATGGTATTTCTAGCTTAGTATACATCCAACTTCGCTTACTTCTAAGCTTAAAATCATGGTTGCGTTCTCTTAACCCGTTTATCCTATATTAGAATTCTTAACTTTAAAACTTACTCTGATTCCAAGATTCAAAATTTACTCAACGCAACCTTTTTATCAAATCCTTTTACTTCAAGTTTCTTTTACGGCTTATGTAATCCAACCCTTGTGCACAACTACTCTTGTCCTATTTCTCCTTTTCATAGACTCTTTCACGTAAGTCTTAGAAAAAGGGTGTAACAGTTGGTGTTTGGAAAAGCATGCCATCTCCCATTAGAGTTGGAACACAAAACCATGTGGGCCATGAAGAAGCTCAATCTAGACCAGGACGCAACGGGTGAAGCAAGAAAGCTTCAATTAAATGAACTCATGGAGTGGAGACATTCAGCCTACGAAAACGCAAAGTTGTATAAAGAGAGGACCAAGAAATGGCATGACAAAAATATCAGTAAGAAAACACTATACGTCGGCCAGAAGGTCCTATTATTTAACTCAAGGTTGCGTTTATTTCCAGGTAAGCTAAAGTTTCGCTGGTCTGGACCATTCATAATCGAGGAAGTGTTTTCATATGGTGCTGTCAAGCTAACAAATGAAAACGGAACTACCTCCTTCAAGGTCAATGGACAAAGGGTAAAACCCTACCACATTAGAGAGCTGGAAATTGACAAAACCTCCATTGACTTACGCGAGTGTAAAAACTGAGCTTGCGTTGAAAGGTCCCTGCGTTGATAAACACCTACTTTTCCAAGGAAGCTTTCTTTTACTCTTGCCTTCTTCCTTTTTATTAGTACTTGTATTATTGTTTATTTATTTTATTTTATTTCACTTCATATTATTTATTTATTTATTTTTTTTTTTGCTTTCTTTCTTTTATTTGTACGTTGTTTTTAGTATTTATTTTTCATTCTTTGAATTCAGTTTTAGGAGTAGTGTAAATTAAATGAGCATGAAATTATGTGTCGAGCTTTAATGTAAACTGTGATTTCACCGCATACTCTGCCATTTATGCTGCGTCCAACGCATAACTGAACTGAGAACCATGCATTCATCAGTATGTTAATTAAATGAGTGCATTTTAGAAAGAGCAAACCGGGTAACACATGCGTATTTTGAGTTGATGCGTTTTCCCAGAAGCACTCAAGTGCTTATTTGTGTCATTAGCCGCCCATCACACTTGATGGGTGTGCGGCTCAATAAATTTACCTAGATCAGTTGGATTTCAAATATCGCGTATCTTCATTTATTGCCGACGGCTTAATTAGCCCTTTATTAACGCGATTCAATTTTCCATTTACTATTTTCAACCCTTTCATCTTCGAAACCTACGGTGATTTGCATTCTTCGCGTTTCTGTCTATGTCTAGCCAATCAGGCTCCCAAAATCAAGAACATTTCACTGGCGACGTTTCCACAATATCTTCCTACAACACCTAGAATTCGACCCCATCTTCTTCTTCATCTGAACCAAGCCCAGTCCCCGAGGTATTTCTTAACCCTCGAGCTCCATTTTTCTCTTCCACCCGACCTGTGAGGTTTTTCGCTTCTCCGGTCCGCCCTAGACCTCCAAACCTCAACCCTCCATTCATCCCAAATTTTTCGTCGTCACGAATTAGGGCCAGTGCCCAAAGACTGCCTATCACCCCATTTTTTCCAACCCTTCTTCAGACCTTTAGTCCGTCCACCAGTAGTCGATCTTGACTCAGACGACTGTGTGGAAGTCCTGAACATCCAACCCCTCAACCGAATCAACCCGGCACCCACCCCGAAACCCAAGAGTCTAGTCAAGTCCTGTATCCCAAAGCATAGAATGAAGAGTGTTAAGGAGTTCTCTGCCACAAACTTCAATGCCGGATATCAACGCTTAAGCACGGAAAACTCTGACGAAAGCAACTGGGTCCTGGAACGATTCGCAATGAAGCTAGCACACTATACGAAAGCAGTGAAATCTGCCGCAAAGACGAGCAGAATGTCTTTGGCGATATCCTCGAGAGGATTGCTCAAGAGAAAAGAGACGCAAAGGCTAGGGAGGATGACAGGGAGGTCAACTAGCCTTTGCCTTCATCAAGACATCCCAGCACAAGGACTGATGAAGTAGGGGGAGGAGTAGAAGAGGATGTGGTGGTGGAAGAAGGGGAAGTGAACTCTGCGCGTTCCCCAAACAAATGGATAGCACAAGCGGCCTGTGGAATCCGTTTGAAGCATCCGTTTTGAAAGCAAGAAGGGAATCACCCTCACCGATAAAAGAGGACCAGAGTTAGCCAAAAGAGACTCAGGAGGGTGAAAAGACTGGGGGAAATAAGGAAGGAGATGCCGCCTACAGCAAGGAGGTCGTAGGCAAGCTAGTCAAAACGCATGGGTTAGTCCCTACATCCATCAATCCTGAGGAGACGACCCTAGACTCCAATGAAGGACCTATAAAAAAAGTTGTAATGGCCATAGAGGCCAAAAGAAGAAGAGAAGAAGAAGAAGAAGTGGTACCCCTGATAAGGAAGAAAAGAAGGGTATTAGAAGAAATTGCCAAGGATGAAGAGCCGAAAAACGCAGAGCAATGAGACGGTCCTGAGTCCCCGATTGCAACGACATCCTCTGATCGATTGATAGAGAAGATGAAGAAAAAAAGGGAAAAGTTGAGGAAACAGCTCAGGGCCCTAAGAAAAGGAGCAGAGAAAATTGCTAAGGACGCATTGTCCAGCAAAAAGGTGCACATGGTAGTGCGACCTGAGAAAGAAAGGGAAACGCAAGGCCTTCCTGATCCTCAAATTGACGAAGATTAGAAGTTTGAGAGAGAGCTGCAAATAGAAGAAGATGAGGAGTTGGTTGCACAAATAAAAGCCTAAGAAGATAGGGAGGGCAAGAAGAAAAAGAAAAAGAAAAGTAGGCACCACTTGCCTACACGGAAGGAACGCATAGGGGAGGATGCGTTAAAGGAGCAAGGTGTCAGCACCTTGAAAAAGAAGAAACAGAAAGTGACTAATGTGGCCAGGAGCAAGAAAAAGACGGTAGATAAAATACCCGCGAAGGCCAAAGGAAAAGAGAAGGTGGCGAATGCGTCGCCAAAGAAGAAAGAGGGAAAAGGGAGACGCAGGGCGTTCCCTGATTTACTGATGGAGGTGGGATTTTTCTCGGAAGAAGCCCCATTGCCACCATACATAACTGAAATCATCGATTACCACGGGTGGAGAAATTTCTGTTCCAGCACTCCTTGGATCCAACCCGACTTAGTCCGCAACTTCTATAATGGACGCATTGACGAAGAGAAGGACGTGGTAGTAGTTGAAGAAAATGAGGTCTCATTCAACGCAAGGGAAATAAATGCAATATATAAGTTGAGGGACAACGCGGATGTGGAAGGAAACAAAATAATAGAATCAACTCCAGTGGAGTTAATGGAAGACGCAATCTGCATATTGGCAAAGCCTGGGGCAAAGTGGGACGTATCACCCACAGGCATTAAAACCTTGCCTGCTAACAGCCTACAGCCAGAGGCCAACCTGTGGGTATACTTGGTGAAGAAGCAGCTAATCCCGACGACGCATGACAGAACAGTATCAAGGGATCGGGTAATGGCAGCTTATTGCATTATGCGTCGCATTCCCCTTGATGTAGGACGCATAATTGCGGCGCAGATAAGAGGGGTCTTCAACAAACCAAGAGGCCAACTCTTTTTCCCCACACTTATCATGAACCTAAGCGCCAATGCTGCCATCGGAGGATCGACAGAAGTGTTAGACGTAGAGAAGATGATCGAAGTCAATGGGGTAATTACCCATAAGACTCTGCGTCGGTTGATGAAAGGATCGCAACATCTGCCAGAGCCTGCTAAGGCCACCAAAAGACCTCATCAACCCATTCAAGCAACTAAAGTGTCGCCTCCAAAGCCGCAAATGCAGAAGAAGGGGAAGTCATCTAAACAGAAACGCAAAATTGTGGCAAGTCCTGATGCCACCATTAGACATTCCCTTCCTCAAGTCCTTCACCCCCACTTCCAACAATCATAAGAGAACCAACTCCACCTCCTCCTAAGACGCATCGCCCAGAACCCTCTCAACCTCAACCTTCCACAAAACCTATCTCCCCAACCTCCTCAATAAGAGTTGATGACTCACACTACGGAGATTTTGGCGCAACCACTATGCGTCCATCATCCCCTGCGTTTGATGAAACTCCATCAACCTCTCGCCCTCAGCCAACCCATCCTCAACCACAATCGCAGCCTCAACCTCAAGAAACCCAACTCGACCTTGACTGGGAGACAGTTCAAACATACCTGCAGCAATCAATATTGCGTCCAATGATGCATTCAATGAATATGTTAGCACGTCGGCAGACAGAGCAGTTTCACTTCACACTGAATTACATTCATCAATAGTTTTCGATTTAACCGGAAGTCCCGCCCCCTAACATTCCTGAACGCCTACAACATCCGCTTGTCTTCCCAATGCCGCAACATCTTGCACTTGAGCAGAAACGCAGCCCTAATTAAGACAAGTCGGATAGTTAAAATTTAGGGGTGTAGTCAGAGTTATATCTTCTTTACTGCTTTCCTTGTATTTATCTTCTATAGAATGTATGCGTTTGTGGAAAAGAATTAATAGAATGAAAATTTCTCCATAGCATTGTGTTTCTAATTACCTCTTTGCATTGTCCCTTGTTGCAAATTCATTCTAAGTACATATATAATTATTCCCATCTTTTATCTTTGTGTTGAAAAGTTAGTCACTGTGATGATCATCATGCTTACACTTTTGCACACTCTTAAGTTAGACACTTTCAATGCGTCTGCATACTATTCCTTAGAAACGTAAACCTACTTTGCATGCATGCAAGTGGCCAGTTCAAACCACTTTTACAAAAATTTGCAACATCATCTTTGTTTACAATTTAAGCAATGAGGACCTTGCTGCTCTCAAGTTTGGGGGTGGAAGAGGTTTGAACTGTCAAACATAAAAATATGAGGAACTGATTTCTAAAAAAAAAAAAAAGCATGTTTCTTTGAAATGCAAAACTCCGCTGACAAGACTAGAGAATAATTCGGTACGTTGTGTTAACTTCTATTGATAAATCTTCCTATGCGTTCTACTTTTGTAAATTGATGAAGATAATTATTTTATAGCTTTTTGAGCCTAAAACGCATGTTTTAACGTAAGAACGCAAGCAACTTGTGGATGCGCTGAGAACCGCTCAATGCAGGATGATGCGTTAGTAACATATGGATGCGTCGACATAAGTGAACGAATGAACCCAAGTTCTCCATGGATGCAAAACGACCAGAAACGCAAGGCAGCAAAAAATCAAATTAGAATCTTGAGAGATTGCCAGAAAGATTAACATGCATGATCTATGGCTAAAGTGGTAGATCTAAATTGAACCGAGAATTACGCAATTAGGCGAGATAGATGCACGACATCAGTTGCACCTCCAATCACGCAGATTTGCCACTGATTACTAACGCAGCCTCTATAAAAGGGCAGACCTACAAACTGAAAAAGAATTGTTGATTCTCGGAAGAATTCCTAAGTGACAGCAGAGTTCTCTCCAAAAGACAACCGGAGACGAATGGCTCGAGAGAGAAGAGTCTTCCCTCCGCTTGACCACTTCACAGCAAAACTTGACGCTTCCATTCCGGCAACTCAAGACATTGAAACACCTTCTTGCTTTCTATCTTTTTCTAGCTTTGATTTTAGATTTGTTATCAAGACATTGAACTGTCTAAAAGGTTTTGTAAAAGAGGTTTGAATTGGTAGCTTGCATGCATGCAAAGTAGGTTTGCGTTTCTAAGGAATAGAATGCAGACGCATTGAAAGTAATCTAGGTTAAGAGTGTACAAAAAATGTAAGCATGATTGTCATCATAGTGACTAACTTTTCAACGCAAAGATAAAAGTTGGGAATAATTAAATGTACTCAAAATGAATTTACAACATGGGGAAACGCAAAAAGGTAATTAGAAATTCAATGCGGCGAAGAAATGATGAACATATACAATTAACGTATGCGTTGGAAGTATGCGTTGGAAGTTAAGTATTATGCATTTAAAAAAATACAGCCCTAACCGCACCCCTAATCTTAACTTGATAAACACAGCGATCGTTTATCGATGAACGCATGCACGAATGACAAAGTATGCTGTGAAATCAAATAATTTGCATGAAAGCTTGATGCCTAATTTCATGCTTATCTAATTTACACTACTCCTAAAACTGAATTCAAAGAATAAAAAATAAATACTAAAAACAAAGTACGAATAAAAGAAAGAAAGCAAGAGTAAAAGAAAGCGTCCCTGGAAAATTAGGCGTTCAGCAATGTAGGGACCTTTGAACGCAAGCTTAGTTATGCTTGCATGGGTCATTGGAGCCTTTATCGCGTTCAGGGTTCAACGCAAAGGAGACAATGAATTGTAGTATGACGTCCCTCAAGTGCGTGTACTTGGGATGCTGTTGTTGGATTTTGTATGTGTGTAAATTGTCCTAACGCAAAGTGTTAAATGATGTCTTTATGCGTTCAACATGTCATGCTTTGAGCATGCTATGCGTCTTACTACTATGCGTTGGTGATCTGTCAAATTTCCCTATCCTTTACCCAGGTATAAGCAAAGGAGTAGGTTTTCTCGGTGAGTCTGAGGTCGAACATAGGGATTATGTCGATTCAATATTTATGTGAATTACATGCATTGCAGTGGTAACCAAGAAATAATAGGGAGAGTGTTTGTTTCTGATATAAAGAAAGCGATAATATGTACACTAGACTAAATGTGCATGCGACACAGCAAGTTCAGCTAAAGATGTGTGTGAATGGATAAAGAAAGGGTTCGGGTTGATTAACATCTAACATCGGAAACGCACAGTAGCATTCTATTCATACTTGCAACTCTTCTCCCGGTTGTCAGCCGCTATGCGTTATATGTCTATAACTCATAGGAGAGTGTTAAGAACCAAGGTTATCCCCATAGACAGGCAATACTACTTGGCCCTTGTCAATTGAGTTCCACAATTGCTTACACTCTCGGGCAGTTTGATTATTACTACTTATATCGATTTGTCAGATGAACATAAGCATCGGATGAAGCTCGCAATTGACAAGATAAAATAGTTACACTGTGGTTCCTAGTTAGATGCTAACGCAACCCCAGACCCTAGAGTGATTAGTTACTCATGGTTCAAAAGTAAAAAGCGGAAAGTTTAGAGAAATGAGTAGACATGGAAGATAATTATATTGTTGAAACGAAATACAACTTTAGATGAGCTCAATGTCTTGACACAAATCTAAAATCAAGATAGAACAATAAGAAAGAAAGCAGGGAAAGGCGTCAATGTCTTGAGTCGCCCGGATGGAAGCGTGAGGCTATGCTGTGAAGTGGTCTGGAGGAGGGAAGACTCTTCTCTCTCGAGCTATTCGTCTCCGGTTGAAGTCTGGAGAGGACTCTGCTGTCACTTATGGAGTTCTTCCGAGAATCAACAACCCTTTCTCATCTCGCGGAGCTGCCATAGATGATGCGTTTGCAATTAATGACAAATCTGCTTGATTGGCGGCGAGATTGATACTATGCGTCCATCTCGCCTGATTGCGTGATTCTCGGGTCAATTAAGATCCACCACTTTGGCCACAAATCATGTTCGTCAATCTCTCAAGATTCTGCTTTGATTCTCAGCGCCTTGCATTAATGGTCGTCTATGCGTCCATGAATAGTTTGACCGATGCCAATGCGGCGTAGGTTGCTAATGCGTAGTCTTGCATTGAGAAGTCATCAATGCATCGTTTGCATTCCTGCGTTAAAACATGCGTTTTAGGCTCAAAAAGTGGTAAAATCATTTATCTTCATAAAAATACAAGAGTATAACGCAAAGGAAGATTTATTAGTAAAAATCACATACACTGCCGCATGCTTCTCTATTTAATCTCTATTTATCTAAGAAAAAGGCTATTATAACTTGTATTTCTACAAGTTATCAGTAGGGTTACCCACCTTTGTTCTGACATACCAACTATGCGGTGCATGGAGGCAGCCAACTACGAGCAAGTGCCCTTCTCGACTAAACTCTTATCTAAGTTCGGTTTCCTCACTAGACATTGGAGTTTGTTATTGTATCTATGCGTTGCTGATTACGATTACCCACATGAAGGTGGCCATTATGGGCAGGTGTCATTTTCAGCTGAACTTTTAACAAGATGAATATATTAGTCTTGTCAGTGGAGTTTTGCATTTAAAAGATTTTTTTATTATTATTATTCTTTTTTATCAGAGAAATAAGTTCCTCATATTTTTATCTTTGACAGTTCAAACCTCTCCCAACCCCAAACTTGAGAGCAGCAAGGTCCTCATTGATTAAATTGTAAACAAAGATGATGTGACAACAATTCTTCCATGCCTATCCATTTCTCTACACTTTCCGCTTATTACTTTGAATCCATGAGTAGCTAATCTTTCAAGGGTCACGGGTTGCGTTATCACCTAAATAAGAATCATGGTGTAACTATTGCATCTTGTCAATTGTAATCTTAATCTGATGCTTATGTCCATATGGCTAATCGATATAAGTAGTAATAATCAGACTGCTCGAGAGAGTAAGTGATTGTGGAACTCAATTGACAAGGCCAAGAAGTGTTACCTGTCTATAGGAATAACCTTGGTACTTAACACTCTCCTACGCGGTATAGACATATAACGCATAGCGATTGACAACTAGGAGAAGAGTCGCAAGTATGAATAGACTATCACTATGCGGTTTCTAATTTTAGATGTTAACCAACCCAAACCCTATTTTTATTCATTCATTTAATCCACTTAGCTGACTTTGCTGTGTCGCATACCTTGCCATCTACCTTCTTTTATTCTAGTGTACATGTTATCGCTTTCTTTAGTTAGACATATCCCTTGTTAATATTTTTGGTTACCACTCCAACTCAATTAATCCAATTAATTGTAGAATCTTCATAGTCCCTGTGTTTGACCTCTGACTCACCGAGGAAACCTCATTCTTTGCTTATAGTTGGGTAAATAATAGGAAAACTTGATAGATCACTAATGCATAATATTAAGCATGTTAAACGCATAATATGTTGAACGCATAGTAGTAAGCTTAATAATAGATAAACGCAACAACAAGTTTTTGCACTTTAGATCTGCAAATGTAACACTCATCTACCAGCTTAGGTCTCAACTGGAAATGTGTTGTTGATTTGAAATGCTAAAGTCCAAAAACTTGTTGTGCATATATTTATTATTAAGCTTACTATGCGTTCAACATATTATGCATTTAACATGCTTAATATTATGCATTAGTGATCTGTCAAGTTTTCCTATTCTTCACCCAAGTATAAGCAAAGAATGAGGTATTCTCGGTGAGTCCGAGGTCGAACACGAGGACTATGTAGATTTTATAATTAATTGGATTATTTGAGTCATGCGTTTAAAGAAGGTGATGAGAAGTGATGCGTCTAACTAACTAGAAAGCAATAAACCTAAGCTAAAGTGGTGGACGGAGAGGTGTGCGACACAACAAAAGCAGCTAATTGAATTGTATGAATGGTGAAACGCAGGGCTTGGGTTGGTTACCATCCAAAGTCAGAAACGCATAGATGTGTCTATTTCATACCAGCGACTCTTCTCCCGGTTGTCAGTGATGCGCACTTTTAGTGTAACCACAAGTGTATGGGTCAAGTTATAATATAAGATGGTTAAGTCCGAATATCGTTCCACTAGAGATCCAAATGTTGAAGGTTTAACTTACTTAGCTATTCTAGAGTTGAATCAATTTTATTTGAGGATTGAAATTGAAAATTATGAGTTATGGAAAATATAAATCAAATAAGGAAAGTATTAAAGTGAGAAACACAAGAGTCAAAGAGAGTTCTAGGGTAATGAATCCTTGTTTATTTCATCATGCAATATTATAGATTTCATGGATTTTATTGTTATTCATATGCCTAAGTCTAGAAACTTAATTCCAAGTTATTTTCTCTAAAAAACAACCCTTTCTTATGCAACTCGATTGATTACTAATCTCTTAAAACCAATACAAAATTACATGGCATTAAAAATAGTCTTTAGCAACTTTTATTGTCAACCTAACTACTCTCGTGATAGATTAACAACAATTCATTCTTATAGATCAAGTTAAACATACAATCTCTCAATCATACATCTAACCTAACATGTGAAGATGGCCAATCCACAAGAATTAAACACAATAACAATGAAAAGCATAATCATTCAAACAAAACCATGAAAGTCTACAAGATCAACTTAAATTCATAAACAATTCATCAAAACCCTAAAACTAAAAAATTTAGCCACTCATAGCTAAATCACAAAGTCCACCGGGAAGATAAACTTGTCTACCTTGACTAAGACGTCCTCCACAATGTCGTAGGGATGAACAAATGATCGATCAGCCAAAACCAAAGATATGGTAGTTGGTTGCACCTCTCCTCCATTGAGCTTCCTAAACATGGATAAAGGCATTAAATTAATGGAAGCTCCAAGATCACAAAGTGCTTTAGTAACTTTATTGTTGCCTAAATGACAAGGGATAGAGAAGCACCCTGGATCCTTTAGTTTTGGAGGCAATTTCTTTTGTAGTGCCGCACTACATTCTTCGGTTAGTGCAACCATTTCATAATCTTTATACCTTTTCTTCTTAGACAATACATCCTTCATGAATTTGGCATACTTAGGCATTTGTTCTAATGCCTTTGCAAAAGGAAGGTTAATTTCTAACTTTTTGAATATGTCTAAGAATTTTGAAAACTGAGCATCAATCTTTTTCTTTCGAAATCTTTGAGGAAAAGGTAAAGTATTAGGGATAAAAGAAGTAGAGTTAGAAGTACTCCCTAAGTTGGACTTTGATTTCTCCTTTTCCTTAAATGCACTCTCTTTTTGTGGAACATCCTCTATGATGGCTTCATCTTCTTCTTGTGGAAGCTCATCATCTTCATCATTGATCAAGGGAGTGGATAGCTTTTTCCCACTCCTCAAAGTCACGGCCTTACACTCCTCCCTTGGATTTATCTCGGGACAACTAGGGAACTTACCCTTTTGCATTGTTTGGAGGGAAGTTGCCATTTGACTAAGTTGAACCTCCAAGTTTTAAAGTGCCTTACCTTGGGTTTGAACGGTGCTTGCATTTGCTTGGACCGAATTCTCCAATGTGGTTGTCCTCGATCTTGACTCTTCGACAAAGTCAAGCATTATGTCCTCTAGTGATGATGTCTTTGCATTCCCCACTCCATTGAATCCTTAAGGTGCTTGCAACACATTCTTGTTGTTAGCATATGAAAAATTCTCATGATTCCTCAAGTTGGGATGATAGTGAGTTGGAAGTTGTTGTTGACCTCGGTGTTGTCCTCTATCTACATAATTGGCTACCTCCAACTCACTTGGCTCTTGTTGATTTGCCATGGCCACAAGGGAAGCTATGGATGATGGACTTGCTTGGGCTTGGCTTCCTTGAGAAAATTTAGATAAAGCATTAGTAAGAGAAGCCAATTGAGCTTTTAGAGAACTTACCTCGTCCATCTCATATCGTCCGGTGGCTTTTGGGATGATTGGAGAAGACCGTTCACATGGCCAATTGTACGATGTAGTGGCCAAGTCTTCTAGTATAGTATAGGCCTCTTGAGCATTCTTTGAAAAAATTGAGCCTCCGGCAGTTGCATCTAGTATGGATTTGGTTGAGCTTGTAATCCATTGTAGAAGAGTTGAATTTGCAACCAATCCGGGTAACCATGTTGAGGGCACCTTCTCAAGAGATCCTTATACCTCTCCCAAGCCTCATATAATTGTTCATCCTCAAGTTGGCGGAATGTTCCAATCTCCGTCCTTAGTCTTTGAGATTTAGCCGGTGGAAAATATTTGTTCAAGAAAGCTTGAGCTAAGATCTCCCACGTTGTAATTCTATCCGGAGGTATGGTTTCCAACCAATCTTTAGCACAGTCCTACAAAGAGAAAGGAAAAAGTCTTAGTTTAATTGCATCATTAGAAACACCATTCATCTTTACCGTCCCGCATATCTCTAAGAAAGATCGTAAGTGCTTGTGAGGATCTTCATTGGTTCTTCCTCTAAAGGCTAGCTTCCTAGCCATGTGGATCAACCCTGGTTTCAACTCAAAGTTGTTGACATTGATGGGTACATTCATAATGCCGGGTTGATTTGTCGGTAATGTCGGTTGGAAGTAGTCCCGAATTGCCTTTGGGATCTCCTCCGCCATATCCTCGATGTGATTGTGTTGAACCCTTAGGTTTCTTCTACACGTCCTTTCAATCTCGGGATCAAGAGGGAGAATATTAGTATTGTCTCGAGGCATAAACCGACAAAATAAAATAAAAAAATAAAGATAAAATAAAATAGAATAAAATAAAATAAAAAAGGAAAAAAATATAAAATACAATAAGATAAAATAAAAATAAATAAATAAATAAATAACCAAATAATATACACCTCAAATTAAGAATTATCAATTTTAATGAATATTAAATAACAAAAACTATTCTTTGGATCCCCGGCAACGACGCCTAAAACTTGATGCGCACTTTTAGTGTTAACCACAAGTGTACGGGTCAAGTTATAATATAAGACGGTTAAGTCCGAATATCGTTCCACTAGAGATCCAAATGTTGAAGGTTTAACTTACTTAGCTATTCTAGAGTTGAATCAATTTTATTTGAGGATTGAAATTGAAAATTATGAGTTATGGAAAATATAAATCAAATAAGGAAAGTATTAAAGTGAGAAACACAAGAGTCAAAGAGAGTTCTAGGGTAATGAATCCTTGTTTATTTCATCATGCAATATTATAGATTTCATGGATTTTATTGTCATTCATATGCCTAAGTCTAGAAACTTAATTCCAAGTTATTTTCTCTAAAAAAACAGCCATTTCTCATGCAAATGGATTGATTATTAATCTCTTAAAACCAATACAAAATTACATGACATTAAAAATAGTCTTTAGCAATTTTTATTGTCAACCTAACTACTCTCGTGATAGATTAACAACAATTCATTGTTATAGATCAAGTTAAACATACAATCTCTCAATCATACATCTAACCTAACATGTGAAGATGGCCAATCCACTAGCAAACAAGTGAAATCTAATATAAACTCCCTTAATTTGAGAGGATAGAAAGCACTTTTCAAGTGCTTATCAGTCAGCCCGCTATGCGTTATATGTCTATAACGCATAGGAGAGTGTTAAGTACCAAGGTTATTCCTATCCCTAGGTAACACTTCTTAGCCTTGTCAACTAAATTTCACAATCACTTACCCTCTCGAGCAATCTGATTATTACTACTTATATCGATTAGCTAGACAGACATAAGCATTTGATTAAAAATAGGTTCTTTATTTAGATGATAACGCAACCTGTGATCCTTGAGAGAGTTAGTTACACATGAATGATAAACAACAAATGGAAAGTGATGAGAAATGAATAGCCATGGAAGATGTATAGATTGATGAACGGAATGACTATTTTAGGAAATACAATTCCTTGCTAATAGACTAAAACAAAAGTAAGAAAAGAGATAGAAGCATGGAATGGCTTCTCAATGTCTTGAGCTCGCTGGGATGGTAACGTGAGTTCTGTTGTGAAGTGGTCTGGCGGAGGGAAGACTTTTCTCTTTCGAGCTATTTGTCTCCGGTTGTCGTCTGGATAAAACTCTGCTGTCACTTAGGAATTCTTTCGAGAGGTCCAACAACATTTTCGTCTCCAGGTCTTCCCTTTTATAAATGTTGCATTGCAATCGCTAGCAAATCTACATGATTGGAGGCTTAATTTCTGCCTTGCGTCCATCTCGCCTAATCGCGTGATTTCCGGTTTAATTTCGATCCACCACTCTCGCCGCATATCAAGCATATCAATCTCCCAACGATCTCTTAAGATTATTTTCTGATTCTCTGCTACCTTGTTGATATGCGTCCACGAATAACTTTGGATTCATGCGTTCAAGTATGTCAACGCATCCATGGGTTGCTAACCGCGTCCACAGGTTGCCAACGCATAGACCTGCGTCAAGAAGTTGCCAACGCATCTACAGGTTGCTCACATTCCTGCGTTAAAACATGTGTTTTAGATTCAAAAAGCTATGAAACAATTATCTTCATCAATTTACAAGAGTATAACGCATAGGAAAATTTATCAAAAGAATTTAACACTAACTACCGCATGATTCTCTATTTAAGCTCTATTTTTCTAGGAGAAAGACATATAATAACTTGATTTCTACAAGTTATCACACCCCCAAACTTAGAAAAATGTTTGTCCTCAAGCATAACCTCTATCTAAGAAACTTCAATCAACCCTAAAATTTTCTCAACGCATTGACTAGTCTCTCAGAATACTATACTCAATCAGCTACCAGTTAGTTACATTACTTTTCTATCTCTATATTCTTTTCTCTAGAAACGGGTCTAATTTGTATGCGGCAAGCTTTCTTTTCAAAATTCTTTACTCATTATTCACAAAATTTTTTTTTCTTCTTTTAACACTGAGTCTGAAAAGATGAAGATATAAAGTTCTTGTTTCTTTCATTTGTTTTATTATTTATATATTAGGTGACTATGCATCGAGCAGGGTTACCCACCTTCGTTCTGACATACCAACTATGGGGTGCATGGGGGCAGCCAACTATGAGCAAGTGCCCTTCTCGACTAAACTCTTATCTAAGATCAGTTTCCTCACTAAACATTGGAGTTTGTTATTTATCAATGCGTCGCTGATTACGATTACCCACCTTTATTTTGACACACTAACTATGGGGTGCATAGAGGTGGCCAACTACGAGCAGGTGTCGTTTTCAGGTAAACTCTTAACAAGATAATTGTATTTGTCTTGTCAGCTAAGTTTTGCATTAACAATCTTTTTTTTTTTTTTTAAGAAATAAGTTCCTCATATTTTTATCTTTAATAGTTCAAACCTTTTCCACCCCCAAACTTGAGAGTAGCAAGGTCCTCATTGCTTAAATTGTAAACAAAGATTATGTTGAAAAATTTCGTAAAAGAGGTTTGAAGTGGTAGCTTACATGCATGCAAAGTAGGTTTGTGTTTCTAAGGAATAGTATGCAGACGCATTGAAAGTAATCTAACTTAAGAGTGTACAAAAACTGTAAGCATGATTATCATCATAGTGACTAACTTTTCAACGCAAAGATAAAAGTTTGGAATGATTAAATGTACTTGGAATGAAATTAAAACAAGGGGAAACACAAAGAGGTAAATAAACATTTGATGCGGTGAAGAAATTTTCATTCTATTAATCGCATGTACCACAGCGCATACTTTTGGAGAGGATAGTTATAATGAAAATTACAAAGTATGACTGATGAACACATATTATTAATGCACGACTGGTGAACGCAGCCTTGGATTCCTTTATCAAGTATCAACATATTCACAACATATATATAAACTATAAAGTCTGTAGGTAATTCTAATGTTACTAGCAATATAGTAAATAACCACTCATAGGTAATCCTTCCTTTTTTAGAACCTAACTTGGTTTGGACTCCCGACTCACAATTAGGTTTCTGGACCCAAGGAAATGTCAACTAACAACACTTTGAAGCCTCAGAAAACCTCCTTAGACATTTGGAAATGCACGTTGGACGCAAAGGTCACACTGATGGACACAAAACTGTGCTGTTGGAAGCAGGTTTGTGCCTATTGGATGCTTGGCTGAGGTTTTGAACACCTAGTGGGTGTGTTGGTACCTCCCAGATGACCTTGGGTGTCAACTTCTCCTTTCAATCCTCCCGAGAATCCTTTCCTTCTCTCAAATTTTTAGGAGTTAGTATTTTTTCCAATTTTGGTGCGCTTCAACATCTTAAGCTCAATCCTATTTGTAGGAGTTGAGTGACAAGCCTTGTCATCCAACCTTGCTTCTTAGCTTGACACTTAGCCAAATATGTGGTATGAGCCCTAACTTGTAAGACATGTTGAGTCTTGGGAGAAGGCAAGCTAAGAAGTCATGTGTTATGCATTGTAAAGAGGAGCGGTGGCCGACAATGAAGAAGCAAAAATTGTTAAGTGTTGGCCACGACTATGCGTTGGTGAGGTAGAAGAGTTGTTATATTTTGATAGAGCTACTATGCTTTGAAGGTGTAACCATGAAAAGGTTGCTATGCGTTGAAGGTGTTACCATGCACTAAAGGTGCCACATGCATTGGAAGGGAAGTTGGAACTTGGCCGGGGAAAAGCTGTACTTGATCTACCATGCGTTGGTAAGGTTACTAAGCATTGGAGAGTGGTTGTATGCGTTGGACTGCAGTTATGCGTTAAAGGTCCCCATGCGTTGAAGGCAGTTGTGTGTGGATGGTTGTTGTGGGCATTGGAGGTAGGTTGCTTCGAGGGTGGCTATGCATTGGTATGTTGGTGAAAAAGTCTGCGCCGGCCAACTTATCTTAAAAAGGAATGGAAGTGGAGGCTAAGTCGACAGCTTATATATATGAGTGGGCCAAATATTTAATCATTTTAAACACTTTCCAAACCTCTGGCTGGTTCCATTTTTCAGACAAACAATGAGGGAAGGTAGAAGAAGGTGTTCATGTTGAATTCGAGTGGAATTCTATTCGTTTTGGTGGTGTAACTAAGTTGGAACAGGAAGCTTGATTGTAGCCGTGAAATCCGAGCATGGTCTATTCATTGGAGAAGTGCGAGCTGAGGAAGTAGAAGATGGGGCTGACATTTTGAGGTTAGTAAGTTAACTCAATTCCTAATCATTTCTATGAAGGATGTTTGAGTTAAATTTGAGGGGAAACATGTAAAATTATAAGTGGAAGTGGTTGCTATTGATTTGTTGGGCAATTGAGAGCAACTGGGTGTTATTTGAGAATATCTCTCAAACAGAGAAGAATCATGCTCCGAAATTTCAAGGTAAGTTAGAGAACCTATTCCTTTACAAGTTTATAGAAGGGAAGAAGTTTTTAATTTAGCTAGAAATGCGATTTTTATTAGGTAGAAGTGAGAACAAAATGAAAGGAAGAACTGTGGCTATCGGGTCTCGCTAGTATTGCAGTATCGCTGAGAAGTTGGAGAGTATGTGTAAGACCTAACTCAGAATTCTTAAGATGGCTAGTAAAAGAAGAAGTAAGAAAAGAAGTAAGACTAGTTGAACGCCTAATATTAGGAAAACAATGGATATTCCACTAAGAGTGAGAATGAAGGATTGAAAGCATAGTTGGAGATTAGTTAAAATTTATATGTATTCTTGAGCATAGTTCGGTTAATGCATAGATGGTAAGCGCTAAAGCGTGTTACCTTAATTTGGAGGGAATTTGATACTGAATTTTAAAAAGGGAAATCAGAATTAGGGTAAAGAGGAAACGCATGGCTCACACTTAGTCTTGAAAATTAACAAGTTATGGGATTGGTTTTTTAGGGTGAGCTAGAAAGAAAAGAGAAGTCAAAGAACCTTAGGGTGTGAACAGCATGCGTTGAAGGTTTATTATGAGCTAGTAAGAATTTTGGTGTTGATAAAGAAGTTTATGCCCAAAGACAAGGACATTTAGTGTTTAAGGTAACCAAGGGTCTTAAGGCTATGCGTTCAGGTGCTCAATTCCATGGTAAATGGAAATATAACTTTGATTTCGGGTAAACGCATAGGTTGAAATTCAAGAGTTTAAAAGGTAGGAAGTTGGACGCATGGTACGATGTGGTAAGTTACAAACGCATAGTAGTATGTGTTTAAGACATTGACGCCTAGTAATGTATGGTGAAGAAACGAGTTCAAAGGTATTATGGCTGGGAGTAAAGAAAGTAAATAATGAAGCTAAAACCCTAAAGGAAATTCAGTGGACGCATAGGGGCTATATGATTGAATGGATAGTTGTATATTAGAATATGTTGGGCATATGAAATAAGCTTATAAAGGCTAGGTGGCTTCATATAAACCTGACACCTTATAAGCGAGAGGTGTTAAAAGGCATGTTAAGTATTGCATGCAAAGTGACGCTTGGATAAATACATGGTTGGTTAAATTGCAATGTGACATGTGGAAACAAGTGGCAGAAAAGGAGGAGAAGTAGTATGATCAGCCCTCTACTCCAAAGCTATAAATAGGACCTTGAGAGAAAAGGAGTGACTGATGATGTTGAAGTAAGAATTCTTGAGAGAAAGGAGGAATCCTTGTGTTCATAATAAAAGTCTATGGCCAAGGAAGAAGATATTCTTGACAACTTAGCTATATCTTGTGTTAAAGAATTGTCTTGCTTCAAAAAGGGTCAGCCTTCCGTTTAAGTTTCAAGGTGAACGATGCGTCCAAGTGGGACCTTGTGCGGTCGACGCATCCAAAAAGAAGAAGTAAGGAAGAGTTGGGATGCACCTCGCGTTAGCTACCAACCTTGCGTCTAAAGGCAGGATTGCAACTAACCGAGCTGCCAGAGGAATATAAGACCTTGCGTTCCAGGATTAGAATGCTGCGTTCAAGAAGCTCAGGAAAGGGGAAATAGCAGGATAGAGGAGAAACTATCCTTGAAGTGTTCTATGAGTGACACCTTTATTTCTTTGAAAATGTTTATTTTGAAATGTTATTCTAATTTCATTATGAACTATGATTTGATGAAAAATGATTATTTGAAAAGCATGGTTCTTGAATATATTTAGTTCACAAGGCATGACTTATTGTTTTCTATAAGTTGTTGAAAAGCATGTTGTGAAATGTAGTTTACCGAGGAATATCTTATTTCTTCATGAAAGATTTCATATGAACTAGTAATGTGAAATGTTGGTTTCTAAAATGTTTTAGAGGAGGCTCAATGCTGAGGGACATGAAGGCATGTGAGTTTCCCCGAGACCTAGTACTGAGGGACATAAGAAGGTACATGGGCGACCCGCCATATTCCTATGTGCACATAGAGGTTGATATTGTTGCGCGTCGAGTTTTGCTCCGCATCGAGCCAGGAATGATTTCGACGTTGGGTGTGTTGAGTTTTGCTCCACCCCATAAGGATGTTTTCGACGTTGAGAGTGTCGAGTCTTGCTTCGCCTCAACTAAGAGAAATTGTTGAGAACAAACTGATTTTATGTACAATTACTTTGGAATGTATTTATGTGATTTGATTAAATGATTTTATAGAAATGATGATTTGAATCAAGTATTTCATGATATAATGATGATAACATGCCTGCTTTTGAACTAAAGATAGTTTCACAAAATCTGTCACTCACTGGGCGTTTAGCTCATCTTTTTATATGTTCTCCATTTACCAGGTACAATGACAGTTGATGCGCACTTTAAGTGTTAACCGCAAGTGTACGGGTCAAGTTATAATATAAGACGGTTAAGTCCGAATATCGTTCCACTGGAGATCCAATTGTGAAGGTTTAAGTTAATTAGCTATTCTAGAGTTGAATCGATTTTATTTGAGGATTGAATTTGAAAATCATGAGTTATAGAAAATATAATCCAATAAGGAAAGTATTAAAGTGAGAAACACAAGAGTCAAAGAGAGTTCTAGGGTAATGAATCCTTGTTTATTTCATCATGCAATATTAGAGATTTCATGGATTTTATTGTCATTCATATGCCTAAGTCTAGATACTTAATTCCAAGTTATTTTCTCTAAAAAACAACCCTTTCTCATGCAACTTCATTGATTATTAATCTCTTAAAACCAATACAAAATTACATGGCATTAAAAATACTCCTTAGCAACTTTTATTGTCAACCTAACTACTCTCGTGATAGATTAACAACAATACATTATTATAGATCAAGTTAAACATACAATCTTTCAATCATACATCTAACCTAACATGTGAAGATGGCCAATCCACAAGAATTAAACACAATAACAATGAAAAGCATAATCCCAACAAAACCATGAAAGTCTACAAGATCAACATAAATTCATAAACAAATCATCAAAACCCTAAAACTAAAGAGTTTAGCCACTTATAGCTTGAAGCAACATGTTTGAGCAAAATAAACAAAGAAAGAGTATAAAGAAAGGGAAACTCTACTGAAAAGAGGCTCTTGATTGAGGTAGCACCGTCACGATCTCCTTGGCTCTCACGTCGGAATTCGAAGGGCACCACAACTATCTCGAACTCTTTTCCTCTTCCTTGCAACTAAATCACTCTTCGAACTCTCACCTTTTTGTGCCTCTTTAGGTCTGCACTTCCTTGATTTTATTTTGATGCCTAGGGCTACTAGAAACCCCCAAATTTATAGAGTTTGGCCGCCCAAAAACTTACCAAAAATAACAATTTTTTATTTAATGAAAACTGGCGTTGTGGCGCTGGTCTATAGCGCCGCGGCGCTATTGAAAATTCTGGGATAGCGCCGTGACGCTATTGGAGAGCGCCACGACGCTAGGGCTGCGATCAGAAAAGCTTGCTCTCGGGTTCAAGCGCCACGGCGCTGTCCCAATTTCTGCCATTTTGGATTTTTCAACTCATTTTCACGGTATTCTTGCTTGGTTTTGATCTTTTAGTCTTTTCTTCTAATTTTCCTCATTTTAACCTGAAAACCACTAGCAAACAAGTGAAATCTAATATAAACTCCCTTAATTTGAGAGAATAGAAAGCACTTTACAAGTGCTTATCAATAGTTCCCGATGCCGATCGAAGTCGAGGTTTGTCAAAAGTTAATGGTATCGCCGTCCTAGGAAGGGTGATTAAACAGGCATATGGAAAATTGCGCAGCGGAAGTCCTCACGCACCGTCTCGGGCTACAGGAGGGTAGTTAGGGAAGGGGTGTGACAGTGTGTTAGCGAGACAAGTGTCGCTGGAAACACAGAGAGCTATGCATCTCTCAAATCTCGCTAAGTGTCACTACTCAAGGTGAATCTCGCTAATCTCGCTCATTATGGTCTTGCTAGTGTTGTATTTGTAAGCTAATCTCGCTAGTAATCTCGCTCATTATGAATTATGTTGGGGGAAATGAGTCTTGGTGATGAAGCATGATTAGAGTTTAATTATGCACACTTAATGATCATGGAAAGAAAGTTTAAGGAAAGCTTAACGTGAGAAATGTGTATTTATAGACCTAATCCGCTTAGGGCTAGGACAAGTGGTGAGTGACACTTTCCTTTTCCTAAAATGATTTTAGTTAAAATGTTTACCAAGCTTTCGTATAAAATGTACTTTTATGAAGATTTGAAAAGCATGATGGCTGTTTATATTTGATTTATGGCATGAATGTTTATACTTGATTTTATGACATGAAGACATTGTTGAAAAACATGTTTATAAGATGCTTTTTATTGAGATACGCTTTGTTTTCCATGAAAGGTGTTTAAAATGAACTATTTATGCGAAACATACCTGTTTCTAAAATGTTTTCTAAGGGACCCAATGCTGAGGGATGTTTGAGAAGGCATGTGGGCAGCCCTGTGACTAGGGACCCAGTATTGGTGGACTTGGAGAAGGTAGTTGGGCATACCGAGATATTCCTATATGCACACAGAGGTTTTCGATGTTGGGTGCGTTGAGTTTTGCTCTACCTCAACCAAGGTTGTTTCCGACGTTGGGTATGTTGAGTCTTGCTCCACCTCAACTAAGGTTGTTTTCGACGTTGGATGCGTTGAGTTTTGCTCTGCCTCAACCAAGGTAAATATTTGTTTCCGACGTTTGGTGCCTTGAGTTTTGCTCCACCTCAACTAAGGTAAATATTCGTTTTCGACGTTGGGTGTGTTGAGTCTTGCTCCACCCCAACTAAGGTTGTTTTCGACGTTGAGAGCATTGAGTCTTGCTCTGCCTCAACTAAGGGAAAAGATCGCAAAACTAATATAGATTTCTATATGATTTTTCTGACACGATCATGTATGATTTGGCAAAGGCATCTGAGCATGTTTTTCCAATAATTATGAGTTGATTCCATGTTTTATACGTATTGTGATAACGATTTTACCTTGGTGGTTTCCGAACCAAAGACAGTTTTACAAACTAGTCACTCACGGGACTTTTAGCTCATGCTTTCCATGTTTTCTTTTCCACCCAGGTAGCGAGAACGTTCCCTGTGCTTAGCCTATTCCAGCTCCCCCTGCTTAAGCTTCGAGTTATCAGAAACAGTTCACCTTGTGGGTGTTGTATGTGTAATAACCTTGTACAGGTGGCATGTAGACCTAGTTGTACATATGTTGGGATGTGTGATGGGATGTTGTATAAATATATTGTGAATATGTTGGAATGTTTAAATTACATAAGTATAAGTTCTTATGGCTTGAATCTAAGAGTAGATATGTATGAAATAATTTAACAGGTTAATCAAGTAAGGATGGGCAGTATACATCACAAGAGGGGTGATGTTTATTGTCCTCACATCTCCTCTCGGGTTGATTAGGGTAATCTGGGAGGGGGCGTGACATGTGGCCTCCAATATGTTGTCCTACGTATGCATGAAGACACCTTCTCCTTTTGAGGTGTTCAACCCTAAAAGTGCCACGTCCTACTCTCTTCCACCTTTGTTATGCATCCAACCTAGCTCAGAATAAGGCCTGTGCATCCAATTCGTGCTTCTTTAAGGTATGCTTCTTTTGCTTCCTTTTACTCAACACAAACTATCCAACACTTCGCCAATTTTCATCCAAACATACTAGGTATGTCACACCCCCTCCCAGGTACCCTCCTAACTCAAGAAGAAGTGTGATGATGGCGAACACCGACTCTCTTACGACATCCACTGTCAACCGTGAACTCTGCAATTTTCTAATAAACAGTTATAACCATAAACTACTTCAATATATACCACAGTCAACTTGGCAAACGCACATCCTTTTCATTTCAATCATATAAAAGCATGATTACACCATAATTCCCTTAACCCTCTCTATATGTACAACACATGAACCAGTTCGAATATTTACAATTTTTCAAAATACTAAGACCGTTGGTAGACCAAGACGAGATCTTGCGTAGGCTAAGCACCCCGAACTCGCTCGCTACCTGAAAAACAGAAAATAAGGAAAACGTGAGCTAGTTGCCCAGTGAGTGACTAGTTTCGTAAATCCTCTTTGGCTCGAAAACTATCATAGTAAAAGCATTTAATACGTATAAAATCTCAATATAAGTCATAGTTATACAAATCATGCTCATTTCAAAAATAGATAGCAAAGAAAATTTCACTGATCTCATTTCATTTTTCTTAGTTGAGGCGGAGCGAAGCTCAACGCTACTCAACGTCGATTATCCTTAGCTGTGTGGAGTAATCTCAACACATCAGCGTCGTACTTATCTCGATGTGCACTTAGGTATCATTATCCGGACTGCCCATATGCCTTCTCCAAGTCCTTGGGCATTGGGGTCCCATTTCTATATCCACGTTACCATTCGCCTTTTTCAAGTTCTTCAGCGTTGGTACCTTTTCTATACACAAGCTATCCATTGGCCTTCTCCGAGTCCTTGGGCTTTGGGTGCCATTTCAAAGATTTTATAAATACTCAACATGTTTTGAAAATATCGTATTATAAATTCCTAAGTTTCACATTCCCAAATCTTTCATAAAATCATCTATTATCGTCAGCATGTTTTTCATAATTTTATTAATCAACAAAAAGCATGCTTTTCATAAATTCACGCAATGCACATAAAACATATGAGCTTTCAATCATAATATCATGCTTCCAAATCATCATAAGATATCCGAGCTGCACCATCTCAATGAAAACATTTTTAAAGAAGAAAAGTGTCACTCACAACTTATCCTAGGCCCTGAGCGGATTATACGCCTTTCCTAGCTCTTCCTAGCCTATAAATACACATTCCTTAGGTTAGGCTTTCCTAAACTTCCTTTCTATAACCAACAAACTTTAACCACTCATATTTGATCAATAAACCTTAGTGAGCGAGATTCAACTCTGCTAGCAAGACCACTAGCGAGACTGGACTACACTACACGGCACTAGCGATACCAGGGTGAGCAAGACTAGCTGTCACACCCCCTCCCAGATTACCCTCTTAACCCAAGAGTAGGTGCAACCAATACATATATGCGTTATCTTGTATACTGAAGCATAGTTGAAAACCTAATCAAATGTACAAACTTCTATACTAATGAGAACATTATAAGGTAATCATAAGTTATACATAAGGTTTCTCAGCACTAGAATTTATCATACAGGTGTATTTGTTCGGCATATGTTACAAACCCCACACTCGTTATGCCACAATGCTCATATACAACAAAATATGTGTTTAGACTGGGTATTTACAACTATCCCAGAGTACTAAAGCCAAGTAAGCCCAGACGAGAATCTTCCGTAGGCTTGGCGTCCCGGACACGCTCGCTACTTGAAAGAAACAACAATAAACAAAAGGTGTAAGCTTAAGCTCAGTGAGTGACTAAATTATCAGTTACAATTCAATCCTCAAATTCATGCTGATCATAAAACTACTATATAGCTTACTAGTACAATTTACTGGGCCACTCGTGACATTTAACAAGGAAACATAAACATTTATCTAATGAGTGGCGGAGCAAAGCTCAACGCTCTTAACCTCATACTTCGACTGCTAGTATTCATATATTCATACGCCTTCACATTTAGTCGCTCGGCGTTTCAACTTTCAAGTGCTTTCTCATATTGTCCCTCATCACTGAGTCTCAATATTAAATCACTGCTCAAGTGCCTTTACTCATGGTCCCTCAGCACTAAGCCATCATATACTAGTTTCTATATGCCTTCTCACGAGGTCCCTCGGCATTTGAAACTATCTCAATCAATCTCACTAGTGCCTTCACTCATGGTCCCTCAGCACTATGTATCATATATCTCCATAGGCCTTCACACAGGGTCCTTCGCCCATGGTTTGCATTTAAATAGCACCCATACAGGAATTCACCTATTATATATTCTCTTCTACTTGTACATTAATAACGATAATCTTTGGACAATTTGAGAGTCGCTCACAGTTTGTCTTAGGCCCCGAGCGGATTGTATGTTTTTTCAAGCTCTTCTTGGCCTGTAAAACACATTTCTCATATTAGGTTTCCTTTGAACTCCTTTTTCAAAATTATTAGGTATGCATGTTAATAACTAACGATACTCTATGTCACTAGCGAGACTACCAACGAGATTCACACTACTGGGTGCTGCACTAGGAAACTGGAGTGAATTAGACTAGCAATATTGTCACACCCCCTCCCGGATTATCCATTCACAACTCGAGATGAGGTGCGAAGACAGCAACCTTGACTCTTCTGTAAGGTTCACTGTCCAACCATTTCCGTTAAGAACAGCTCAGACGAGGTTTCCATGTAGGCAAAGCATCCCGAACTCGCTGGCTACCTGGAAAGAAATCAACGGAGAAACATTATGAGCTACAATGCTCAGTGAGTGACTAACTAAGAAACAACTCAATAAACATAACTACAGTCATCTATAGGAACTGCTAGATCATGCTTCATAACTTGTAAATAACCACATTTGTACTTAATTATTATTACATAAATGGATATCTTTCCATCGAACCTTTGTTAAGGCGGAGCAACCTCAACGCACTTAACGTCAATAAGCCTTAGCTGTGTGGAGTAATCTCAACACATCAACGTCGATTGCTCTTTTATCCTGCTTATAAATCTATCTGTTCTCGGGCTGCCTGTGTACCTTCTCATGTCCTTTGGTACTAGGGTCCTAAGGAAAGTACTCAATCACCGTCTTTATATCCTTAGGTGAGAGCTTAAAAGAGATGCTATGGCTGCCCATATGCCTTCTCATGTCCTTCAGTATTGGGTCCCATTCAAATAATTCTAGTACACAAACATACATAATACGTTTCTCCGCATTAACTATAATCATGATATCTTAGCTTCCCAGAACATTATGTAGCAACTAGCTTGATGAGACTTAGAACATTATCTAATACATTATTAATCTCTATCTCCCATAAAAGAAATGTGCTAGTTTTATACATAAAAGTACATTTCATCTCATACTTTCAAGATATCATTTAACATATAGGAGAGAATAACATTCAAATTAACTTATTTCAAACCATAAAGTCACTTACAAATTTCTTAAGGAATTTCCCCTTTTTTCTTTCAAATTTCCGTTTCCCGAGTTAGCTATTTTCACTATCGGTAGCTTAGTTGGTCACAGCGTTCTAACTCTGGAACGCAAGACTGGCCTCCCTCTATCAGTTTGGCTGGTCACAATCTTACCCTTCAACGCAAGGTTGATGGCTACTGTAAAGTGCAACCTAACTCCTCTTATTTCTTTCGGATGCGTCGACTTCTCTTGACCGCAAGGTCAACTTGAACGCATCGTCTATTTTCGAACACCGCGTTCACCTTAAATGTTAGATTCGTTTCAAACGCAATGTCAACCCCTTTTCAACGCAAGATAACTTCTTTAACACCAGATGACTAAGTTGTCAAGAATGTCTTCTTTCTTGGCCGCAGACCTCCTTTTACAATGCAAGGGGTTCCTTCTTTCTGTCTTCGTTCTCCTTCTTCACTCAAGGATTTTTACTTCAGAATCATCAGTCGTTACTCTTCCCCCAGGGTCCTATTTATAGAGATCTTGCCATCCTACTCCTCTTTTGCCACTTGATTGCCATATGTCGCTCTGCATGTCTGACTAACCATGCATTAGTCCAAGTGTTACCTTGCATGAAACACTTAACATGCCTTTTTATCACATCCTTATTTTAAGGTGTCAAGTTTATATGAAGCCACCTGGCCTTTATAACTTATCTTATTCGTCCATTATTTTCAAATAGACAGCCATTCAATCCATACAGCGCCCTCATGCGTTCATTGAGTTTCCTCTAAGGTTTGAGCTTCCCTACTCACTTGTCTAACTCTTAACTAACTACACTATCGTCTTTGACGCGTAGAGATAACTGTCTCAACCCATAGGGACCTCAATGCATAACAACCTCACCAACGCATGGTAAGCCAAATACGTTTCTTCTTCCGTCGACGCGGCGACTACTTCAGCTCACAACAACCATTCGTGATCACTTTCAACGTATAGTCGAGCTATTACAATCCAGTGTTTACACAATACCGCTAAGCGTCAACGACAACAAATTCTTCTCAAGCTCTTCCTCTATGCGTTGGTCCTGTTGCGTTCACTTCCATCCTGCGTCCATGCCATCTTCCTATCCTTAGTCATTCCTTGATTATTTCCAAGGTTATTCTTTTAAACTTTTCCTTATATTAACTATTTCCTTTTAGATAAATTGGCATGCGTCGAACACATGTTCTAGTTTTTATGTCTACTCCACAACCTTCTACTTTCCAACACTTAGAAATATCTTATAATAGAAGTCTATGCGTCTTACTTCTTCCCCTTAAGTGCTTGAGTACTTCCTATACGTCCACTTTTACTATGTGTTACTTCAGTCTTGACCATGCGTCCAACGTGGTCTTTTATTCCTCTCCTGCGGACTTTTCAACGCATCGGTTGCTAATAGTTGGGTTGTCACAGATATCATCTTAAGGAGCGATACCTAGCGAGACTTCAGCGAGAATTGTGAGACACAGAGCCCTTTGCGTTTATCAGCGACACCCGTTCCTTTACTCACTCTCTCGCTCCTTAGCGATATCACTGTCTAGTGACACTTGATATCACAGTTTCCTTCCTTCCCTTCAAACTTCTTCCTTTATCCTGCTAAAAACCATATTACAGCCAAAATCAGAACTTCCTTCCTTCTACAATCTTGTAAAGTAGTGAGTTTTCTAACTTACCTCAAAATTTCAGGCCATGACTCATCTTCATTTGAGAATTGTTCCCCAAATAACTTCGGTTGTCCTGCTTTACTTAGCAGTTCAACTCCGCTTACTTCTTCCTAGAGATTAACACATTTTCACTCGATTTTAGCTTACACATTCCTCATGGAAGTTGCTAAGAATTGATTCAACTTACTTACCTCAAAATTTCGATTCTTGCTTCGACACCCTCGGTTCACTCTCCTTCAAACACCGATTGGTGATCAAGTCTATCAGCAACAATTAAGCTTCTAGTTCCAGCTTCAAAATCATCACGAAACTGATCTAATTTCTACTCAAGTTCTACTCAAGTACTTTCTTCTACCTCTCCTCGTTGTTCGTCTGGGAAATAGAGTTAATCTGAGTTCGAAAATGTATCCAAAAAGCTTAATTATTCGATGCACTCCTTTATATGTCAATATAAATCACCGACTTACCAGCTCTAGCTTCATGCTCCTTCTAGAATTAGCCAGCGCCACCTTCCACGCATGGCTTCGGCAACGCATAGTCTCCACTTACTATGCCACTGATTGCTTCACATCGGATAGCTTATTACTGCATGGCCCTCTCGGCCACTTTTCAATGTTCGACGCATACCATTCTTCAACGTATAGGCCATCTCAACGCATAGCTATGCCAACTTCTAGCACATAGTAGCCTTCAACGCATACTTCTATTAATGCATATGGCACCCTTCTCCCTTCACATCTTTCTCCCCGCTGAGCTGCCCTCTTCAACATATGCTTTTCAGCGGCAACTCTTGTCAATCTTAAATATCTCTCAATGCATGGTCACTCATCGCTTGGCCAACACTTAACCATTTTCACTCTCCCCCAACTTAGCAAATTTTCTTTACTTACTTGCCCCATAATTTCTTTTTACTTACTTTCTCTTAATAACAAGTACGGGGCTTACACTAGCGGCACTCACCTGATCAGCGAGATCCAACGATACCCAACGAGAACTGTGAGACGCAAGGGTTCTAGCGACACCTGCGTCACCCATCTCACTTCTCATGCTTAAACTCTTAGCATTACTTGCAGTCCAGCGATACTTATCTTCCACAGCTTCTGCCTTCCCTCTTATTCTCACTTCTATCCGTTACAAATCGTATTTCTTGCAAAATTTAGAACTTTTTCCCTTCTATAAACTTGTAAACAAATGGATTTCCTAGCTTACCTCAAGATTTCAGAACATAACTCTCTTTCATTTGATAGATGTTCACAAATAACTTCGAGCTGCTTCAAATTGCTTAGCAAATCTGTATCAGTCACCTTTCACCATAAATTTTACATATTTTCCTTCAAATTCAGTTCAAACATCCTTCATAAAAGTTGCTGAATTTAGTTAACTTACCGACCTCAAATTCTTAGCCCTAAACTCGATCTCCACAGAAAGCTATCCTCTAAATACCGAACGTTGTTCAGATTGCACGACAGCAATCAATCCTTCTGTTCTAGCTTCAATTACACCACAAGATCGATCAAAACTGTGTACAAATTTACCCTAGACTCTTTCCTTTACTTGTCTTCATCGCTCAACTGACATATGGAATCGATTGGAGCTTTTGAGACAGAGAAAATGATTGAAAACTTAGCTTTACACATTTAAACAAACTGCTGACTAATCTCCACTTTCTCTTTTATTTTATTTTACTTTACTTTATTTTATTTCCCGCTAAACAAAACAACGCAACTGCTAACATACTTGGATACTGGTTTGAACGCCTAGCAAGCTTGGACGCATCGCAAGTCTAGACGCTAGCTTGGACACATCGCACCATGCATCTGAATCATAACACCGTTGAACGCATACTTCGCCAACGCCAATGCAATCTCCCTATCGAATCTCAACCAACGCATAGCTGTTGGTCCAGCAACCTCATCGACGCATAATAAGTTGGACGTATCCCCCCAAACAAGCCAACAATTCAACCTTCATGCTTTGGCTCGGCTACACAATTTCTTCACTATTTTCAACCATTACCCATGCTCACTCTCATGAACTCTTGCTTCAATCAATCAACGCATAGGCACACTTTCAACATTTAACAACTCATGCTTTAAGGCTCTCGGCCACTCTTTACTTACTTCCTTCAGCTTGTCATCTTCCATAATTATTCTTTATAGATTGTTAACATCCAAAGCTAAGTGTGAGGCTTACAAGGTATGCGTCCACCATTCTAGCTTGACAGGCGAAATTTGTCACCCAATTCCTCGCTAAATAAATTTTCCTAACTTGCCCACAGTAGTAATGGCAAGTCGGGTTGAACACATGGAGTCTTCAAATTTCATAGTTGGAAAGTTTAGAATTCAAGGTAACAAAAGGGGGTTTTTGAAAAACAGTTGATTGCAAGAAACTTAAATTGCATAAAAAGAAAATGTGGAGGTAAAAAAAGTAAAATTCAATCAGAGAAAGCTCTAGCTTGGGTTACGTGAGATTTCCTTTGTTCGATGTTCTTATCATTGGTTTGTCATTACTAAATTCATTGAAGCTAACACCTAATCAATTCAACTGGAAAGGCTAGAATTGAATTGCCCTAGTCGACAAGTTAGATTTAAGCAAATCGATGAAAAGCATGCAAAATTTGACTAAACGTAACCGCATTAAGTTCAAGGGAAAATTAGGTGAAACAGTCAACTGGAAAGACCTAGATTGAATGTTTTATCAATTTAATCCTAGGTTGATTAGAACAATATACATCACCATCTAGATTTGCAAGCTAACCTAACCTATTGCTTCCTATGATTGACATACAACAAATTGTCATGAATTATAATACAACCAGCAATAATCAAAATAAACACCAACGTTACAAATTGATCATAATTCTTGAAAACTCGAAATTAAATTATGCATACACTTGAATTAAGTTCAAAACCTCGAAAGAACATCAATTACAATGGAAAATCCCTAATACCCAAGCTAGAAAAATGTCACCTTAGCAAATAATTGGCATACCGATTATTGGGTTCAAGTTCCTAGGTGTGAAAAGAAGAAAAGAGGAGAGAATCGAGCCAAAAGTCAGCTAGTCGGGCTTTTTTTAACCTAGAAACCGAAGCTTTCTTTTAAAGAAATTGCCGCAATGCCGCGATGCTGATGCTAAATTGGCCGCATTATAATTTCGGAGCATTGTGGCACCTGCTGTGCTTCGTCAGTCGACCTGCACCTGCTGTGCTTCCCGATTGATGTCGTGGAACTCCTTTTTAGTTTGTTTTAGCTCGATTTGTTGCTAACACCCCGTTCTACCTATTAAGTGCTCAAAACCTACAAAATAACATAATAGACACATTAAATAGCACAACAATCTCGAGTTAAGTTGAGGAAGATAGCACATTTTAGGTGCTATCAACCTCGTACTTAGCCAATATCCATAAACCATGCGTTCAATTCAACTTCCGAGTCTCTTGTACTTAGTCAATTTTTCAACCCATGTAGCCTTTCATGTGTCTCACACACTCTTTCTTGGTTTTGGCTCAATTTTCCTTCCTTTAGCCTAGACAAAGCATTCCACACTTAGCCAAATTCTTAGGGTTTTTCCTCCCATGCATCCACCATCCATTTCAGCTCCAAGTATTGCTTTTCAACTCCTAAAACTCTTCCAACACTTAGCTAAGAGTTTCTCGGACAAGGGCTATGCTTCCATCACCTATACTTGTGAAAATTTTCCTTCGAAATATGGACCGTGTGTCCATCTTGCCTTCTATGACTTAGGTGTTCCATTCAACAACTATGAGCATCTCAATACTTTGTTAAATTCTTCTCTAAAACATCAACCATGCGTCAACCAAGCCCTACCATGCGTTCAAGCTTTCATTTTTCCTCCGAGGCATGTGTTTCAATCTTAGTTCTAAGCTAATCAAGCTAACCCTCAACTATGCTTCCAACTCTCTCTCTTCAACACTTAGAAAATTTCCTTCTTTTCAAGTCCTATGCGTTTCTAACCTTGTTTTCTAAGCATAGTTGTGATACTTAGAAAATTTTATAACACACTTGCCTCCTTGTAGTTCAAAACTTGGAAAAACTGCCTATCGTGATTTTCTCTCAAACACTTCTATAACTTATTCTCTCTTCAAAACTCAAACTCGTACAAACACTTGTTCTCCTACCGTTTCTCGTCAAAGCCTAACCCCCCTTCCCTCCCCCCCCCCCCCCCCCCCC